>KZ825823.1:165127-274654 GCA_003184645.1 Aspergillus ellipticus CBS 707.79 | reverse complement strand
GGGGGGAGGGGGGTTCTTTGTTTATTTATTGACGGCGTTAAGATACCCTAATGATTATGATGATCGTGTGTTATATTATATCTGCATGGTACATGTTCACTACAGACACAGGATGAATACCGGTGCGGGAAAGGCTGCCGCGTAGTATTATCATCGCCGTGCGAATCGGCAAGAGTGGGTGGATGGGTGATGTGGTGTGGTCACTGGATACATCATCTAGAGTCTGAATGGTGACGATTACCGAAGAAGTGATGCCGCTTCTTCTCTTTCTTCTCCTTCTTCTCCTTTCCTTCCTTCCCCTCTTTCCCTCCCGGGGCTGGCGTCCCGTTCGCGGGCTTCTGTCCGTTCGGCCCCAGAGACATCCCCGCCATCAATGCGGACGGAGGTGCCGGCGGGTTCAGATGCGGCGGCGGCTTCTTGACCGGCGGGGGCGCGGGCGGGGCCTCGCGCTCGAAGAGATGGGCCGGTGCGACGGGCTTGGGGCGTTCGGCGGGGATGTCCAGTCGTCGCTTGTCGACGCTCAGATCGCTGATCTGGCGCATGAATAGCCCCGGAGAGAGCATGTGCGAGGTCGCCAGGAACACGTCCTTCCCGAGCGCCTGCGAGACTTCGTAGCAGGTGCGGGCCTCGCCGTATGTAGCGCCTCCCGCCATGAACACGATGATCCGCTGCCGGGGCTGCTCGCCCGTGGACCGTGTCCGCGCCCACGTGGGTTTGGCGCTTCGCAGCGATGCTTGCGAGTGTGTGTCTTGCTGCGTGGCGGCGTCCGTGTCGGTGTGCGGGCGCGTGGGCGGGAAGACCCCCGGATCTAGAGTCCCGCGCACCAGCTCCTCCAAGATCAACTTGAGGTTCAGGTCATACCGCGACAGACTTTCCTCCTCGGCCTCGGGCCCGGTAGGCGGCTTCCGGACGAACAGCGGCTGGACGGGCGGCTTGTCGTCCTTCAGGGGCTTCTCGACACGGACGCCCAGGAGGTCCAGGTTGGATATCACTTCCCCGTCCTGCGGTGGAAGTTGCGCATGGGCCATGAGCTTCCGGATGTCGCCCCCGAGAATGCCTCCCCGGTAGATAATGTAAAGCAGCAGAAGCCGCAGTCGCTCCGGTTGCGTGGTCGCATCGTCGTCCAGCAACTGCACCAGCTGGGCACCCAGGTTCTTGGCCTTTTTGTAGTTCTCGTCCAGCCCCGTGGCAAGACACTGCTCGACCGCGCTCACCTCGATGAGTTTGTGGTCTTGGAAGTACTTCATGCACTCTTGGGCCATGTTGAGGTGCAGCGTATACGCATCTCTGCCCTGTTGGAACTCCGTCAGGCCCGCCAGCATGTCCTTGATCGTGTTCACGTTCGCCTTATCGTTACTGCGACGTCGTTAGCACATACAACCCCAGAAGACAAGCCACTTACTCTTCCGCAAATTGAGGGTTTGCGGCTCGGAACTTGGCAAAGTCCTCGCCCAGCTCGCCCAGCACGTCCTTCATATGGAGGTGCCTGAACTTGACCCACACGTGGTCTTGCTCGTTGATTTCCATGTCTTTGACTTCCTCGTTGTGGCTGCCCTCATTGATGACCGTCTTGTACGTGACCTTGTCTCCGTCGCTGATCGGGAGCAGATCGTGTACCATCGACTGGTAGGTGAACTCGTGCAGAAGCGGGGCAACCAAGTCCATGGACCGATCGACGACCAGGAGAACACCGCGCGGTCTGGGCGATGGCGGGGGGAAGTCGCGCTGGAATTGCGCAAACTGATCCAGCTCGTTCTGGATAAACCGGGCCAAGTGGGAGCACAGCACACCGGCCTCGTGGGTCGGGGATCGCGGCCGATAGTATCGAATCACGGGGTACTCTCCCAAGCTCGCACAGAGAGACACAACCTGAAGCCCTCCGTTAGCATGCTGAAGTGATGTCCACACGACCAGCCTGTCTCACCTTCTGTGCGATTCCCTCCAAGTGTTCGCGAATCAGATGGTTACACCCCGGGTGGAACAGCACCGGGAAACTCCACGGGTCGCGGAAAGTGATCAGGCGTGATTCTCTCGGGAAGTAGTCGGCGTTCATGACCTGGAAGCCGGCGATCTGTTCGCGGGCGATCTGGGACCGATCCAACCGGGCGCGCTGTTGCGGATCGAGGACTGCCATGAGATCAGCACCGCCGGGGCCGAGGAGGGGCAGGGGACTGACATGATGTCCACACCAACCACGCTTTCCGGTATCTCTTCCTCTCGAAATCGGCCATTATACAGTCCACAATGTGCGGAAGAGGCGATAGGATGTAGAGCGCATCCATGGTGGGATTGGGGGAGCGCTTCTGCTCGATCTGCTCGACATCTTGCGGGGGGCCGATTAGCGTCTGAGACCCTGGACCCTGAGATGCAGGGATGGGGGGACTCACTGGTGACATTGAGATTGAGGATGTCATCCTCGCTGACGGCATTATCAATGAGCTTGCGACTGGTTTCGTCCACCACCAGGACCTTCCACTGTACACCGTTGCTGTCAGTTCGGGCCCGGGGGGGGGGGTTAAGGCGGGGCGAGCCCAAAATAGGGAGAAGGGCCCGAGGGGGGCGGCGCGCACCTCATTACCCGCCGTATAACGGATTGTGTTCAGGATGACTGGACGGAGGCGGGGAGTCAGTTCAGTACTGCTCGGATCAGAAAGATGGCTCGCGCGAGATCACATACCATCGTGCTGGATGTTGAGGATCGAGGTGCTCATTGTGGCTGACCGGCAGCCCTCACTGGGGCATAGATAGACTTGAGACTCACGAGCTGGGAGGGGAGGCGGAGGCGGACCAGAGGGGGGGGGAAGCCGAAATAAGGCAGAGGGGAACAGCCAAGGGGGAGCAGCAGCAGCAACAGCGGCGACAGCAGCACAGGAATCAGGGGAGCGGGCAGGCCCTCTTTTTGAAACGTAGGCAAGTGAGGACTGCTCGGGACCGACATTCTTTAATATCAGTTGAGACCCTCTCGGCGGGCCCGCCGGGCGGTCATCATCGATCGGCAAGGCGGTGTGCCCCTGTCGCTGCAGTATCGCGCTTTTTTTCGGCGCGCCTCTCTCAAGTACTTAGTCCTGCGCTGGACTCACTTCCCACGATGCGCTGAATGGCCGGGCTTGTCAGGTTGACTCTTGTCTAGTCCCTTGCGCCTCGACTTCTCCCTTCTTCCGATTCCCTGTGATTCCCTTCGATCCCCTCGATTCTCTCCGTGCCAGCCCGACCGTGACAAGCCCCGACCTCCGCAGGTCCAGCCGCCGCGGCCCCGGCTCGATTGCAGGAATGCAGTCATGGGCTGGCAGAGGCAGCCTTTGCCTGCCATGTACGCTCCGGCCGATCGCCCCCCCCGCGGGGAGGGCATTTTCAACATCCCCGATGAGAAGCAGGAAACTCGGAGGAAAGCCAAAGTGGTCGTCGGATCCCAATGTTGAGATGGACAAGCATCTCCTGCTGAAACTCGGTATGGAGGGACAGCAGAAAGGACAACAGAAAGGACAGCAGAAAGGCCCGGGTCCCCTTTGGAAGCAATCCCCTCAGGTAACACCCCAACTACACATTCCTATGCCTACAGCATCGAATGGGGACTGACCGTGTCCCGAATAGCGTTCTCCATCAAACCCGAAAACCACTCGCCAAGTCCTCGCGGCTAGAGACTTTCCCGCCGTGGTAGCACACGCTCTAATAATGTTCCACAAAACGTTGAAAGACCGGAAGGACCCAGGGCTAGAAAACTGGAAACGGTTCGAGCGGACCGTGTTGAACGCATGCAAGATGGATGAAAACGGGAGACCTGGCCCACTGCGCCACATCAAGGACACACTGCTCCGGGCCTATCTCGTAAACGGCATCCGGGGCCTCACGAATGAGTTGGATTTCCACCTGTATGCGGAGGACATCACGTCCAAGTACTCGGCCCCCAACCTCGAAGAACAGAAGAATGTGGCGGATTTGCGACGCCCGGCGGAGTGGTATCCGCAGGCCCGCGCCGTGCAGCGGACCATCCATCTGCACGTGGGGCCGACCAACTCGGGCAAGACGTACCATGCGTTGAAGCGCCTGGAGGCGTGCGGGAGTGGCTTCTACGCGGGCCCACTGAGGCTTCTCGCCCAGGAGGTCTACAACCGGTTCCACACGAGCGGGACGCCCTGCAGTCTCATCACCGGGGACGACGTGAAGATCCCGGAGGGGGTAGCGTCCCGGATTGTGAGCAACACGGTGGAGATGGTCAGTTTGGGGGATCAATACGAGGTGGGAGTCATTGATGAGATCCAGATGATCGCCGACAACCACCGTGGATGGGCGTGGACTCGGGCCGTGCTCGGCGCGCGTGTCACCGAGCTGCATCTCTGCGGTGAAACCAGAGTCATTCCGCTGATCCGAGAGCTGGCTGCCCTGACGGGCGACAAGCTCGAGGTGCACCGCTACGAGCGCCTGAATCCCTTGAAGGTGATGAACCGGAGTCTGAAGGGCGATCTCACCAAGCTTCAGAAGGGCGACTGCCTGGTCTCCTTCTCCCGGGTCGGCATCCACGCGCTGAAGGCGGAGATCGAGAAATCCACCGGAAAGCGGGCGGCCATCGTCTATGGAAGTTTGCCGGCGGAAATCCGGACCCAACAAGCCAGCCTGTTCAACGATCCGAACAATGACTACGATTACCTGGTTGCCAGTGACGCTATTGGCATGGGGTTGAATCTGTGAGTACCTCCCCCGTCTTCTTCTGCGTGGGGTCTAATCCGGAGTAGGAGCTGCAAGCGTATCATCTTCGAAACCGTGATCAAGCGGATGCCTGGCGGGCTTCAGAGGCTCACCGTCCCCGAAATCAAGCAGATCGCAGGCCGAGCGGGTCGGTACCGCTCCGCCGCGCAACAGGACCAGGACCCCTCGGGCGAGGAAAACGTCGGCTGGGTGACTTCCTTGGAAGACATTGATCTGCCTTTTATCCAGGAGGCGATGGATACCGAACCTCCCCCGATCAAGACGGCCTGTGTCGGCCCGCCGGACACGGTCTTCCAGAAGATTTCGGCGTACTTCCCCGATAACGTCCCGCTGGAATATTTGATCAAGCGCCTGAAGGTGGTCTCGCAGGTCCACCCCCTGTTCCATCTATACGATACCCGCAGCCACCTGGAAAATGCCGAGATCACCGACGCCGTGGATGGATTGCGAATGGCGGACCAACTGACCTTTATGGCCGCGCCTATGCACACGAGGACCATCGCCGGCCGCGATACTGCCGTGGCGTTTGCGAGGTGCGTCGCCGAACATACCGACGGACGCTTGCTGGATATCCCGGTCCTCAACCTCGAGATTCTGGAAGAGCCAGTCTCTGGTAGCAAGGAGTATCTCAACGAGCTGGAATCGCTGCACAAAGCCGTCATCCTGTATCTGTGGCTCAGTTTCCGCTGTGGTGGAGTCTTCACAGATCGGACCTTGGCCTCCCATGTCAAAGAACTGGTGGAGGAGCGGATGGTCCGGGCATTGACCGAGTTCTCGGCCAACAAGAAACTCCGCAAGGACGCCTCTCTCCGACGGCAGATTGCGTTGCAGAAGCAGCTCAAGCAGGAACAGGAACTAATGGCCGACACGGATGTCGAGTCTTACGGGAGCGAAGATGAAAGTGCCGCCGCGGCGGACATTACGGCCGAGGAGGATCTTGCAACCGAGAAGGATCCCTCAACCGACGAAAACCGTCCAGCTGACGAGGAGCAGCTTGAACAAGAACTAGCCAAAGCACGGGGTTAGAACCCCACTCTCCACGCTGCTTGCGCGCCTTGGTCTCGATATAGACTTAGAGCAGTGTGGAGTGCACTCCGCATTATTCATCGCGTCGGATATCATACCAGGACCCCCAAGTCTTCCCAAACTGGGGACTTCCTCATGATGGGGTCCGCCACTGTACGATTTGGTGGTGACGTTTGGTCACATATTATTGTAGATAACACAGTTGGAAAGTGGAACTGTGATGTACACTAGTTGTATGTTAGGATGAAGTATATACCTCGAGCTCAACTCCAAAGACATATTCTACCCAATTTGAGATCCCAGCAAGGATAGCAAGTATAGCAAGTAACTATAGCAAGTCAAGTAACTGAGTAAGGGCATAGCTGCGCCTCAGCGTGCTTATCTTATCGGTGGCGGAGGCGGCGCAACGCCACAACGATTTTCCGCGACAGTGAGCTTTCTTTGCCGTGCCGGACGGGCGACCCGCGGAGCAGGACCGACGCTCACTTTGCGACCAGAGGAGTGTTGGGCCCTCGCTCGCCATTGCATCCGACGCGCCCCTATCCCACGATCCATCTACACGGACTTCCCCTCCCCCGCGACCCCCGATCGCCTCCACCATCCGCCATGGATGACCTCCAGTCGCTGGAGCTGTTTTCGCTCGTCTCGCGGATCACAGGCGAGCTGCAGAACCACCTGGGCGTCAGTGACAAGACGCTGGCGGAGTTCGTCATCGACCAGCATCTGAAATGCGGCTCGTTCACGGAGTTCAAGACGAGCCTGGAGGAGATGGGCGCGGAGTTCCCGCAGAGTCTGTTGGAGAGTGTCGACCGCCTGGTGCTCACGATGCATCCAAAGTATAAGACGAAGAAGGCGGACGCTACGGAGAAGGCGGACGAAGGGGACGATATGGATATCCTAGGGGCTCTGGAGAAGAAAGCGCGCGTGTTTAAGGGTCTGGCTGTGCCGGATAAGGTCCAGCAGTGGGATGACGACGACGACGACGATTATATCCAGCGGAAGGACGTGCAGGAGACCAATGCCAAGGGCGATGCGATGGACGATACGTTTGCGATGCTGGAGGGTCTGGCGGGGAAGGCTCGCGATGATAAGCCTACCTCGTCGTCGAGGAATGACCGCGGTGCTAGGAAGCGCAGCAGAAGCCCGGATTACGATGACTATAGCCGTGGACGTCGGCGCAACGATAGATACCGCTCCCGGTCCCGATCACATAGCCCCCGCTACAGCAGACGAGATGACGATGTGGATGAGTTTGGCCGGTCGAAGAGCAAATATAACCGTCGGGATGACGGGCATCGCAATGGACACAGCGAGCGGAGGAGTCGGCGGGATCGGGACGACGATGGCGAATATTTCCGCAAGCCTCCGCCCGTTGAGCTGGATGAGCAGCCGGTGCTGTACAAGGTCTACGACGGTCGTGTTACTGGTGTGAAGGACTTTGGCGCCTTCGTGAACTTGCTGGGAGTGCAGGGCAAGGTGGATGGTCTGGTACATGTCTCGGCGATGCAGGAGGGAGCGCGGGTCAACCACCCTTCTGATCTGGTGTCTCGAGGACAACCGGTCAAGGTGAAGGTGGCGAGTATCCAGGGTTCTCGTATTGGGCTGTCGATGAAGGAGGTGGACCAAGTCACTGGTCTTGATCTTATCCCCCAACGACGCCTGGCCTCGGGGGCAAATATGGAACGTCTTGACGGCAGCTCAGCACAGGACAGATATGGTAACTTAAGTTCGGATGTGCCGATCATTGAAGACTCGGATGGCAGGCCGATGAAAAACAGGAAGCGTATGACGTCTCCGGAACGGTGGGAGATCAAACAGTTGATTGCATCTGGTGCTGTCTCGGCAGCCGACTACCCTGATATCGATGAAGAGTACCACGCGACCCTGACAGGCGAGGGCACCTTCGAGGAAGAGGAGGATGTCGATATTGAGGTCAAAGACGAGGAGCCGCCCTTCCTGGCTGGTCAGACTAAGATGTCTCTGGAGCTTTCTCCGATCAGGGTCGTGAAGGCCCCCGATGGCTCAATGAACCGGGCTGCGATGGCAGGTACCAATCTGGCCAAGGAGCGAAGAGATATCCGACAGCAAGAAGCCCAGGACAAGGCCGCCGAACAAGCGGCGAATGTCGACCTCAATGCACAATGGCAGGACCCTATGGTTGCGCCTGAAGAACGAAAGTTTGCTGCCGATCTCCGAAGCACTCAACAGACTAAGCCGGAGGATGCGGTACCGGAATGGAAGCGGGTCACCATGGGCAAGAACCAGTCGTTCGGAAAGCGAACCACGATGTCCATCAAGCAGCAGCGTGAGAGCTTGCCGGTATACAAATTCCGCAAGCAACTGCTCGATGCTGTCCGGGAAAACCAGTTGCTGATTGTCGTTGGAGATACTGGATCCGGAAAAACAACCCAGCTAACGCAGTACTTGGCCGAGGGAGGCTATGGGAACAATGGCATCATTGGATGTACGCAGCCTCGTCGTGTGGCGGCCATGTCTGTCGCCAAACGTGTGGCCGAAGAAGTTGGTTGTAGGCTTGGTGCCGAGGTCGGATACAACATCCGTTTTGAAGACTGCACCAGTCCGGAGACGAAGATCAAGTACATGACTGATGGAATGCTCCAAAGAGAAGTTCTTCTGGATCCGGATCTCAAGCGGTATTCGGTTATCATGCTTGACGAGGCTCACGAACGAACCATCGCCACCGATGTTCTTTTCGGGCTGCTCAAAAAGACCATCAAACGGAGACCCGACCTCCGCCTCATTGTTACCTCAGCTACTTTGGATGCCGAGAAGTTCTCCGAGTACTTTAATGGCTGTCCCATCTTCTCGATCCCCGGTCGTACATTCCCCGTCGAAATCATGTACTCCAAGGAGCCCGAGTCCGACTACCTCGATGCGGCTCTCATCACGGTCATGCAGATTCACCTGACGGAGCACTCGGGTGATATCCTACTTTTCTTAACGGGTCAAGAGGAAATCGACACAGCCTGTGAAATCTTATATGAGCGAATGAAGGCCTTGGGATCGACTGTACCCGAGCTGGTTATCCTTCCTGTTTACTCCGCCCTTCCGAGTGAGATGCAGAGTAAGATCTTCGACCCTGCGCCCCCGGGAGGCAGAAAGGTCGTCATTGCCACGAATATTGCCGAGACGTCCATCACCATCGACAACATCTACTATGTCATCGACCCTGGTTTCGTGAAACAAAACGCCTATGATCCCAAGCTTGGTATGGATTCCCTGGTGGTGACCCCCATTTCGCAGGCGCAGGCCAAGCAACGAGCCGGCCGTGCAGGAAGAACCGGTCCCGGAAAGTGCTTCCGGCTGTACACCGAAGCGGCCTACCAGTCGGAGATGTTGCCAACTACGATTCCTGAGATCCAACGCCAGAACCTTTCGCACACCATTCTTATGCTTAAGGCGATGGGCATCAACGACCTCCTACACTTCGACTTCATGGACCCGCCACCGACGAACACCATGTTGACTGCATTGGAGGAGCTATATGCCCTGTCTGCGCTGGACGATGAAGGTCTTCTGACCCGCCTGGGCCGGAAAATGGCCGATTTCCCTATGGAGCCGGCCCTGGCCAAGGTTCTCATCGCCTCTGTCGACATGTCATGCTCCGAGGAAATGCTGAGCATTGTGGCCATGCTTTCTATCCAGTCGGTGTTCTACCGCCCCAAGGATAAGCAGCAACAGGCCGACCAGAAGAAGGCGAAATTCCACGACCCCCACGGAGACCACCTGACTCTTCTGAACGTCTACAACGCGTGGAAGAAATCCAACTTCAACAACACATGGTGTTTCGAAAACTTCATCCAGGCACGGCAGATCCGCCGTGCACAGGATGTCCGTCAACAGCTCCTGGGTATTATGGAACGGTATCACCACCGGATTGTCTCCTGCGGGCGAAACACCACCAAAGTGCGTCAAGCAATGTGCACAGGATTCTTCCGGAACGCCGCCCGGAAAGATCCCCAGGAGGGCTACAAGACGCTTGTCGAGGGCACGCCAGTCTACATGCACCCCAGCTCGGCCCTGTTCGGCAAACCATCCGAGCACGTCATCTACCATACGCTGGTCCTCACGACGAAAGAGTACATGCACTGCACCACGGCCATCGAGCCCAAGTGGCTGGTCGAAGCGGCTCCGACGTTCTTCAAGGTGGCGCCCACCGACCGCCTCTCGAAGCGCAAGAAGGCCGAGCGGATCCAGCCTCTGCACAACCGGTTTGCCGGCGAGGACGATTGGCGTCTGTCCGCGCAGAGACGCCAAGGCCGGGGTGGAGGAGGTGGAACATGGGGTTGATTCTGCATCTGTGCTATTTTTTTTTTTCTTGTGTTTGTCTTGTTTCCTTCCCATACCATCTTCGGGCATATATATGGTAGTCTTCCAGAATACCCCTGACGAAATTTTCACGCCAAAACCAAGTGGCCCCATCCTTTGTGCATGCTGAGCTAGAGACGTATTTTAATGAGAACTGTCTCGTCCAATAGAGCTTGACCGTACTGCACTTCTCCCTCCAATAACTTGCCAGAAATGTTTCCAGCTATAGTAGTAGTATTCACAGCATCAAAACAGTATATACACCCATCCACCCATCCACCCCACCCACCCACCCACCCACACGCCCTCCTATCAACCCCTCACGGCCGACTAACCCTCTCCCACACCAACTCCGGCTTAACCATCAACCCCTAGGTACCCCCAAGAAACCCCCCCCCCGTCAGCACCATCCATTCACAAAAAAGTTCACAAACAAGTACACAAACAAGCATACAAACAAACAAGCCAAAAAAAAAAAAAACGAGACAAAAAGTGATCACTAACCTCGACATCCACAAACCGCAACGACGACAACGTCAACCTCCCATCTCGAGTACACCGTAACCCTCCGTCTCAGAACCGTTCCCTCTAGCTCATGCGGACACGCCATCTGCACCTGATGATTCACCAGCGCTCCATTACTACTACTACCACCACCATCATCATCATCACCACCACCACCCCCCCCCCCCCCCCGATCCACCCAGTACCACCCCGCATACATCAGCCCGTCCTGGATAGAATGCTTGACCTTGTTGCTGGTCGTCGACATCACGGTGATGGTCATGTAGCCGTCCGCGGTGTACGTGAGGAGGCCGTGCGCGTCGGGCCCCATTGAGTGGATGGTTGGGCCGTGGCCGGAGAAGGGCGTGGAGGAGTAGTTGAGGAGGGACCAGGTGCCGAGGAGGGAGGAGTTGGGGGTGGGTTTTGTGGGGGTGGGGGTGGATGTTGGTTGGGGCATTTTGAGGTGTAGTGAAGTGAGTGGGATGGGGGTATAGAGGTAAGGATGGGGTTTATTTAGATGGGTTTGGTGCAAAGGTGTGGGATGGGTGAGTGGGTGGGTGGGTGTTTAAGGCTTAAGTAGAGGGAAGGATATGATAGATGCTGGAGAGTTTTTGGTGACAGGCTGTAAACCGGATTGAAGATGGGGGATGAGGGTTACAGGCCAATTGTAGGGATGGGTTGATGGTGAGTCCATGGGTCGATGGGGGATTTGGATCATTGATGTAAGAGATGGAGATGGAGATGCTAGACTATGGCTGATATCGGTGCCTTGAACCCTGTGGGGCTGTTTCTGTTTCTGTTTCTGGGGAAGGAGGTCATTACTTCATGAAGAGTCGAGAAAGTCTAGAACGCCGCTTCAAGGGGGTTCCGTTCTCGGTGCCTGACGGCCTGGTTGCTGAGGCCGGCAGTGGCCTTCGACCAATGAGCGGCCAGACTCGAGACGGGCTGCCGTTGCCTGGACTGCGCGGCAGGCCGTTTGTCTCAACCTCGTGTGGATTTTTCGCGGTCGTTATCCGTTGGATTAGGGAATATTCGACTTGATTTTTTTTATTGCCCTATATTTTGAACATATTGGATGCCCCCCCCCGAGAATTGGCTGCTGAAAGGATTCGGAAGTAAAAGAGCTGGCAGCCGCGGCACCGACGCGACCCAATCAGAAGCCGCAAAACTCTGAAGGGCCTGAATCGGGCCAGAGGCCGGCCTACTATCATCATCTTGATCCCCAGTCTCTCGGGTCGTCCTCGCAACAAAAGCGCCCGTGTCCAGCCAGAATGTCTTTCCACGAGGACCAGGCCTCTCGGAGCAAGAGGAGAAAGCTGGAGACTCCTCAGGGGGGCGAGCCCTCCCCGTCGTCCATCACCTCGCACACCCAGCTCCACGCCGCCTTGGTTTTCCAACAGAACGCTAATGAGTCCAAACAAGGTAAGTCGGCTTCTCGTGCCTCCAAGTGCCAGGGCTGATCCAGTATCCAGGTGTCAGAAAGTTCAAGGACTTTCTAGCGTCCATCCAGCCAACGGAGGACGAGGGCGAGAAGGCCCAAAAATTCCGCATCCTCAAAGCTTATTGTGATTCGCAAATCTCTCACACCAATGAGAACGAGGCGGTTTGCTTCACGGACCTGATCCAGGCTTGGGGCTTTGCGGACACCAACAACAATGAGTCGCTGTTGACTTCTATCCCCTCCGTCCTGGCCTTGTTCATCAAGACGGTGTCCACCAACCTGGAGTTCCGCGACTTCGGAGTGGCGCTATGCAAGTACCTCGTCCAGAAAGACCAGCTGAGACTGTTCAACCGCGGTCTGACCGCGCTGAAGTCCAAGGAGCATCTGATCTCTCCCTGTCTTCGTCTCCTGACGGAAATGGTCAGCTTCGACGGTGGTGCTGTCGCACGGAACGTCTATGGTGCCCGGTATATCACTTTCAAGCGCATTGAGGTCTTCCTTACCCCTAATAAGGCCCAGCTGGAGGAAATGTCCGAGGATGCCTCTAAGTCTACTTTGCGGAGGAATGCTCAGAAGTATGTCCTCGCGAATCTCAGATTTCTGCAATCAACTTCGAAGAACGACGTGCTTGAGCAGCACAAGGTGATGAAAGCGTTCCTGGAGTACATCAGAAAAGACCCAAGGGGCATTGTCGTGGAGATCATCAGGTCGATCGACAGGGACATCATTCAAGATGCGTCGCTTTCGCGCACCGCCAAGAGCAAGTTCTTCAGCCGATGGAATCTGGAGCGACTCGTTACGCTCTACGGCTACGATCGTGAATCTGAGGAGCCCAACCCCGCCAACATTTCCATCGCAGCTGAGATCCATAAAATCCTGATGAACGTTTGCACTAACACCGAGCTCGGTGTCTTGCTGCCGCAATCCGGTTGGTACCCGGCGGGCAGTGATCCCGAGGCGCTGCCGACGGATGATGATACCTTGATCGATCTCGGACTGGACTCTGCTGTCCATGTGGACAAGTATAGGTCGTCTGTTCCTGTTCGCAACGGAACGCTGTCGTATCTCATTCAGACTCTCCGCCCGGATGCCGACAGCCTGCAGATTAAGCTGCTCGTGGCGATCTTCAAAGCGGCGCCCGAGCTCGTGGCCGATTTCTTCTCGAAGAAGAGCATGTTCATTTCCGACCCGAAGCCAACTCCCTCCTGGTTGGCAGAATCTGCGCTCCTATTCTCGACCGTGCAATTGCCTGTTCCTGCGAACTGTGGATGGAAAGAAAAGTCCCCTGCGACACCGCCGCACGTCTCGGTGGTGATTGAGAGTGTGCTTCCACGCCCGCTTTCCCAGAAGATCCTCACTCGCTGTCTGAACCTGAATGCGGAGATTGTGACCTTGTTCGCGGTCCGAATCCTGACCATTGCGTTCAACAAGTTGCGGGCTGTTCTGAAGATCTTCAATTCCGACCACGGTATCAGCCAGCCGCTCTGGACTCAAGCTGCAAGCAAGTTGGTTGCCGAGTTCTGTCGCCGGTGCCCCGGAGTCAAAGAAGTCATCCTCCTCTACAAGAGGACTGCCAAGGAAGACTTGCAGCAGCAGGATGCCGTCTCGGAGCTTCTCGCTTGGTTCTACGATGTCGTGCCGGATGCTGCACTCGAGGAAGGGTTCGATGCTTCGCTGGTTTTGGTCGACATCTTGAAACGCCTGGATGAAGGCAACCTCGACGAAGACGACTCTGAATCTCTGCTGAGCCAATTGCAAAACTTTTTGAAGATCACGCAGCAGTCTACGTCTATGCGCTGGTGGCAACAGCCCGGTAAGAAAATATGTGTCCGTTTAGAACTTCATATGCTAACGTGGTGTAGGATCTATGCAAAACTCTGCTTTCACATCCATTCTGAAGGTCCTGGTTACAGCAGCATCCAGAGACTCTCTGAGCGAAATCGACGGCCTTTTGAGGACGGTGCTCACGGAATCTTCCATCTTGCAGCGCCCATCCTCGTTCCCCGCCCTCCTGTCCAGCTTCGAAACCTCCGATTCAGCCAAGCTTCAGCGTCAACTTGCCTTCTTCGATAACTGCGCCTGTCGCATTGCCAAGAAGCCAGTTCACTACCAAGACCTGGTTGATGCCTCGTTCCAGGGGGTCAGCCCCCTCGTAGCCGCCGTTACGGAACAGTGGCCGTTCGTAATCAAGGCCGGAGATGCCGAGGCCGAAAGCGCAGTGGCTGCCTGGATTGCTAAAATGCTTGGAAACCTGAAGCGTGCCGGAGTGGACGCAAAGGCATTGAAGGCCGCTCGAGACAAGTTGATGGACTGCGCCGAGAACAAAAAGTCAAAGTCGACGCTCAAGAAGGCTCTGAAAGACACCGAGGACGATGGAGGTGACACGGTGATGGAGGATGCTACTTCTCAAGAGGCGACAGCCGCTGGAGAGAAGGAAGAAGTGGATCTCGATGAAATATTCGGCACATTGCCAACGGAGGGCACCACCCACAACGAGCTGCATCGCTGGGAGAAGGATGAACTCGAAGTGTCCGTGGAGCAAGGCCGGATCGCAGACCTGATGCTTTGCCTGTGCTCGGAACACGAGGAGGTCAGGAAGCAGGCTTTTGGAAACATCATTCGCTTCATGGCTAAGCTCAAGGTATGTTCACCTTGAAGGATACACAACCCGATGGAAGCTAACGATGACCATAGGAGTCCAATTATTCCGATTGGAGATCGGTCTACATCCTCACCGGAGAGCTCCTCGAGACGGCCAAGCAGACTGGCCTTGAATCGCCCGTGCCATGGATAGTGGGAGTGTGTGCCTCTAGCTGTCTCACCGTGCTCACCACCCCCATGCATAAGCTGTATGGGAAGGTCAACAAGTTCTTGCAGAAGGCGCCTCACTGGGAGCCGGAGAAGATGCCATCCTACTGGATCGACAAGATTCTACTGCACGAGCCCGAGCTCGATGACGGCTACTTCGAGGAAACCAGCTGGCTCCTGGATCTACTCATCGCGGGCCTGCGCACCCAAGCTGTAAGCCACCCCGACCCCCCAGTCTGACCGGCCTCAACCGGGCTCGTTACTTACGGAATTACAGGACATGGAGATCTACCGTCGGGCCAACGTCTTCGAGCGAGCACTCGCCTTCTACGAATCGCCGAGCGCGAACGTCTCTGCCAAGAGAAAGATCCTGCACCTGGTGCACCGCTCGACCCAAGTCCGAGGAAGCACCACGCTGATCACCCGAGCGGGCATTCTCAGCTGGGTTCAAAGCCAAATGCCCGCGGTGACGGCGAAGGACGGCAGCACGTTCACGGCCATTGCGCACTCCCTGCAGCAGACGTCGGACAGCGATCGGGTGTCGAAATGGAGCGGAGGCGCGGCCCTGCGAGCGGTCGAGGACATTGCGGGCTGAGACTGCGGGACTTTTTGTTGCATCATAATTGGCGTCTGATTCAGGTTGTATACCGCCCTCTGTGACGAAGCTGGAGGCCAGCGGTGCCGGTTGGGGGACCCGGTGATAGGGTGATCTGGGATCGTGGAATGTAGATCCATGCATTGGAGGCACTCTTGGGGGCAATGAGACCTAGCTTATTTGACATTTGTAGAGAGGAGCATGTATTATATGACGTATCCCACGCTGAGGCCGGGGAGAATAATCGATTAATCCGTCCCTGGAGCAATGAGTGGTGGTGCTGGCCGGACCGCGTAGGGACGACGACACCGCCAATGATGGGGGCAGGCTGTTGGACACGACACGACACGGCGCGACGGGGATGGGCCACGACAGCGGTGGTGTTGAGTTGAGACCACGGGGCCAGACGAGTGGGCGAGTGGAAGGGGGTGGGAGGGAAGGATGGTAAAAAGTAGAGAAGAGCAGGGAATGGACGAGGGACTGGCTGATGGGGGAAGGCGAGCAAGAAGAAGAGAAGAGAAGAGAAGAGGGAGCGGCGGGCTTCCCGATCGGGCAGTGGACTTGGTTGGACTTCGGAACCTCAGTTCTCCTCCATCTTTGGCCCGCAACTCGCCCTCCCTCCCTTCCACCACCCTTCTGCTGCCCCCCGTCCCCCGACTGTGCCCGCCGTCACTTGCTCGCTCGCCTGTTGATCTCCCCGAGACTACTAGCTGATCCTTCTTGTCGACGCCGACCAGCTGGCCGACCTGCCTGCAGCGCCGTGCCTGCCCCTCATCCGCTCCCCCAACGAGCCCTCCTGGACCTCGCCCTCGACCTCGCCCTCGACCTGACCTGGCCTGACCGAACCCATCGCAGCTCTCCGCCGCCTCGCGCCTTGCCACTGGCAAGTGGCCTCGCGTCCTGCCCTCCCCCCTCCCATACCTACACACCTACACGTCGCAGCCTGCTCCGCTCCCCTCGCAATCCCTCTTGTCTTCGTCGTCTCCTTTCCCTTCCTGTCCCGTGATATTACAACTCCACCTTTTCATCCTTGGACTGCCCGCAACCAATGAGAGCGTCGTAACCGCACCCCGATAGCATCCCTCACACCCACCTAGCCATCCTCATGGCGCGCCGTTACCAGATCGACGAGCTGCTATGGCTGCGCTCGTCGCCTCTGGCCACCAAGCCGACCACTCTACCCGCGGTAGAAGAATGGATGGGGTAAGAGCCTGCTCCTGTCGGGGAGGATCATCAAGCTGATGCAATTGTTCTCCTAGCCCAATCCCCGACCCAACTACCCAACGCAAGACAACCAACCCTCGCGATCCCAATAACCCGACCGAGACGACGCCCAGAAGACCCAGCCTCTTCGAAACCCGTCATATATCCCGTGGTTCTACTTCAGGTAATTAGGACGCCGTCTGCTCCGGCTGCTGTTCCTTCTTCTACAAGTTTCTCCGAAGCGAATAACAAGGCCATCGCTAACGCACGCAATTGGTCGCATGCAGAGGATATCATTCTCGGACCTCCTAAAACCGCTTTTGCTTCCGCCTCTCGGATACCCGGCAAAGGATCGATAGATGCTACCGACCGGTCGTCCAAGCCCACCGACCCAGACGATTTGAAGAACGACCGCTTCAACCTCCGCGAGAAGTTCTTCAAGGAACGGGAATCCGGCGACAGAGATTTTGACCGCCGAGATGGGAAGCTAGGAACCTTTAACAATAACAATAACAATAACAACCGACGCGGGGACAGAGAAGACTGGAACAATGGCCGTCCCCGTCGTACCTTCGGCCAGGAAGAACAAGACCGAAAGCCTCGACGCAACGGCGAGTTCGACCGCTGGGAAAACCGCGATCAGCGTGACCCCAACCCGGAACGGGGAACCAAGGATAAGGAGACGCGGGTTTTCCTTCGCAAGGATGGCACACCCGGACGAGCCCGGCATGAAGGAAGCTGGTTCCGGGATGAGAATACCCATGAGGCACCCGAGCCGGAGGAAGAGAAGACCCCGATACGGAACCGGGAATGGCGCCGAGATCGACATGGTGCAGACCGCGACTGGACCCGGGGAGCCAAACTTGAGCAGGAACCCGAGTGGTTGGACTCGAATGATAAAGATGAACCCCGGCGGGTGCACACACAGGAAGACTTTGAGCGTTGGAAGGAGAGGATGAAGGCCGGCTCGGCCCAGCCCCCAGCAGAGGAGAGGGAGGCCCCGGTTGAGGCACCTGCTCCCCCGCCGCCAAAGGCCGAACCCAGACCTACCGATGGCGAGATCTTCAGCAGCACGGGCACCCCGTTCACCTCGGATTCCGCGATGGAGCGCTTCTTCGGATTGCTTGGGGACTCCAAGCCGCCTCCGCCACCCGTCCAGGAGGTCATCGCCCCTGTGGCTGAACCGACTGTCAAGAAGGAACCGCTTCCAGGAGTCCTCCCGGGAGCCCTCCAAGGAGCCCTTCCGGGAGCACTTCCAGGCAAGTTGGGGAAGTCTTCGCGTTTCGCTGGGCTGTTCTCCCCACCTCCAGGCAGCCCTGCCAAGGACTCCGACTATTACCTGCCCGAGACTAAGCAATCGCCGGCTATGCATCCAGCTGGGACCCCCGAGGTCAGTGCCGACCAGGAAGGATTCCAGCGCATCCTGCAGATGCTTGGAGGAGGTGGAGGAAGGTCACGCAATGGCACGCCTCACAATGATCCCATGCCGACCCACCGCCCTCCTTCCCTGGTGCAGGCGGAACAAAATCGGAGTGCTGTTTCGTCCCCTGCTCGGGAGCAAATGAAGCGACAGGAGTACTTCCCCATGCAGGAGACGCCTGTCCGCAACGCTGGACCAGTATTCAAGGAACACCCATACCCGGTCGAACCTCAGGCTCAGGCTCGAGAGAGGGAGCACCTCCTTCGACTGATGCAGCAGGTTCGAGTGATTCCTGCCACCAACCAGGCCCCGGGCGGTCTCAGCCAGCCACCGAGCGCTGGTCCTGGTGGCCCTGCTCCGGGTCTGTTCAACATGCCCCCCGAAATGATGTCCCCTCCTCCCGGCATTGGAGCTGGCCAAAAGGGCCCCAACTTCTTAGATGATCCCGCGATCGCAAATATGCAGAGACCCGACGTTGATCATCTTCGGCGCAGGCCCGCCAATGGGCCGCCGATGGGATACTTTGAAGAGATGCCGTTCCCTCAGGGCCAACTCCCGATGACACCTGGTGGGTCCAGAGCACCCCAGGGCCAGCCCCATCCTGCCATGGGCATGCAGAGACCTCCAGGCTTCGAGCACCTGCCTCCTCCCGGATGGACAGGCCCTCAGATTCCCTCGCAGCAAGCAGGTGGACCGGCGCCCTTGGCCCCCCCACCGGGCATTCCGACCCCTTCGCGAGGCGTCAACCCAAGCTACATGGCCAACATGATGCCGATGCACGCCAATGGCCCACCTCTCAACGAGCGGGAGCCACCTTTCCCACGCCCGCCTCCACCCGGCATGATGCCTCCTCCCGGGTACATGAACGGGCCCCCGCCAGCTGGCTTCCCCCCCATGCCGCCCAACGAAGTCCTGATGGGAGTCGGCCACCGTGGACAGATCCCGTTTGACGGCAACCCCGGACCGCAAGTGCCTCCCCCTTCCTCCAGACATCTGCTGGACATGTTCGGCCAAGTTGGCGGTGACGCCCGAGGTGGCATGCTCGGGCCCGGACAGTTCCGGTAGGGAGTTAGTCTCATACAGCGATCTGGCATGGCAAGCACCGAGAAGAATGAATACGCACCGGATGGAATACCTCGCAGGGCTTCCCAGTCGCCTTTGTGATGCCAGATAATGCACGTTCTAATATTCTGTATCTGGTTCTCATTTAGTTGTGATTGTTTAGTGCATGACAAAGGCCGGGTGGCGGCACTGACCGAGGGACTCGACTGTTAGCTGATGCTGAAGAAATGCCCAGACCTGCTGTCACGAAACATTGCTGTGGCTGCAAGTTCTGGGGTTGGATAAATGAGGCAGTAGGCAGGCCCTGCTACAGGACTGCCGGCCGTGATGTTGCTACTGTGCGTACCTAGCTGCCATCAGGCTTGAATGAACCTATTGCTTGAATGATTTTCTCTACCTGTAGACTGTAGGCTTGCTGCTATGCCGGTATGTACCACCGGTGCCTGAGGCGGCAGGCGCAGTGAATGCCGGTGCATTCACGCACCACCACCACCAGCACCACCACCAGCACCAGCACCAGCACCAGCACCAGCACCCCCCAGCCAGCCCAGCGGCAGGCACCCCGGCTTTTCTTCTCGTCCAACACTCGCCCGCCAGTTCCGGACTTCTCCCCATCTCCATCGCACTGTTTCTGTATGGGTTCATCTACCAACCCTCTCTCCTTTGCGCCGCATTCGGTCGACAGCGATCAATATCAAAGTAAGTGTCTTCCCTAGCCCTAGGTTGTCCAGGAATCACCTCAGGACCAGTGCACGGCCCAGAACCAGCTTGTTCGGCACAGCATTGCGCGTCAGCTGCTTGCCTGAGCGGTCTTTCCGTCCTTCCGTCTCAAAGGACGCCAGATGGGAAGACAAGAGAAGTCAAGATGTTGTTGAATATCTGATCTCATCTGATCTGAGTTGATTAGACTAGACTGTGCTAAGATCCGCGTGCTTTAGGTTTCCTTCTAGCAAGCTAGCAAGACAAGGGAAAGAAGACAAGAGGAGGGAAGACAAGATGGACGACATCATGGATCAGGATGTGAGTAACGCGCGCACACGCGCGCGGTTTGATTATGTCTGTGTATCATGAGGCTTGATGCTTTGTTTGGATGTTATCAAGCACACATATACCTTGTGCACATGTCTACTATCATCACCCTCACTCCTTCACGTATAAATAACTCACCGTCCTAACCTCCCAACCTATCACCCACCAACGTCTACATCTACGTCTACAGCAGCCCCTTCACCCACAACCACAGCCACACACATACACCTCCCTCAGACCAACCAAACTAACACCCCCCCCACCCCCCAAACCACGACGCCCAAAAACCCTCTCACCCGGACCTTCACCGAACGCACGACCGAAACTTCCAGCACCAGCACCAACGAAGAACCCCCCACCCCGCGCACCAAAAAACCCCGCCTCCCACCCCCCTGGACCCGCGAAGCAGACCGCCTGGAAGCGGCTCTCGACCGCGAGATCCGGGCGTACGAGGAGGTGATCCGGGGACATGCGGAGGAGGTGCGTGGCCATCGGGCGTTCATGGCAGCGAGCCGGCGGACGTTTGCGGAGGCGATGGAGTGGGGGAGGAGGGTTGGGAGGGGGATTGGTGGTAGTAGTGGTGTTGGTGGGGATGGGTGCGGGATGAGTGTTGATGTTGATGTTGATGCTGATGCCGATGATTATATTGCCGATGAGGGTGAAGGTCAGGATAAAGACGTGGCTTTTAGTGAGGGCGAGGACGTGCATGTGCATGTTGCTGCGCACCGGGACGACGACGGCGACGTGGACATGAACATGAACATGGACATGGAAACCGAGACCAATCCCCAGGCCAACCCTCAGACCCAGACCCTCCTCACTCAGTTTCAAACCTCCCCCCTGGCTGAGACCCAGAGCTCCCCCCAAACCTCCACCCCACCCTCCCCCCAGCAGCCCGAGAAACGCGGCGGCCTCGGTCTCGAATGGGAAGAATGGGAGATGATGCGCCAGCAGGAACCCGGCGTCGGCGTCGGCATCAGCCGAAGACTTCCCGGCAGCGCAGGTGTGATCCGCGGCTGTCTGACCGGACGGATCGTCGGCGCTATAGCCGGCCGACCGGGGTTCGGCTTCAGCATCTTCGAGGACCAAGCGGACAGCGACGCGGACGAGTGGGCGCGCACAGGCGCGTATCGCGAGATGGTAGCGGAGCGGGACTGGGACGAGGATAAAGAGAACGTCGAGGACGACGACAACCAGCATGATCCTCATGACGAAGAAGAAGAAGGCGCAGAGCACGTAGCGACTCATGACATCGGCGCCGCGCTGACTCGTGCTCGTGCTCGTACTCACCATCACCATCACCACCCTGGTCCTCACCCTGGTGCTGCTGTCGGCGACAACGACGGCGACGAAGAAATGGGTGTCGAGACCGAGATCGAGACCAACACCGGCCCCGGCGCACCAGGACCCCTATCCATCACGGCCACCGAAGCAGAAGAAGAGGCCCGACTGCAGCTGCAGCTACAACAGCAGGATCAGCATCACCAGCTCGGACGCATTGACTGGGGCGCTGGCGTCGATGACGATGACGATGAAGATGCAGATGCAGATACGGAGATCGATCCCGCGGAGGAAGGGCTCGGGGGGAGGCTCCGACGGAGACGCTATCGTCTTCTTCAACGGGAGCAGCGGCAGGAGCAGCGGCGCGCTCTGCAGGCTCATGGGATGGAGGGGGTGGAGATGGGGTTTGGTGTTGGTGTGGGGAGGAGCCCGGTTGGGGGGTTGAGTGCTACGGAGGTGTCGTTGAGTGCGCTGGCGCAGAGAGTTGGTAGTGAGGGGTTGCAGGATGGTGCTGGTGCTGGTGCTGCTGGTGCTGGAGGTCGTACTCGACGGGGACCGAGGAGGCTTTGAGGTGAGGTGAGGTGAGGTTTATTTCGAGGGAGGTATGCGAATATGACTTACTGGGTTTATTTTGAGGTTACTCGCGCTTGTTTCTGTGGTTTCATTCGGAGGGGAGAGAGGGTGTTTACTTCGGGGGGTTACGGTTATGCTGATGAGAATAGGAGGGGGTTATGGAAGGTTATGATAGGATGAAATTCAATTAACTGAGCATGCTAGTAACAATTTGCAATGCTGGCATGGAAGCATCATGGGATCAAGGCTGTTATGAAAATCAAATAAAAATAATTATGCTATCAACGCTTTGCAATGCTGGCCCCTGGAACTATATGAGATGAAGGCTTTCATGAAAATCGATAAAAATAAGTATGCTGGTGACGTTGCACAATGCTGGTCCTGACCCCCGACGTCTGAACTTGGTCCGTGTTTCAAGACGGGCCGTTTATCTGCTGATTCCAGGTTGCTTGTTGGCTTCGAAAAAGTCCAGACGGACAAGCATCCAGGATTGTCAGCGAGCTGAGGTGGAATGCAAAACTGATTGGAAATCCCATGCAAGTATCTCGTATGAATCAAAAAAGGTCAGTACGTAAAAGGCAAAAATAATCAGAAAGATCCATATGGCGCTTGGAGAATTGCTTCAGAGCAAAAGCAGTGAAATGGCATCAAATATGTCGCGAAACCCAATCTGAATCGAGCAAAAGTTCCATTCCTGATATCAGTTCCAATATGAACTCGGGAACGTGCTGTTATATCTGAACCCCTTCGAAGATTTCTTTTTTGTCCCCTCCGGACTTCGAGGTCAAATGCCATGCGCCTCTCTCGTCTGTTTCAACATGACCGAACATCTTAAGCAGATCTTCCACTGTATCGCGATCTTTCAGGACATCCTCGCCCATAATGCTGGTTATCTCGGCAGTCTTTGTGGTTTGTAGTCTGTGCAAGTACTCGTCGATGGAGTTGTTCACAAGGATCTTAACAAACTCTACCTTGTTTGCCTGTCCGATCCGAAACAGACGGCAGAAGGCCTGGAGCAAGAATCGTTAGCAGTGACAATACGTCAGAAGGTCGACAATGTCACCAAAACCACATACCTGCTCCTGAATAGCTTCGTTCCACCACAAATCGACGAGGATGCATTTATTGGCCGCTGACATGTCCAGCCCTATGCCGCCAGCTTTGAGACTTGCTATCATTACCCTCACGTTGCCCCCCTTGTCGTTAAATTCACGCATGCTATCTTCACGAGCCCCCAAGGTCATTTTCCCAGTCAACTTTATAATATCAGTGAGACTTGTAGTCGTAAAGGGTCGAGCTATTGGATACTCACGCATCTAAAACTCCAGCCCTGCTTTCTGCACATGGTACACAGAATTCGCACAAAATCCAGGAACTGTGTGAATATAACCACCTTGACTGAAGGATCTACTATGATCCAGTTCTCGATTATTTCGCGTATTTTGACCAATTTAGCACTAGGCATGTGTTCCGCACACGCCGCGATCCAATCTGTCTGCTCATCATTATCCGGCTTATCATCCTCCTCATCCGTTTGCGGCGCACCAATCTGGTGAAGACGGCTGATTTTCTTCTTCTTTGTATCCTTCTTCTTCTTCTTCTTTGGCTCTTTCTTCTTCCGCTGCTGCCACTGTGGCTGCTCCTCCGATTGTAATTCATTATTCCTTAGCTCCATATCTCGATCGTAATCAAAGCAGGCGGCTTCCTCAATAACAACTTGACAAGCGTTGCAAATCGGTTTCCACTCTGTCGAGGCCCCAGTCCCAGAATTTTCTAGAAGATAATAACATTCTTCACAATACAGGTGCAGACACGATGTGAGCACAGCACCCACCGGCATAAAGTTGCATTTAGGACAGTTTCCCCTTAAGAGTCTTTCTTCCCATTGTTCGTCTTCATGGAGCTGGCTCATATGATTGTAGAATAGTTCTGTCAATTTCGCGCTATCTCCGCGAAGCTCTCCTATGAATTGGTCCGGATTTCCATTCTGGTTTTCTTTGGCAAGTATTGTGGTGTTTTTTCGTACTGAGACGAGCCATCGAACGATCTTGAAGGAAGGGTGCTCTTGATCTCCAGTCTCCTTAGCGAGTCTACCAACACTTGTCATCAGATCCCCCTCCGAAAGAAGCCTCTTCACAAGAACCTGGGTGGTGAGAATATGGCTGCAGAACATGCGCAGCATGAGAATCATTGCCAGAAAACATCGGTATTGGGCCAATTTAGGTTGATCAAGATGTGCCTTGCCTGCGTTTCGGTGTTAGGTAGGCTGTAATGTTATCCTTTGAGGGAATATAGTTCAGCTTCCTCACCATTGATGTTTTCGATATACAAGTCCTGAATTGCGTTGTATATCTCCCGTTCAACTTCACAAAAGTTCACCTTGACAATGCGTTCGTCAACATCAGGAAGTTTGATAACAGGAAGTGAAAAAAGCCGGCTCTGATGTGTTCGACGGAATAGAAAAGTCCGCAGTAAGTTTACCAGACGCTGATGGGCTTCATCGGTCTAGTTTTGTGTCAGTGAGCTCTAATATAACTTTGGAAAATGAGTTATATACCTTGCAATAATCTTTGGCAAAGCGATCGAAATTTCCCAGGCGAGGGACACCGATGAATTCAAAATGCGGATAGAACTCCTCCAAATAGCTTGACCTAGATTAGCATCTATTTGCTCAAATCCCAGCTGCACAGCACCACAGAGTTCCAAAGGTACTTACTTGTGGACGGGAGTGCCACTCAGAATCCATTTAAAGTGGCCTGTCAATGCGCGGACAGCAATTGAAACAGATGAAATATGGTTCTTGATGAATTGTCCCTCTTGGAATTGGTACATTAATTTTAGTTGCTGATATGAGGGTGCAAAATTTCTTACCATCAATGATAATCCTGTGGAATTTAATCTGATGCAGGGGCCCGACTTCTTCGAGGTAGATATCATGCCACCATTCGATGATTTTCTTCTCATCGACCAAGTCCACTGGGGATTTGAAACGCGGATAAGACCTTCTGACTTCATCGTATGTAGTTATTCTGGGGAATCTCATTAGTATACTACTCCTTGTATTGCGGATAAGGAATTTCCAGGTGACACACATAACGTCGTATTTCTCGAGACTTTTGACTGGATCAAGAGTCTCAAGCCTTGTATTGGCTCTATAAACAAGTACATCACCAATTTCACCTGGCTCACAATGTTTGGTTATCTGTTCCTTCCTGCTGGAATTAGATCGGGAGTCTCATGTCTTTGTTCAGAAGACATACCAATGGGTGACTAGTTGCGAAGGAACCACAATGAGAGTCGTCTTCACGGGATCATCGGGGTCGAAAGGCTTTCCGTCCAAAATGTTTGCTAAGACTTGTTAAACGTGTCGCTCACTTGAGCCACTGTGACACTTAATATGGAACTTACCAAGTGATGTTATTGTTTTCCCAAACCCCATGATATCACAGAAAAGACCGCCAAACGGTGGTTGAGTCACAGTCTCTCGACGGCGCTGCCTAATTTAGCTTGGAGCTTCTCCCAGCTTTCATCATTCGACCTACTCACCATAAAAGCTGCTCCCAGAAGCTATTCTCTATGTCACTTCAGATACTCTTAGCAAGTCAAGCGTTTACTAACCTGAAAGTGGAATAAGCTCGTCTTTAGTCCCTTAAGCTTCCAACCAAGTTTCCCGTCACTTCTCACCCGACGTGAGAACATTCTGGTTGCTTCAAGTACCTTCTTCTTGTCAGACCTGGCAGTTTCGAGTCCCTCAGCAGGAATACTGGCGACAAGCTCTGTAAGCGCCTTTTGTTTGTCATAACCCTTCAAAAGAGGAATCTCCTGCAACGAAGCACTGTTATGTGCATCAGAAATCACAGTCGAACTGAGAAGAAACTCAATATATTCTTTAGCACTCATTTGATCGCCTTTTGACTTGTCACCGGGGCCTTGATACTCGGCGCCACCGGAAGCACCCAATTTGCGTTTCCTGGATTTTTTGCTGAGTCCTTTCTTGGTCTCGTGCCCAAGAAGGACTCGAAGACCAAAATCCATGCTCCTTCTCGTTTCATTGCTTGACACTTTGTTAGTTTTGTTCTTTCTTCGAGGTGCTTTTTGTACACCCTCCTGAGAGGGTCCAGTCTCCTGGCCAGCCGGCATCTGTTCAGAAATTGATACCAGTAGCTGCTCCTCATCTATTATGCTGATGTTATCACGGGTTTCATGTGCTTTTCTGCCCAAGATTCTTTTGAGTCGGGCATCCTCCTCCTGCCGCGCTGCTGTATAGCGAACTATATCTGTCATGGAAGGATTTTTAATGTTTCGGAACCAGCCGTCGATGTCCCCAAACCTGACGTAATGAGCTGTTGTTTCTTGCAGAATATCTAAATAAAGTACCTACTTCGATTTTAATGAGTCATCAAGAGCAATGGCGTTGAGCTCCTCTTCAGGCCACTCGGACAGAGAAGTCTGATCTCCTGTATTATTGTCAAGGTTCATTGCAGGGGTTTCATTGTCCCCTGATGAAGAAGAAGATGACGATACTATCTGACCCGATGAAGAACTGGAGGGATCTTGATCATCGATGCCATTAGTGTGTGATCCTGTGGTTTCCCCCTCATTTTGAGAGGTAGCGGTATTTGCGCTAGGTGCCTCTTCGACTTGCTGTTCAGCAGCAGCAGCATCTCCATCTCTTCTTGCAAAATCCTCAAGTAAATTGAAAAACTCTTGATCGGTGAGATCAATAAAGCCTCTGTCGGGAATAACCGAAGATGCTAATGGCTGAGGTTCAGTCTCGGTCACAAACAACTCATTATCATCATTCGGATTAACCCTAGCCATCTCTGCAGCCTGCGACAGGTTGATATCCGATGTGGAAATCTCTGCTTGCATGTCTGGAAGGATAATTAAGCATAAATCGTAGTTTATTCCAAGGAAATCCTTACTCTTATTCTTCTGGACGGCCAAAAGGCCCCTCGCAAAGGCGGCCTTGGCCCCATTGCGTTCTCTCCTCTTGTTTATCAAGTCCAAGCGCTCCTCGCTAGCATCAAACGCCCCAGTATCGGCGTGCCCGGGGCCCACGGCCTCTGTTTCGCCGCTGGGATTGGGAACCTGACCCTCATTTCCTGCGGGTGACTCCATGGTTGCAACGGGTAGGAGAGCGTGAGCGATTTCTGATAAACGCTCGTAGTCAACGGGGAGAATGATGTAATACCGCGAGGGCGTAAAAACGAAGGCAGAAGGGTAGTTTGATAGAGACGAAAGGCTTGCGGAGAGGGGGGTCAGGGCCGTAAGGTAGAAGGTCAAGTTTGGGTGTGGAACGCCTGTGAGGTGCAGTGTAAGGTAGGAAGAGAGATGCGTTGCGAGATGAAGAATGACGGTTGTAAAAAGGGGCCCTCGCGGAGAACCGAGACGAAAGAAGTAGTTGAATGGGTGGAGGAACGGGAAGAGTGAGATGGTTGTATGACCAAGAGAGGAGAGGACGAGGGGAGTAGGCAGGAGGGAAGAGTAGAGAAGGCAGAGAAGTAGGAGGGTGATCAAGAAGAGGATCAGGACGATGGTTAAATAGAGGGCCAGGGAGGGATCAAGGAGGAGAGCGAGGAGGAAGAGGGCCAGAGGGAGGATCTTGATGATGGTCAGAGGGAGGGTCAGAATGAGGATCAGCGTGGGGAGAAGAATGAGAAGGGCGAGGAGGGAGAGGAGAGAGAGAGGACGAAGGCCAGAGTGAGGGTCATGGTGAGGATGGAGTTGAAGATGCAGATGAAAGAGAGATGAAGCAGAAGAGGCACGGCACTCTTCAGAGGTGAGAGAACAGCAGGCCAGAGACCGTCTCCGGCAAGCACAACTGAGCCGGGCAGGTGAGAAACAGGAGAGGGTTGCAGAATCCGATCCTACAGGCGGAGAGAAAAAGTCAGGGTAAGTCAAAGGTGAGCTCAATGAAGATGAGAGGGATGGTTTTGATGTATAAAGGCTCCCATCGCCCAGGATCGGCCGGGGTCCGGATAGTCCTATCAATATAAATTCAATGATATGACAACTGCCCTAGTACTGATGACTTGCTTGAAACCGACTGTATTAGGTGTAGGAGATAGATTTCAGGTACACTGTAGGTGAAATCTCTGGACTAATGGTGAGTGATAATGAGATGAAGCTCTCTTGGAGTGGATGTGCAGCCAATGCTGATGAAGAGTTTAAGGTGATGTTTACACGCTCACCAAGACCTCATCATTTCTATATGTTTTCAAGAATTTGTGTGTGTTGAGAATAATTTGAAAGTATGGTTATTTGAATTTGTATAAAAATAACAATAATTCAAAGATTAAAGACGGATATCATCACTCGTAACCACCAGCTCCTGTCAGCCCTACATGAATCATTGCCCAAGATTTACCTTGCCCGAATCCGAAACACCAAACAGAAATTACATCTCATCGATGGCGCAGTTGGGATGCATGACATAGACCGTCCGTGAGGATTGGGTGTCTTCGTCGGCATCCACAAGACCCTCTCCACGGATGGGCATCAAGATATTATCCTGTCAAGAACATGCTGGTTAGCCAAATAGATCCGATCGTAAAGAATCAACAGTAGTAAGATTGCACACATACCTTGATCATCCGCTTCAGAACCTTCACAGCCAAAGACCGTTCGTTCTGCAGATCCTCCTCCGTGTCGATTTCGGACTCGACTTGCTCCAGGTACCAGACAAGAAGATCTTCCTGTTCGACACCCTCGCCGGACTTGGATTCATCGTCTCTGACACGGCGTACCATGAGATTCAGAATCTTCATGTACTTGTCATACGTGATCTTTGTCCTTGAACGCTGGGGTTGCGCAGGTTCCCCGTCGGCGCGCATGGGGCTGTCACCTTCACGATCACGATCGCCCATCTCGTGGTCCTCCTCGGCAGCAGCACCCTCTGCCGCTACCGCCTCATCGTCTTCGACCTCGACATCGTCCTTCTCGACAGTCACGATACTCTGGCGGAGAAGGTCGTACGCTTCCTTCACGAAGTCGGGTATAATTTCCTCCACACAGTTCGCCTTGGCAACAGCTTCAGAAAGACGAATCAGAGATTCCAGCTGTCGAACTGTGATACGGTAAGAAGAGCGGCCCATTCCTCCTTGAGCATCGCCTGCACGAAGCTCCTTGTACTTCTCAACCAAATAAGCCTTGGCCTCCTCGGTGAAGACGGGCTTGAACGTGCGCGCGAAGCGAATGTAGCGTAGCAGTTGTTCGGTGCTGAGTTCCGGGTGGACAGCCTCGTCTCGGTTCATGTGAACGTTGACAATGTGGTCTGCCAGGTTGCGGTCCACACTCTCATTGGGGTCGTCCCGAATCACGAAGAACAGATCGAATCTGCTCATAATGGGAGCACTGAAGTTAAGGTTGCCACGTAACGTAGTCTTAGGGTTGTAACGGCCGCCGATAGGGTTCGCCGCAGCGAGAATCGATGCGCGAGCATTGAGGGTTGTGTGAATGCCTGCTTTGGCGATGGAAATCGTCTGTTGTTCCATGGCTTCGTGGATGGCGACCTGGTCACTGATATCCATCTTATCGAATTCATCGATACAACAGATACCACCTCCGTTCTAGATATTTCACAAGTTAATCTCGGGACGATAACCACACACGCCAAGGGTCACTTACAGCTAACATTAGGGCACCCGCTTCTATCGTGAATTCACCCGTCTCAGCGTCCTTGACCACAGATGCAGTCAAACCGGCGGCAGACGAGGCTTTACCACTGGTGTAGACCGCGCGAGGGTGCAGCGAGCAGATATACCTGGAATGGCGTAAGCAGGGGTGACCCAAAACATTTCAAAATTGACAGCGGGGGAACCTACTTCAAGAACTGACTCTTACTTGTCGATGGGTCACCAACAATGCAAATGTTGATGTCACCACGGAGCTGCAGACTCTCCTGCTCTGTCGACTTGCTGATACCTCCAATAAGCTGCAGCAGCAAACCCTTTTTGATTTGACGATGACCGTAAATCATAGGAGCAAGAGAATCGATTAAACGAGAGTAAATGTATTCGGAGTGAACGAGATTTTTCAAGTCCTGAACCTCGTACGGAGTCAGGCTCTGAAGAAGAGCCTCCTGGGCCTGGTCTTCATTGGATTCGGGATCGCGGTTTTGGTTCAGAGAAGCCAAGATATTGTGAGACTGGCCATTCAACTGCTGGTTGGTCTGCTGACCCGGTGTTGTCGTGTCGGGTGTGACCATACAAGAAAGGAAGGCTAACCGATATGTGAGATCCTTGATACCCAGAGCCTTCAGCCCAGAAACACCTCCGCCACCAATCTCGCTTCCACGGAAGGCACCTTCGTCGCGAACAGCCTCCGGTCGTACACCAGGAAGACCTAACTGACTCACATCCGGAACCACGATCAATGTACCAGTGAAAATGCACCGCTCACCAGCCTTGGCACGGTCAACCATCTCACCACGAAGAATGACATCCATGGTCCGAGGCATGCTTCCAGTGGGGATCTCATGGGACGACTCCTGAAGTTTTACCTTCTGCCAGTCGATGAATGTACTCTTTCCGATATCCAACCGCCAACCCGAGCGGTTACCGCAAGTGGAGTTCGGACATTGGGAGGGCTCGGTGTAGCGGAAGGTCTGCTCCACATTGGTAACCACGGTCTTGCACTCCTCACAGATGAAGGTTCCCAGAGAGAGTTCCGGTCGGATTTCCGATGTGCGTGTGACGGTGCCGGATACAGAGACCAGCTTTCCAATCTGCGAAGTGCGAAGCTGGCGCAATCGGGACACCAGGGGCAAGTTGTAGAACGCCAGAGAGAACAGCTTGTCCGTCTGTTGATGCCTTGTTTTCTCACGGATGTTGCGCTCCAATTCGGGATTGTCGGACACACTCGAATTTCCTGCGATCATGGACGTGCCGGCCTGCGACGACACACTTCCTGCCGTGGTCGCCTGACGATGGGCAGCAAAGTATTCCGGCTCATACTTGGCGATTAGGTCGTGGAGGGCCTTGGTCAAAAAGGGCTGGAATCTGTAGTATTGGTTGGCAATCGCGTCCGCCAGAATCGGGCTGCTCATCTGGGTCAAGTGAGTGAAGTCGATGTAGAGCGTAGAAAGCTCCCATTTTGACATGCCGTGGATTTGGGCGATGTAGTATTTGTCGCTCAGAACCGCCGAGGACTGAGGCTGCTGCGAGGAGGACGTCTCCTCCCGGTAGGTTTCCAGCAATTCCGCAAAGGCTTGTTGCACTTTCTCTCCCGCCACATCGGTCACAGGGGGCGGGCCGGGAAGGTAGGGATTGCGCAGTCGGCTCACGGTGGAGGCATTGGAGTCGGCGACTTGGTCGTCAGGGAAGCCATGCATATCACTCATGGGGCCATTGCTCTCCGAGGGCGGTTGAGGTCGGGAACTGGGGATCTGGTCGGAATGGAGGCGCTGGTGGCCGGCCGAGGAGCCCAGTTCGGACTGCAGCACGGCATCGAAGAGGGACGACATGGTGAGGGGCGAGTGAGGGAGGGTGTAGGAGGAGAATTCGATGGGGAGAGGGGGGGTGGGGGACACCAATGTATCCCAGGGCCAGGCGGGTCGTCAGTCCTGGGGAAATTGGTGGTGGTGGTGATTGCTGGCTGCTGGCTGCTGGCTGCTGGCTCTGCTGCTGGTTGCTGCGGTTTCGTTTTCTTTTCGTCGAGCTTTGCGTGGGACGCGCGGGCGACACGAACGCGTCGGCGCAAGGTTGTTGCGGGCCCGACGCGTTAAGTGCTTTTGGCGGCTGAGTCAGCCCGTGGCCGCGCACGGAACCCGGCGCGCGACCCATCAGGCTAGCGGGGCTAGCTCGTTGCGGGCAAAGGTCCTCGAGCCCAGCGTCACTTCAAGCTGGCACCAAGCGGATCCGTCCCAAGGGGCAGAGGGCCCCGTTCCGCAGCCAATCCGCGGCAGCGGAGACCCTTTTCCCGAGGCCTGAGCAGGGCGGGCGGCCAATGGGCGGGCGGCGCTGCTGCCGAATAAACTTTCGGAGTCGGACTAGCGGGGCCTCTTAGTTGTCCTCGACCCCACCGCGCCCATCCCTAACAAGAAGCCAGGCACTGGCGCTGGCACTGGCAGGTCGGGGCTCGTCGTTCTGATGCCGCGGGTAGATAAGCAAAGCAAACTGCTCGCTCGCCCTCCTCGCCTTCGTCTCGCCCTCCCTGGCCATGGCTTGAACTGACCTGCCAGGTGGTCCGAGTTAGTTCGTCCCCTTCCAGTCCTCCAGTCCTCTACTCCTCTACTCCTCCTCCAAGTCCTCCTCCAGCCCTCCAGCCCTCCAGCCCATTCTGCAATGCTTCCTCCCTGTTGCTCCTGACGAATTGTCCCATTCGTTGGAGGCCTTCTGGTGATCTCACGTCCGACATGCAGTCCTAACCAGCTCCGCTCTCGTGTCCGTCCCTCATCCGCCGAAAGAAACCACTTCCCTACCCTCTCCAGGACCGCCATGTCGGCGGACAGACACCCGGTGGCTGATTCGGCACATCTCGATTCCAACCCGGGTGGACGGGGCACCTCTTCGTCCGAATCCGAACAACAACGTTGGTTCCGTCTCTTTGCCGCCTCTTCTCCTGTCTGACCCCGAACAGGCGATGAGCTCACCACTGTCCTCTCAGGAACCCCCGGTGATGCTCCTCATGTCCCCATGAAAGTTAGACGGCGAAGGCACTTGCCCATGCCTGAGGATCCTTCCTCCAAGAACCAGATTTTTTACTTTGTCGACTCCAATTCGTCTTCCAGAGAGAAGCGGGCCCATGTGATGCGTCACCATGTCCAGGAGAAACGCAGACAGCGGAAATCTTCGCATCCCCGGAGCGACAGCGACAAAAAGAGCAATCGACCGCTCCGATTCACCCCATGGCCGCAGAGAAGGCCCGACCTTGACCATCATGATGATTACGAATCTTTTGCCCCTCAGGAGGGACCCAACGGCGCTCACGCAAACGGCAATTCCTTGGTAAGTTCCCTGACAGATGGAGCTCTCATGGCCCCGCTTAATTGATTTACTAACTTGATGGATGACGGTGTAGACCCCACTTGGTCTTCCTCTACCCTCCCCTTCCCATTCAATCGATGATTTCCCACCCCCATCCCCCGTCACCCTCCTTGATGCCTCCAGAAAAGATCCTTTTGACAGTTTACCCGCGATCAGCTCTCGGGATGATCTTGAGCTTGCCGACTACTGGACTAACAAGCTGACCTACTGGTCGGGCCAGAACCAGTACATAAAAAACCTTGTGTTCAGAGCTGCGATGGATCATCCATTGTGCTTCCAAACCGTGATTCTTACCTACTGTGCCCGGTGGAAGGCGCAGCTATATGACCTGAAAGACAGTAAGGAGACTGAGTATCATCTCGCAAAGGCTGTGGAGGGCATTGAAGAAGCCAAGAAAGGAATTTCTGGCGTTGACGAGGATCACCTGGCATTGGCACTGACCGGGATGTCGCTGCATGAAGACCGGTTTGGGGACAAACAAGTTGCCCGCCGATACGAGGACCAGGCTGTTCAAATCCTCCGGGCTCGATCCGGAGCGCAGAGCACCGTCGAAGTCTTCATGCACTACACGCGATATGTCATGATGCCACCACCCGTCGAGATGGGTGAGGACGGCAAGCAATGGCTTGTCACCTTCCTCCGTGCGGCAGAAGTAATGATGATGGAGCACAGCGCGACCCCCTTTCTAGCGACGGTGCCCCAGCGGCGTCTGGCGTTCCTGATGGACAGTCCTTTGTTCCCGTTACTTTCCAGCGGGCCTCGCCCATCTCAGGTGCCGCAAGATGCACGCAAGTATGTTGTGCGCAATGCGCCCACTCAGGAGGTCACTCGAACCGCCGCTTTGATCTACATCACCGCAGCCCTGTGGGACTTTCAGGAATCCGCAAGCAAGACGGGTCGATTCCTCAGCCATATCCACGGGCTGGTGAAAGAGCACAAGTTGGACCGGTACCCTGCGTGTGAGACTTTTGTGTGGCTGTTGTTGGAAGAAGGATACCCCTCGGACTTGAAAGACCCGGAACGCGGCTGGTCGACGGGTGAGCTGTTGAAGATGCACAAGCATCTGCGACCGGACCTTCAGTTCCAGTACAACGAGATCTTATTCAGTCTCCTGACGCTCTCCCCGCCACTTCGAGGGATCGACGCCTTCGAGAAGGAATTACTAGAACCTGTCTGAGGCGACAACGATACTTTTTTTCGAGATACCCCAGCCATATTTCGCAGTTAGCAGATCTTGAGGCACCATCATGTATGTACATTTTTTTCCCTGCAAATATAGCTAGGTAGTAGAGGTCCAAGCCATATCGTTGAGCGGCTTGCAGGGCAATCGCACTCATCCGCGTTCCCCCCGTCTCTCCCGACGCACACCATTGTAGCGCCCTCGCACTCGCACTCGCTCGTTGTCCTCCTGATAACCCCGCATCCCATCTAGTGCGACCTGACATCAGTCTTCTAGAATGGCCGGTTTCACCACGCTGGACGGGCGCGGCCACCCATCATTCCTGCCGATCAGCTGCTACGTACCAACCAGGGTTCCAACAACCCAAAATGACATCGCGGAGCTTATCTCAGGTGATAATAATAACAACACACCAACAACAACAACAACAATAATATAACTCACTCACACTTCTAGAACCGCTCCCCATCACCGGGGGATGAGCACACCTACCAAGACGATGACACCCCAAACACGATGACACCCCAAACACGATGACACCCCAAACACGATGACACCTACCGCCCCCCAACCCCCCCCCAGCACACCCGAGGGGAGTGTGCCACGTAAGCAGATCTGCGACAGTCCAGGCAAACTCAATTAATGCCGCGCTTGACTCGGATCAACTAGTAAACATATCAACTGAACTAACCACCGCCGTAGGCAGACTACTCCGTACCCTACCTACCTACCTACCTACCTACCTACCTAACTAACCACGTACCTATTTTTATCCCTGTCCGGACCATTCACCCACCTGCCTGCAGGGCAAAAAGGGAAAAAAAAAAAGGGCGAGACCCCGAACCAAAAAACAAAACAAAAAGTTGACGCGTAGCTGAGAAACCCGATCCCCGATTGCCAATTACGAAGGAGGATGTGAGATGGGAGCCTGGGAGGGGGGGGAATTCTGCCAATGCCCATGGCGTAATGGGTTCCGGGGGAGGGACTGGGAGGGGGGAGAGTAAAAAAGAGAACATATCACATTGTGCGGATATAGTCTCCGCATCCGCTCCCACCAGTCACTATGCGTCCCTTTCTGTATGGTACCTTGTGCTTGTGGTGCGTGGTGGTGGTGGTGGTGGTGGTGGTGGTGGTGGTGGCCGGTCGGTCGGTCGGTCGGTCCCCACAAAAAGCCCAGCCCAGCCCAGCCCGCGCTGTCCCCCTCTCTCGGCTCTCACACACGGACGGGGATCTTCGTAAACTCGATCCATAACGATCCACCAGCAACCCACGATGGCGGTGAGGGTTTTGGGACCAACTGGCACTACGTACCTCTCGATATGGCGAGTGATTTATCCATAGTGGTTTCTGGTGCATGCCGAGTCAGGTTCACTCCTCCGGGCTCTCTGGTCTGGCACCCTTTTACTCTTTTACTCTTTAGTACCAGGCCTAGAATTTAGAGCGGGCTCACTACCACTCTTCGTGGTTAGTACTTTTGAACATCATGCATTAGGAGGCCCTCCCGCTACTGCAGGTGCCTCTTTTGGGTATTTCGCGGACTGGGTTGCCCTGGGTCCAGTTGTTGTGATGGCTGTCATGCAACTGACTGCAGCCATGCTTGTCTTTCACCGGCCAGCAGAAGTACGTACTTACTACTACTAAGTATGTACTACTATGGGCTGTCAGTCCAGCTGTTTAGGGCGATTTTATGCGGGGGAATAAGCAATGAGGTCTCTGTTGTTCTTGGTGTGCGATATATATATACATATCTACGGAGTATATATCATCTGATGATCTGGTGCTTAGTTTGTTCGGTGTGTGGTGGTGATTTGTCTTACATCCGGACCGACCGTCTGAAGTGATTTGTTTCGGGAGGTGGTGGTTGTAAGTCTTTTGGTAGTAGTACTACTGGCTGTGTTTGGAGTCTCAGTTTGATGTATCTGCTTGGGGGGGGGGGGTTGCGACTTACTCAAACCAAGTGTCTGTTTCAAAGCTTCTCACCTCTCTTTTGGAGGATTAGTATTCGATCTATCACTGTAGATATATGACAAAACTTTTACTGCCTGAGTGTACATATGTATATGTTATGGCAATATGGGAGAGAAAAGCGGTCCTATAGCCATGTATTGAGGTTGTTGGTTGAAGCTATCTAGGATCCCTACAAACACTGTGCGCAGGAGGGTGTTTAAGCCCTATACGCATTCACTCAGCAGTAGACTTAGCGCTCAAAACTCTCGACAGTATATAATCATATCGTTTATAGACTGTCGCGGCCGGTGCTCTGGTGTAGAATGTGCAAAGTACAAAGTACCCAGGAGTCTCATACCTAGCAATATGAGTTACAATGATCGCGTCAACCACAGATGATAAACTCCATCTTGTTCAACCCAATATTCACTTGAAACGATTGCAAATCTTCAACCCCCAAAACCAAAACTAAGGGTCTAGGCTCCCCCAGACCTCCAGCCCTTTTAGTATTTGGGCTGGTGGAGATGGCCGAAGGCAAACGGCGCGAAGCTTCATACTTATTTCAATGGACCTTAACTGTCATTCTTGAATCTAGCACTACTATGTTGAGGGCGAGCAACTCACTCGACTTCTTGTAAAGACTATATGATACCCTGTACTCCGTACACTGCTCGGTCTTCTTTATCCTCTTGCATCCCTCCAGTTTAAAATCAATGACTCAGTATAATCACATGACCTGTATATAAATCACATGACGTTTGAACAGAATCACATGATAGCAGTAAACCCGAGTCACATGACGTGTGCTTATTTCAACCAATCACAGGCCGGGGCCGTCAGCACTGTATACGTGGGTATACCCTGCAGAGCAGAGTTTTTCTTGCACAAGGGTTGCTGTTTGCTCTTATGTAATATGCTGAATTTGGTCAGAAGATTGATTCTCCCCGGGATAATCTGACCCCAGCCTCAACTTCCCCAGGCAGATGGCGCCATCATGAATCATAGTTGGATGCTGACATCTTGGGACCTCGGGAGATAGACCAGTGGCGTCGAAACCATGCCCGTCAGCCCAGCCGTAGGTAGGTAGTCCAACGCATGCTCATGTGATACTCGGTACTCCGTAGCATGTTGCCACATCTTCAGCTTATACTACTAACTGTGTCCGGCAGGTAGTAATGACCATAGTAATAGTGTGCAGCTGCTAAGCTTTGTCGTCGCCAGCACTAGGAGGACACACCGCACCAATCCGGGTTTAGCTCCGCCGAATTTTCACCAAAAAAGGGCTGCCTGGCCGGCGGATGCCAGATCTGGTAGGGACTCAGGGAGGAATGAATGGCCCCAGCACGAGGCTGATGGCGGGTTTGATTGCCTGCGGGTCTACTAGGAGGCACGCTGGAATAGTCAAACCTGCGTACCAAGGGCGAAAAGCTCAGCTGAACCAGGACCATGGCAAACTGTACGGATCATAGATGAGATCGCGATACGGAGTACGCCGTCCTGTGTTCTCCGTTCGATGCATTCCGTACCCGATGGATAGGGACGCGCCGGCGTGGTGGCAACAACTCCTCCTGCATGATGATGATGATGATGATGATGATGATGATGATCCAGCGTCGCATTCGCGCCCGCATACCATTCTGGCAGACTGGCACCGCTGGACGATAGATCAGATCCCCGGGAATCGAGCTGGCTGGGCGAATGACAATGAAACCGCCCGTCCGTGTCAGAACCTTCCAAGTGAAACGCTGGGATCCATCGCAGTTGGCGGCTGGAGACACCGCAGGCCGAATTGGCCAACCACCGGACGGTCTCCGCGCTTGGCTCAACTGTCAAAAGAAATGTTTCACGCTCCTACGCTGACCATGCAGATGATGGCCATTTGATACGGAGTAGTAAATAATACCTTACTATAATTGTATGTGGTGATCCTGCGGAGAGTCGGGATTCGTAGCAGCGGTGGTTTGCTTTCGCGCCCGGATTTGGATTTGCCCCCTGGCCAACGGACAAGTCCGTGGGAGGAAGACGGAGGAGGAGGGGGGCGTACCACACACACCGTACCATCGTCCCAACCACCGACCGGGGCAGGACCGTCCCCTACCAGACTCCATCGTCCTAGTAGTACCTTGACCCTGGCCGACACGGCCGAATTGCTGATCCAGGGCTCGGGGGCAAAAGGGTTTGCCACTTCGCTACCAGCAGCTGGGAGATTACCGGGCCTTTCGGAGGAATTGGGGGCGGGCGTACGGGCTGCACGGCGCGAAGGTGCCTGCCCGTACGGTACGGGACGGTACTGGAGGGCGGCCGCTAGAGCAGCACCATCAGACGCTAGGCGCGCTAGGGCGATCTATTGGAACAGCTCATCCCCCGATCCGCCATCCATGCGCCTTATCGTCCCTCATCTCCGTCCTCGTCGCCATCCTCTCCCCAGCCACACCTGCCCCCTCGGTCCCCCTCAGGCGTCGCAACGGCCTTCGCGCCTGTCATGTCGGCCCAGATCAGTCCAGAGCAACGTTCATGGGTCCCAATTGGAACCCCGTGGTCGTGGTGGCCCGACGGGAAACGGGAAGAGACAGACAGACAGGCATGCGCCATCATGAGCACGCGAATGATGACGAGCCGTGGCTGGAACTGACCATGATCGTCGCGCACTGTTGATCAAGTTATCAGCGCAACGAGCAAAGTCAACCCTCCCACGGAATATGGTTACCAGCCGATAACCGCGCGGAATTCCCCTTCTGCTGGGCCCTCCTCGTCATCGACTCTCCGCCGACCCAGGCGATTACGATCGGGAATCCTGAATCCATATTTGGCTCTGGGCTGGCTGCGCTTCTCACTCGCTTTGGGTCGCCGGGTGGAGAAACTACTGGCTCCCTTCCCCCTCGTGGTGGCACTAGCTCTGTCCCCTCCCACCACACTACCAGACTACCAGAGATTAGAGAAGCTTCCCCTTCCAGTTCCAGTTCCTCGTCCTGCGATGGTTCATGGTTCATGGTTGCCCGAGATTTCCTTCACGGGATCCATTCTGCTAAACCAATCTTCATTCCCGGGGGACCAATTGGCATGCGCTGAGCCCGCACCCAAACTTCCCCCCTCTCTGTTTCTATTTCTTTTACGCGGGTGGATCAGCCCCGAGGAGGGAAAAAAAAAGGGAAAGGTGAACAGATAATTACTGAAAAAAAAAAACAAAAAAACAAGGTTTTGTCCTGGTGGCCCCCTCTCTTAAGCTTCGCGTCCCTTGAGCCTATTATTCTTTACTTTTTCCTTCTGGTTTAAACAAACCTGCCTCCCCTCCTTTTCCTCGATCGTTATCCTTGTCATTCCCTCACCTCCCGCCTCCTTCGCGATCGGGGTTGATCATCCATCCAGCTCCCGCCCTTTGACGTAACCGTCTCGGTTCGGTCTCGTTCTCCTGGGCCTCGTCCAGATTCCTTCGCAACTTGCGACCACTCTTGCAACCCTCGACTACTGCACTGCCATCAAAACATCCATCCCAAGGCAATATGGCCTTCTCTGATGTCGGCCTGCAAGGTCTTCATCAGCTAGTCCGACGGGTACGTCTAGTGATTGATCGTATCTGGCGAGCGCGGACCTGAGTAACTAATCGATCCGTTGTAGACCACCAGCGAAGATGTCGAAAACACCTCTGACTCGGCCTCGGATCTGGTCACCACCTTGATCCCCTCCTTGGTGGTGGCCGTGGCCATGGTCTTGGTCTTTGTGATCCTGCGACGCAGCGAGCGTCGTATGTACATGCCGCGAACCTACTTGGGTGTCTTGCGCCCCTCCGACCGCACTCCCGCATCCCCTACCGGCTTGTGGAACTGGATCATGCATATGTACAAGCTGCCCGATGAATATGTCTTGCAGCATCACTCCATGGACGCCTATCTCCTGCTGCGCTTTTTGAAAATTTCAGCGATGATCTGCTTCGTGGGATGCTGTATCACCTTTCCAGTCTTGCTGCCGGTCAATGGAACTGGCGGCGGCGGCAATCAACAATTGGATCTCCTGAGCATGTCGAACGTCTCCTCTAACAGTTACGGTCGCTACTTTGCTCACACATTCATCGCATGGATTTTCGTCGGTGAGCACTGCCCGGTGTACATCCTCTGAGGGCGCATGTGTCGCTGATGACTTTTCTAGGGTTCGTTTTCTTCACAATCACTCGCGAAATCATTTTCTATATCAACCTGCGCCATGCCTACTCTCTCTCCCCGTCATACGCCAGCCGGATGTCGTCTCGTACTGTGCTTTTCACCGCTGTCACCAAAGACTATCTCAATCGCGACAAGATTCGTCAGATGTTCGGCCCCCAGAAAGTGAAGAACGTGTGGCTTACTACCAACACCAGTGAGCTTGACGACATGGTTGCGGCCCGCGATGATGCTGCCATGAAGCTCGAGGGCGCGGAAACCAAACTCATCAAAATGGCGAACGAGGCTCGCATGAAGGCTCTGAAGAAGGGCAATGGAGAGGAGAGCCAGGTTGCCGAGGATTCTCTATGCAACGATTCGGACGATGAGTCCGGCTCGGTTGCAGCACGCTGGGTCAGACCCTCCGACCGTCCCACGCATCGCCTTACGATGCTTATCGGCAAGAAAGTGGATACAATCAACTGGTGTAGATCGGAGCTCGAGCGCCTCAGCCCCGAGATTGAGGAGCTCCAGGCCAAACATCGGGAGGGTGATGCCGATTTGATCTCGTCGGTCTTTGTTGAGTTCTACGCCCAAGCAGATGCTCAGCAGGCCTTCCAGTCAGGTTTGCATTCCCTTTCCTTTTTTCTCGTGTCGTTTTCTCGCTAACAAGCATCCGCAGTGGCCCACAACCTCCCCCTGCACATGTCGCCTCGTTACATCGGTTTGGAGCCTACTCAGGTTATCTGGTCCAACTTGCGCATCAAGTGGTGGGAGCGTCTGATTCGCTACTCGGCCACTATCGCATTCGTCGTCGCTCTGGTTATTTTCTGGGCCATCCCTACTGCTGTTGTTGGTTCCATCTCGAACATCAACTTCTTGACGGACAAGGTCCATTTCCTTCGTTTTATCAATGACGTCCCAAGCTGGATCAGAGGTGTCATTACGTCTCTTCTGCCTACCGTCTTGATGTCCGTGCTCATGGCGTTGTTGCCGATCATCCTTCGACGTAGGTTGAACAAAACCCGAATCCCAGAGTCATTTAGTTGATGTTCTAATTTATGTGCAGTGATGGCAAAGCTTGGCGGTGCCCCCAGCTTGGCTGCTGTGGAATTGACTACACAAAACTTCTATTTCACATTCCAGGTGGTTCAGGTGTTCCTGGTCATCACGCTTGCGTCCTCGGCATCGAGCGTGGTCACGAAGATTATTAGCAAGCCTACTGATGCTGCATCTCTTCTGGCCCAAAAGATTCCCACTGCATCAAACTTCTACATCTCCTACATCATTCTGCAAGGCTTGTCTTTCAGTGCCGGTGCCCTCCTGCAGATCAGTGGATTGATCCTTGGCAAGGTTCTGGGTAGAATTTTGGATAACACCCCGCGGAAGATGTATTCTCGCTGGTCTAACCTCGCCGGACTGGGCTGGGGAACCGTGTACCCCGTTTTCACTCTCCTGATAGTCATTGGTAAGACTCCCAATCATCAACCTTATATGAATATGTGGCACGGCATGACTGACAGTGATTCTCATGTACAGCCATCGTCTATTCGTGCATTGCGCCCCTGGTCCTTGGATTTGCTACCATCGGTCTTTATCTTTTCTATTTCGCCTACCGGTACAACATGCTGTACGTGTCCAATGCCAACATTGACACCCAGGGCAAGGCCTACGTCCAGGCACTGAAGCACCTCACGGTCGGCTGTTACCTCCTGATCGTTTGTTTGATTGGTCTCTTTGCCATCGCAACTGCCGCGGACACAATCGCGCTCGGTCCCTTGATCCTCATGATCATCCTCCTCATCGCCTGTGTTCTCTTCCACATTGCCCTCAACAACGCCATGGAGCCTCTTATCAACTACCTGCCGAAGAACCTGGAAACGGAAGAAGAGGCTCTGCTCTCCCAGGAGCAGACCAAGCTCAGCCACTCTGGCGAAGTGTCGGATGAGGGTCTTGCCAGTGGTTCCGGAGCGCGTGACAGTGGGGTGGCGAACATCGACTCTGCCGAGAAAGGCCTCACCATCACGGACGTTGAGGAGCCCAAGCCCAACTTCCTGGTCAGGTACCTCCGTCCGGACAGATACGACGGTTATGTGCAGATGCGGCGCCTCGTCCCTAGCGGTGTCGAGCCCACCGTCTACTCTCCCGAGGTTGAGCGTGATGCCTACTTCCCTCCTTCCGTCAAGGCGCAGGCCCCTCTGCTTTGGATTCCTCATGACGAGCTGGGTGTGAGCCGACAGGAAGTCAAGCACTCTTCCAAGGTCATCGATATCACCGACGAGGAAGCCTGGCTGGACGAGAAGAACCACATCTGCTGGGATGTGGACAAGGGTGTTCCTCCCATCTTCAAGGAGAAGGTCTATTACTAGATATGGTGTGCTTTACCCCGTGCGGAAGGCAGATAGATGTCCTTAGACTCTTCGTCGTGGATTGCGCCTTGGATGGTTCCGGTGGGAAGTTTTGTTGTGCTTGATACCCAAAGATTGGCTGGCGACGGGCCGCCTCGGTGGCCCCCGCCTGGCGCCCGCGATAATACGCATGTTCCCTTTCTCTAATACTAATATATATGAGTCGCGAATGTAATGATCCTGACTGGAGGACAATGTCATGGGATGGGATGAGATGGAACGGTTTCTCGCCGCCATGACGGCCGTGAAGTTACATAGTGACCACCCAGCATAATGGAAATGATTGTTGGATGAGATATGCAGATTTGAATATTATGATCATACCCCTGCAACCCTGCTCAAATAGTTGTAGACATTGAACTCTGCTATCAAGATGGGTTGAGTTTCCATTCCCTAACGCACAGTACTATCCAGACCAATAAACATCCTCATAGCGTGCACGCAAATAATCCTCCGAATCCAACCTATAGATATCTTAATCCAGACTCCAAAACAAAGTACCTCAGCCCCCCAACTCCTCCCCATCGCCACTCCCCAAGCCAATGACCCGCTCCCGATCCAAGCCATAAACACCCACTGCACCAACACACGTATCCAGTGTCCCAGCCAACCAAGCACATTAAACAAAACCCAACTTTAAATACGAGGATTTACCTATCTACCTCGCTTAGGTCTCGTTCGCTCAGCGAACCCTGCTGTTTTCTTTTTTTTTTTTTTGGTTTTTAGTTCTGGGAAAGTACGTACTTCCAACGATCATGCGGCCCAGCTAGCCTTCCTATGACGGAAATGTTCATTTCTTTGTTATGTGCCTACCGGGTTCCATCCAATAGCATGGATGAGATAGAGATGACACGAACGCGAGGTGTGGTGGGATGAGTAGTACCCACCTACTTGCAGACTTGCCTGCCTTCGTACCTAAGTAGGTACTTTCGGTCGTTCCTCGACGGACATACCATACGTACAGTGTGACGTGGCGCCGGGATATCAGAGCCGAATATACCACATGGATATATATCAAGGTGCACCGCCGTGCAAGGAAGTGTTAGGTTTACCGCACCAAGGAACAGACAGATATGATCGCGTCCAATAGTTCGCGTACCCCGCAAAATCCTTCGCTAGACGTCATAGGAGGGTTGACGTCACGGTCGGTGGTGTTCGGGGGGTTCGTTCAAACCTTGTTGTTGCACAGGCACAAAGGTCCTACTTAGCGCTGACTGACTGACTGACTGACTGACGTGCTGGACAACAAACACTCTCTTATCAGGGAAAGTCTTGTCGGTCGGGTAGGACGGAGGGAATTGCTGACTGCGGTTTAGGTATGGACTACTCTGTAGACCGAGAGAGATAGTGTGCTGAGTACTCTGTCTGGAGTACGGAGTACCAGAATGACATATCAAAGAGAATGGCCCCAATCCCATCTCGCACATGCACATGGAGTCATCTGCATCTCAAGTACCGGCAGATACGAAGCGAGGGGCGGCCAGCCTGGGGAGTGCCGAGAGTCTCGAGTCTAGACTGCTGTGCGGCATGTCACTTCCAGTACTCCATAGTACGGGCAGTGAGTTATGACAACTGACAGGTACTACTGCCAACTTCCAGCCTGGGGCCACCGCTAGGCCCGTTCGGGGAAGGCCGACGTGACGGCCGGCAAGCTTATGCGCGCAGCCAATCGGGCGGCCGGGCTGAGCCGGCACCGGGCCTGGCTCGGGCTTCTTGCAGACGATCTGCCGCGTCTGATTGGCCCAGGGCGACTGTTTCGGCCGGAGCGGAGAAGCGCAGGAGAACCGTTACGTACTGACGAGCCTGACGGCCTTGTTACTCCGGAGGGGTTTGCCTCCTTGGTCCTGGCCCAGGGTCTAAGACTCTGCACGCCGCGGTCCTTTTTCTTTTTTCATCGAGATAACGGCCTGCTCGTGCTCTCGTGCTCCGGATGGTCTCCCCTCGCCCCCTTTCCCCCTTATCGGCTGTCCCTCCATCCCTCGCGGGCAAAGCGTCTCGTCTCGTCCGTCCGTCCGTCCGTCCGTCCCCCAGATTCAGTGCGAGACAAAACCATGGTTGTATAGCCGCCACAATCAACGGCACTTGTATGACTTGGCCCCACGGAGGGGCTGTTTTATATTCGCTCAGGGACAACAACCACAACAACACTTAGCCGCCGGGCGAAGTACACCATCAGAAAGAAAGCAAAGGGGAAAGAAAGGACGACGCAACAAAGCACCACACACACACACACACACACACACACACACACAAACAATGCAATCCCACGCCATGCCTCGCGACATCCTCATTGTCGGCGCCGGCATCGCGGGCCTGGCCTGCGCCATATCTCTCTCACAGGAACTAACCCCCTCCATCCCCGGCCTCAAAATCACCGTCTACGAAGGCACCGCAGGCCCCTCCGCCTCCGGAGGCGCCATTAGCCTCACCCCGACGGCACAAAACTACCTCGACAAGCTGGGGGTGCTCTCCGCGCTGAACCAGATGGGCAGCGACGCCGGCATCGAAGTCGACATCATCGAGCTCTTCTCACTCCGCTCAGGACGCCGACTCGGCCCCCTCCGGTTCACGGACGAGAACGGCCTGGGATACGGCGGCTACAAGGGCCGACGAGTGATGCGCAACGCCCTCTCGCGTGCCATGCTCGCCGTCATCGAAACCCGGCCCAACACCACCGTGCACTTCGACAAGAAAGTCACCGGCGGCAGCACCACCGACGACGCCTCCGTCACCCTCACCTTCGACGACGGCGCCACCGCAACCGGCGACCTCGTGCTGGGCTGCGACGGCGTCCACTCCGTCACGCGCACCCGCCTTGTCGACCCCGGCAACCGCTCCGAATACACCGGAATCGCCTTCATCCAGAGCATCACCGACGCCCACGACCTCTCCCTCCCCATGCACTTCAACCGCACCGCCGTCCACCTCACGCGCCACTCCTCCCTCCTGACCAGCTACTGCGACCCGGACCGCCGCATGCTCTTCTCCGCCGCCATCCTCCGCGTCAACGAACACCTCATCGAACGCTACCAGACCGCCGCCAAACTCGACTGTCGCGAACAAGCCAGCATGAAGATGTCCATCCGCTACCTCGTCCGCACCCAATTCGCCAAATCCGCGCTCCCCGCCATCCGCGAACTCCTCGACCACACCGAAGATTGGGCCCTGTACCCCGTCTACCAGGTCCGTCAGCGCGGGAGATGGCACAAGGGCCGGATACTCCTCCTAGGGGATGCTGCACACGCCGTAAGAACCCCCTCCCCAACCCAATCCAATCCAACCCCCCACCCCCAAAAATAGATGCCCCCCCGCGACGAATCTGCCGCCTACTCCATCGAAGATGCCCTCATCTTCACGCAAATCCTCTCGCAGAACCGCCACGCCCCCCTCTCCGCCATCTTCCAGGAATACGAGACCGCGCGCCGCGAACTCGTCAACCGCGCCTTCGACGCCTCCCGACGCCTCTGGCAGAGCGATCTCGACAAGGGCTTGTTCCCGGGTCATGTGCGCGGGCTGATGTCACCGGTCCATGGGGCGCCGATAGTTGGGAAGAGTGGTGGAGCTGGGGTAGGCGTGGTGGTTGCGAATGCGGGCAAGGGGTCGGCGACGGCGGCCACGCATCAGAGTTTCTCGGATTTGTCGGTGTATTCGCTGACGCGGGAGTTTCAGGGGGAGATTGATTCGTGATTCGTGATTCGTGATTTGTGGGTTGTGGTTCTAGGGCGGGGTTGGGAGTTTGGGGGGTTTTCTATTTGCTGTTGTTTGATTCCCGGGAATAGATTTACTCGTTGATATCTAATGTTTATTGACGGATACTAAAAGTTGTGCATCGGATCGGGATCGGATATGGAGTCTTGATAGAAATGAAGTGTTTATGACCTAGCTTACTACTGCATATGAACTTGCTTCGGGTGTGGGGTTGAAGGGTATATCACTGCTGCAAATATACATGTTTGACACTAGAGAGATGGCATTGAGAACAATTCGAGTGAGTAACGGAGTTCCAGTTGAGCGACGAGTGTTGCAGTAAATATCAGGTGACAACCAGGTCATTCAGTTGAATTCCCTCACCGCGTCCAGCTCGTCGATCTGTTGCAGCAGCAGTTCGGGTGTATCTGTGATCTCCCGAATCGCCGTCCTCAGCTCTTGGAGCTCCTCTTCCAGCTTGGTTCTATTCGCCGGGTTCGAGTATCGCAGCTCCTCCTCCGCAGCCGCGACAGGCCTCTTGGCGTGTCGGATCCCCGTCCAGAAGTGCGTGGTCTCGTTAAGATACCAGGTCTCTTCGAGAGGCACTCGCCACTGTGCCGGGTAGGCTTCGACAGCGTCCAGCCATCGGGCCATATGCTCCCAACGCTGGTCCTCCAGTCCAGGAAAATGGACGAGGAGGCTTCGTTTCTGCCCTTCGTATCCATGGAGCCATCCATAGGCGTTGATCCACGGCCGCGGCAAGTAAACGACCCCGTCCTTATATCCTTGGCCATCGGGGCCGCCCTCCCGCTTGTTGAGAACCCTCGCCATTGCCTCCTGGTCTGCAGAGCGACTCAGGTCGACCTCCGGCCTGTATGATGGGTATCCCAGCGTCTCTGCCAGCATGCTGACCGTCCAGGGATGCACATGGAGGGAGAAAACCCCTGTGTTCAGACCATTCTGGTCCCTGCCAGCCACCAGATGGATGTCGGTGAGATCTGAGGGAGGTAAGAAGATTTCTACGGGGATTACTTCGTTAACGATGATAGAGTCTGCGTCGACCCACCTAGTCCCTGCGTTAGTAGCCAGACGGTCTGCCACGTACATCAGCCACTCCATTCGACTTGGGGCGGGCTTCGTGAGTTCCCGGACGATCAGCGAAAACAAATAACTCGGCTTGTTCCAAAAGCCCACCGCGATGTCCTCGCGCAGCACGTGCATCGGATATCCCCAGTGTTTCGCATGGCGTTGATGGCTGCGGATCGCTCGTTCGTATAGGGCGTTGGGCTTCCCATAGAGCATGGTTACTTTGGCGACTCGGGGTCTGATCCGCCATCCGATGGAGCTCTGATGTCTCGCTTTTGTCCAGTAGGCGATTAGGAAAAGCAGGGCTCCCCCGATCACGATCACAGTACGACGCAGGGGTTGCCTAAGGACCACCATGATGGGATACTGGGGATCAAAAACCACATCGGGGAAGGATTCAAACGAGGAGCGCAATCGGGAAAAGTTTGATAGGCGTGATACCATTCCGGGCATACGATTAGGTCACTATAACGGTGCCCAGACGCGTGCCTGTCGTTGTGATGACCGGTTGTTGACGGGGGGTTGTCGTATGGCCGCCCAGCCCCCCGGGGCGCGTCAGTCGAGACCACTCCCTGGCTGGAGGACAGATGGGGGTACTCCATGAGACCTTTCGATGGCCGTGTTACTAGACTACAGCACTCGATGCATAGATACATTAGTACTCCATAGTTCCTGTTCCTGGTCCGGCTGCAGCAAAAGTAGGGCAGGAACTGCCGGTCGGTCGGTCGGGGGTGGCGTCACCGCCCGAGGATCCCGTTTTTTTGCCGTCCATTTTTTCCCAATTTTCTCCGCAACAAAACATCGCCCATCCATCTCCATTGATTCCCCGATTCTTGCTTATCCATCATTCGGGCGCCTTTCCTCTACTCTATCTGAATTAAGCGTCAGATTCGGCCACGCCCTATCTTCCGGTCCCTCTGATTTTCTGTCATCCTTCCGGTCGCCTCATCATGCTGGGCGCTTTCCGCCGTAACGGCGTTGTCCATGCGCTGCGGGCCTCACGCTCTCTTCTGGCCAGGCCGACTGCCCAGAAGACACAATGGCTCGCGCCATCAGCCCCTGTAGTTCCTCGGACAGTCCGGGCCCTGTATCATCCTTCGCCAGTCCGCTTCCAGAGCTTCGAGGATTCATCTGCTCAACCGACGGAGGCCAAGCCGGAACCAGAACAATTTGCGGATCTGGGGGCGCAGGGCATCCTTGATCCCTCGATCGTCCGCGTCATCACCAACAAAATGAACATCAAGACCATGACGGAAGTCCAATCGAAGACACTCCGGGAGGCCCTGAATGGTGAAGATGTGTGAGTGTTGCACCTCCCTTCCATTAGAGAAATAATGGCTGAACCTTTTCCTTTCATCAGCTTGGCTCAGGCCAAAACCGGAACGGGAAAAACACTCGCGTTTTTGGTCCCGATTATCCAGAATATCCTCCACAGCAAAGATCTTAATATCGCCAAGCAGAGCGCCTCTCGCGTGCGCAGACAAGCCAGCTCAACAGATATTCGTGCTATTGTCATTTCTCCGACTCGGGAACTGGCGGAACAGATTGCAGTGGAGGCAAAGCGTCTGACCATGGACTCGGGTCTGGTGGTGCAGACTGCCGTGGGTGGTACCAACAAGAGAGAGCATTTGCAGAGAACTAAGCGTGAGGGTTGCCATATCTTGGTCGGTACCCCGGGTCGTCTGTTCGATCTCTTGTCCGACCCGTACAGCAACGTTGAGGCCCCGAATCTGTCCTCCCTTGTCTTTGATGAGGCGGATCGCTTGCTTGATGCCGGGTTTTCCAAGGAGATCAAGGACATCCAGGAACTTCTTCCCGACCCGACTAAGGTCGAACGCCAGACGCTCATGTTCTCCGCCACCGTGCCTCACGAGGTCCTCGACGTTGTTCGTATGACCATGAAGCCCGCATTCAAATATATCAACACTGTCCGTAACGACGAGCCTCCTACCCATTTCCGTGTTCCCCAGAAGGTTGTATGCCTTGAGGGCTATGAGAATGCACTCCCCGCCGTCCTGGAGTTGGTCCAGACTCACATGGAAACCAAGCCGAACAAGCCATTCAAGGCGATCCTCTATTTCAATTCGACCCTGCACACTAGCCTCTGTTATAGCACCTTTCAGAGGCTACGCGTTGACCCTGCCGACTTCCGGAGTCCGCACCCCCTCGGCCGGCTTCCCCTTTCTGAGATCCATGGTCGGTTGACCCAGGCTCAAAGAACTTCGGTCACCGAGCGCTTCCGCAAATCCCCGTCGGGAATGCTCTTCTCTTCCGACGTGACGGCCCGTGGCCTGGATTTCCCCGACGTCACCCATGTTATCCAGATCGGAACCCCCCGTGACCGGGAGTCCTACATCCACCGCGTGGGACGCACAGGTCGTGCGGGCAAGGAAGGTGAAGGATGGCTTTTCATCCACAAGGGTGAGAAGAGATCCTCCGACAGGCTGTTGGAAGGCCTTCCCATCAACCAAGATACCTCCCTCGAAGCCGCAGTGGCAGATATGCGTAGCGACGTGCTTGCGGACGCCACCGCCTTGCCGAGTGTGCAGCAAGTTAGGGGATCTGTGGATTCGATTAGCAGAGATTTGAAGGTGGAGGCATGGAAGGCGTTTTCGAACTCTGTACCGGGCAGCTTTTACACTCCCGATAAGAACGCGCTGGAGGCAGTGAACGATTTTGCAATTTACGGCCTTGGACTGCCTGTTGCCCCCAGACTGAGTGCTTTGGTCGAGGGCAAGCTGACCAAGGGAGGAGATAGACAGGGCGATTCCTACGGCGGGCGCAACTCTCGCGGTCGCAGCAACTATGGTGGTCGCGGCTCTCGTGGAGACGGCTATGGCGGCCGCGGGGACGGCTATGGCAGGGGCGTTGCCCGGGGAGGGTTCAGCAGGAACCGGGACTTCAACTACCCCCGCAGCGGTGGCGGCGGCTACGGTAGGGACGATCGGGCCAGCGGCTTCTCCAGAAGTGAGAGGGATCGCAGCAACTACGGCGGCAGCTCTGACCGTCACGGCTACGGCCCGCGTCGTAGCGCCTTCGGTACGTTTTGCCCCCCATCCATTCCCTAAACCCTTCCGCATCAGTCTTCTAACAGATCCCGCGACAATCCACAGACAACTATGACTTCTAAACACATGTTTCCTCTCTTCCCCCCCTGACGAAGCCCCTCGAGGTAATCACGGTTGGTTAAAGCTGGTTGGCGTCTTTTCCTTCCCATTTCGGCCTGGTGAAGTGGTGTTGGATTCTGTTCACATACATTGTATACTACTACTCTCGATACCACGTTCATATCGCATGTTCTCTCTACTCTAGCTAGAAATTTGTAATGATATCTCTCTGTGTTACTAGGTACTACTTGGGCCACGGCGTCGCGCGTTCTGTTTGTCATATATAGACTGTCTTGATGTTGCAAAATCGATTCCATCTCTTCTGTCACGGTCGTATTCTTTTCGAGACTAGGTAAGGTACTGTGTAGTATAGGTACTACCTACCTCGATAGTACCTAGTATAGATCAAAGACGTTGGAGCAGGCTCCCAGAAGGGTTTAGCGCGTGGTGGTCCCTGCCTGCCAGACAGCGAAGTACTCAAGTACCTCTTCCCTCTTCCCTCTTCCCCCCCCCCCCTCACTACTCAGACACATCTATCATCAATACAACAACCCAATGGCCTCCCCTCCTGTAGGGAAGGCCAAATTTACTCGCACGTGATGTATTGTGTGGTTGAGGTCTCCCATGGTGCTCTGTGTAGATGCACGTCAATCTACTTCTACTTCAACCGCGAGATACTACTTTGTAGATGGATAATGATCACCGAAGACCGACGTGAGGGTTGTAAGTGGTTGGTGCTTACACTACAGATAGATGGATGTCACTAGCGTTTCCGGGGCATGTAGATATTATCCCAAGCGGCAGCCGATAGAGAAGACCATAGAAGACAACGGCCGGCTAGAATAGCAAGATCCATTCGATCCCGGGCTCAGCATATGCCTCCAGCGCGATGGAGGCCAAAGTATAGTTAAGTTACATCCCCGGGGTTGAAAGATGCTGAGTCATCTCGGGGCCACACCCGCGATCCCTCGACGCCGAGTTCCATCTTGCATTTGTACTCCTGCCCGTTCCTCCGTGGACGCTCTCAATGTCAGCCGTGCATCCAAACAGCTCTGGCAGTGGGAGGGAATTCTGCTGCACTTACTGCCAGAGGACGTTCCGACGGTTGGAGCACTTGCAACGCCACACCAGACGCCGTTCGTATTGCATCCCTTGTAGTTAGTCACCATCACTATACTAAAACCAAGCTTCTCGCAGACACCAATGAAAAGCCTTTCGCCTGCCACTGTGGCGCGTTGTTTTCTCGTCGGGATCTTCTGCGACGCCATGAGCGGGTTTCGGGCCATCATTCAGAGCCGCCGAGCAATTCACTTGCTCCGGTTTTGAATGGTTCGAGTAGACGATCCACCCTGGCCCAGGACCATTCGCGATCTTCAGTTGTTCATGATGGTTTTGGGCATGGTCATGGTGCTGGTGCTCAGCGACAAGCTGGGTATTCTCCGCATCCTTCGCCTCATTCTTTCGGCTCGAGTGTACGTCTTAATGCGGCTTTTCCGTGAGTATATCTTTCCTTGTCTTCTCTTTAAATTGAGATCTGTTTGGTCTCATAAAAGGGTATGAGAGGTCTTATTTGATATAGAACTCCATCTACTCCACCTGAAAATCAGTCTACTTCCCCTGTGCCAGAGCCAACATTTCCACAAGATGGTGAGTCGCCAGCGCTGTCCTTTGAGTCCCGGTACCACCCAGTGCTAAAGAACCGAAATCAGGGCACCGGGAGCTGCATGAGAATCATCCACTATCTTATGACATCCGTGAAACCCCTACGCAGGAGTGCCCTACCATCTTTCCCTCTCCCCAGCTGGCTTTAGGTGAGTAACCTGTGTCACTCAAATGCCTTTCCAGTCAACACCTGACTCTGTTCTACAGCTACTCAAATCATTCCACATTTCGCAAGTCCCAACGTCACATCCTCCGACCGATCCAGACTTCTCTTCTCATTGGGGAGGATAGATAAAGCATTTCATAATTCTAACCTGCCTTCTACTAATGCATTGACCCGCTATCTGGCTGGATACTTCACTGGGTTTTACCCCCATGTCCCGTTCACCCATGCTCCTACCTTCGAGCTCCAGTCATGCTCACCAGAACTTTGCTTGGCTATGATGGCCGTTGGAGCACTTGACAGATTTGAGACCACACCGGCAACAGACTTGTTCCATCTTTCAAAAGCATTGCTATTTGATAGCCAACAAAAAAGAAACAGATCTGAGACAAGAAAATCTATGTCTTCATCAGGGAATGAAAATATGCTGAATATGCAGTTAATCGACGAAGTGCGCTGCCTACTTTGCCTTGCACAATTTGCAACATGGCATAGCGATGCAAGTCTCAAAACCGAAGCCTGTATTCTACAAAGTTTACTCGGTCAGTCTCTAAGACTGAGTGGCTTGGAAGAAAAGAAACAAAATTTGGAACATCTCGATTGGAAACAATGGGCACAGGAGGAATCCGAACGGCGTACAAAGTTATTTGCCTTCTGTTTCCTCGGACTTCAAAGCATCGCTTATGATACACCACCTATAATTTGGTGTGATGAGGTGAACTTGGAACTTCCATGTTCATGTCCAGAGTGGACTGCACCGGATGCAGATGCTTGGGCCCTGCTGCAACAATACACCCCCAAAGAACAAGAACGATTCCATGATAAGCTGGAAGCCCTGCTGTCTTCTACCTATCAAGCGAAATACACCACCTCACCCGTTGCAAATTACGTCCTGATCCACGGACTATTGCAAAAGATCGTCTGGACTAGAAGATCCATGTATGGGACATTATCGCTGGCCTCGTCAGAGGATTATGAAGGGATTTTTAAGTAAGTTTTCCACACCTACCAAGATCCCCATTGCGTCTTGAACCCCGGGTGCTGTCACAGAAAGGGTGTTAACACTACTCAAATCAAAGCTCCGCCTTGCGTAGATGGACCTCCTGCTGGCAGCAAACACCCGAGTCAAACCTGGAACCACTAGATCCCAACGGCCCCTTACCATTTATATCAAGCGCGCTTCTAAGCCTTGCATATGTCCGCAATTGCTCTGCTGTATCTCCAACGAGAAGGATCTTTACCTGGGAACCCACCGAGATAGCCAAAGCGCTTCGAGCATGCCCGCCTGTGGACCGCAAATGGAGCTCCCTCCTAGCTGCCTACCAGGCCACCAATCTCCTTGCTACATTGGTCAAACTTGGCATCCAATACTTCAAACACAACCAGACGATTCTCTGGAGTATAGAGGGTGCTCTATGCGGCCTAGATACGTCTGTATTTCTCGAGAAATGGCTTACCCGAGTCCTGGACACAATGCAAGATGAGCCTTTGACAGGTAAATACTTTCTTTCCTTGTTTAATCCCCGTTTCTCCCCGTTTATGATACATACGATGCTTATGGATTAAGATCATGAAACCCGACTCATCGAATGGATCCAAGAAGTTGTTTACGAGGGCCTGTCGTCGGCCAATGACTGCTCGATTGACAAGAGTGCACGACTCTCCTTGTTACCAGATCAAATCATCGTTCTGTGGTCGCATATCATGCAGGGTAATTCTCCGTTTGTGTTTATCAAAATGATAGGAGAGGCTCTTGTCGAGTATAGACAGACACCATCCTCCATAGGTACCAGTGAAAGGTGATGTTCGATGCTGGATGAGGTGGTGATTGCTCCTAGCAGATAATTCAGGCCAACATATGGAAATAGGGTCTGTCTGTGTCATGTCAATATGTATATATAGAAAAATAGAGAAGACTGCTCTAGCCGCAATTCACCTTCATTCTTCTCATTCATATTCTCATTCATATCACTAAGTTTTATCACCTGCGTCATCACTAAAGTTTATCAACAGGGCTTATTACTTCACCCTCCTCAAGTGAAGTACAATTATAGGTCAAAAGTCCGAAGACACTTCCACTTTTACCCGCAAAAATCGCTAAAACTTGATATTTGGAACCCACCCCAACAAAATAGAATCATAACCTGCTGCTGGGGAATGATGGATGTAGGGCTTAACCACCCAACCACACAGTGTATGTAGGATCCTAGATAGATTCAGACCTTCCACCACCTCAACTATTCAATTGGCTGTACTCTTGACATATTTATACAATTCCTGGACTTTGTGCGAATTCTGTGTACCGTGTGCAGAAAGCAGGGCTGGAGGTTTGGAGATGCGTGAGTATCCAAGACTACAAGTCCCACTGATAGAACCCTAATACCATGCTATGCTTAGTAACTATGAAAGAAAGAATGATGCGTTGGAGAAAAAGGTTCAGCTCGAACCTTACTCTCCAACCACAAAACCCCTCCAGTTCCCCGAATTCGGGGAAGGAACTACTGTGTACTTAACACATATGGATAGCACCGACTTGGATGATTAATATCCATTATGCAATATACTGCAACTACAGTAGTAGAAAGTAGAAAAGCTTAATAAAAAATGACCCTAGATAGAAAACCCGGGGTTTATTATATTATATTACCTCCTAGGAACTTCGATGTGTCAGAACTCAGAACTAGAACCACCAGACTAAAGATATCCCGACAGCCTAAGGTCCTAAGGTAGTCAGGTAGAACCCTTGACTTTCTAAACATGGCTCTGAAAATATTCATGTGAGCCTTTCAAAGCCCACAAAATACGTGCGTTGACCTCGCCATCCCCACCAACTTCCACAACCATCCCTCCACAGGCCGCACCGCCATCGTCTGCTCGCCCACCCACCGTATACGGCGCTCGATCCAGATGCCCTGATTACTAAACACCATCCTAGAAAAACACCGGGAATGGGAGTCGGTGGAGCATAAACGGGAGATACTTTATTTTTTTATGCAGGAAAATTGGCAATGTATACTTTGATATCTTCCGGCATGTCTTGAACGATACCCACAGTAACTAGATAACAGCAGACAATACTTCCCCGACTATTCAATAATAGTAATAGCAATATTTGAATAACGTCCGGAATGTCCGGACCGAATCCAAGTACCGGTACCAATCTACTAGCCAACAGTGCTTCCAATTCTGCCTTGGTATTGAGTGCTGTAATAATTTTCCGCAATCATCGCAATCGTCTTGGTGGCGCAATTGGTAAGCTACCCTTTACTGGAAACATCTCATCAAAATCTGTTGCTAATTCATTCTAAAGGTTAGCGCGTACGACTGTTAATCGTGAGGTTGAGAGTTCGATCCTCTCCTAGGACGTTGATTATCTTTTTGCAACTTTTTTTTTGTTTGGTTTCTTGGGACGGCGGGCGGGTGGGTATCCACTTTGAGGATGGGTCTGCCGGTCTGGGAGAGGGAAGTCAAGGTAGGGTCTTGTGTTTTTGCTTGCGCGGGTTGGTAGGGGTTGAGATGTATGCTAGGGCTACATGGGTGGGAATTCATCCCGGCCCTTTATTGGGAAGTCCGAGGTAATTAGAAAAGCGATTACAATTGCAAAAGATGAAGTTCCAGGGGCAAAGACTACAATGGTGTTGTTGGTTGGGGGTTCATCTTGAAAGTGAAGTTAATAGCCCGATGCATTAAGGCCGTTTCGTTGGATAAGGACAATTGCTCCAGGCCTTTCATGGCATGGAAACTCTCCGACCATTCAGCCCTGTCGGACCAATTTCCTCCCGCTGGATTGAAAAACTTTCTAATTCCTGTGAAAGGCTCTGGATCACCAAGCAACTCGACTTGTCTTCATACCTGCAGCCCTGCAGGCGATGTGTTGGAGAAGTGGAAGAAAAGGAATGCCTCGGGGATTTGGGGAAGGGTCTCTCTCCACTCTCCACCCTCCACTCCCGACCCAAGCAATTCATTCCCCAAGCCAAGTCGTATCGTAACTCTACGCAGATGTCTAAGCAGAGACCTTGCTTGGTAAACGAACAAATTCAGATGCCATGATGGCACAAATCCACGATGTGGCAAAGAGCACTGCAGCAAAGCAATATATAAAACCCCGATTAATCCTGACAATCTACTCCCAATCACTCAACTCATCCTCCTTCTGAAGAACATCCTCTTTTCAAACCCCAGCAACAACAAAACCACCATGTTGCGGCAAACCGTCATCCGCATCCCCGGCGAGCGCAACTCGATCCGCAACCTAAAGGCCTTCAAAGAGTCCATCCCAGTGCCCTCGAAGCACGAAGTCCTGATCAAGGTGCACTCGGTATCCCTGAACTACCGAGACATCGGCGTCGCGACCTCTGGATATCCGTTCCCCGTGAAAGACAACGTGGTGCCCTGCTCCGATGCGGCAGGCATCGTAGCAGAAGTTGGCGAAGGCGTCAAGAACCTCGCCAAGGGCGACCATGTCATCACGACCTTCGACCCCACCAACCTGTACGGCCAGCAGACGGACTGGCTGAACGGCCACGGCGGACCCGTCGACGGGGTCCTGCGCGAATACCTCACCATTCCCGCCACCGCCGCGGTGCCGGTCCCGAAGGACTCACGGCAGAGCTTCTCGGAATGGTCGACGCTCGTGTGCACGGGCGTGACCGCCTGGAACGCGCTCTACGGGCTGATGCCGCTCAAGCCCGGCCAGATTGTCCTGTGCCAAGGTACACAGCTCCCCAAGTTCCCCACAACATATACATGCATAGTCCACTAACCATGATATGACATCAGGGACCGGCGGCGTCTCCATCACAGGTCTCATCCTCGCCAAAGCAGCCGGCGCCACCACAATCATCACGTCCTCCAGCGACGAGAAGCTCGTGTTCGTTAAGACCAAGTTCGGCGCGGACCACTGCATCAACTACAAGACGCACCCCGAATGGTCCAAGGAAGTCCTGCGCCTCACCCACGGCGAGGGTGTTGATTATGTTCTCGAGAACGGCGGCTCCGGGACCATCGCCGAGAGCCTCAACGCGATCAAGATGGGCGGGAACATCTCCGTTATCGGGTTCCTATCGCAGGCGAAGGAGATGCCTGATGTGGCGGGGCTGGCGCTGGCGAAGGGCGCCGTGGTGCGGGGCATCACCGTTGGCTCGACGCAGCTGTTGAAGGAGGTGGTGCGGTTTGTGGCCCGAAAGGGGCTGCGCTTGCCGGTGGAGAAGGAGTTTGGGTTCTCCGGGGAGGATGCGGTTGGGGCGTATGAGTATTTGGCTTCGGGGACGCATGTGGGGAAGGTTTGCATTAGGGTTGTGGAGTAAGATTGGATTAGACTGGGGTTGGGGATATTGGAGAGGGGGAGTTGTGTGGGGGGTTGGTTTGTTTGTTTATAGAGTTCAAGTGAATATGATATTTTAGGCCATATAATTCGATGGTAAGTCCATTAGGAACCCATTATAGATACGAAGTTAAGCTGTATGGGTGTTTAGTTGGGATGAAGTCTCTTGTTGGGCTTTTCTTTTCTATATAGTATTCACAACGATCTCGGATGCTTGGAGCAGGGCAATTTGTCCCATGTTGATTAGGAGCCATGAAACTACTAGACTATGGATAGCAAGACTGCAAGGTGCTTGTTAGATTATTAGTGTACTGAATGTGGATTGTATCCAATATAAAGTCGCCATTAGCGAATTGAATTAGGGTAATCATTTCCTAGGTGCTCCTGCGATGCATACTCCCAGCATTCATGAAAGTGGCGGGTGAGAAAGAGGTTCATTTCGCGTGTATCCCACAGGATGTGATCCGGGTCGGGCTCAAACTTCAGCAGCTTATCCTCCCGAGCCTGCTGGGGGAGAGGCAGTTCTTCTTGGTATGGCTTGAAGAAGAGTGGATGGTGTTGGGTATCCCCCTCCAAAGACAAGGGGAGGTGGCAGATACCGGCCGCCTTCAGGTTGGGGGATTTAACATACTGACTCGAGGTTTGCTTGATAAGGTTCTCGATCTTGGCCAACGAGTGGTGACGGGCAGCCCGCTCCCGTATGAGAGTCTCCTCCATTTTAGGTTTAACGAGGAGCGATGGGAATGTCGATCTTGATTGACTATGAGGAGAGAGATGAAAGGATCTCGGTTTTCTGGCGGCAAGGACGGGTGGAAGCGACGGCCTGAGGCATCAAGCAGACTAATGGTCACGAGCTTAGATATTCATCCCCTTCGCGGAGTATGACAGCTTATCTTCATGACTATTCATCATATCATCAAGAGAGTGCCGAGCCCCCCTCCCCCCTACTAGCCACGACCACAAAAGGGTTGCGGAGCTATTTCTGAAACATGGAGCCTTTAGTTAACTAGTTCCCAGGTGTTTACATAACTAACCGAACGCCGCCATCAAAGCTGTGGTGACTCAACTGCTAGAATATGATGTGGAAACCAACCCCAAGGATTATCTGCACCGTACGCCACTAATGTTAGCAGCATCAGATGACCATGGTAGCCCCCTGGTGGGCGGGAGCCACGACGGATACTTGTTGGGATTCCAGATATGGATTTTTGTGAGGAGTTCGCTTGATTTCTGGGTGAGGGTTGCAGGGAAGACACCCGCAGATGCCCCCTTGCGAGTTGGGCACCCATTCCTGCCAGCGGAAACTTAGCTGCACCCAAGTTCCAGAGTGAATGCAGTCTTCTTTTTTGCTTTCTCTTCCTCTTCCCCCCCCCCCTGCTGAACCATCGCCATCACGCCATCATAGCGTCATGAGCTTTAATGCTTCATTTAACGAATCAAACAATCGGGGAATCCAGGTAGGCCAGTACGTGAAGAATGTGGAGAATGTGGAGAACGTGGAACGACTAGAGCGCCACAGTCATAACGGTAGTTTTTGAGGCAATGCTTACCGACATGATATAGTTGACCCCTAACTTCGTATTTCTGGTAGGGTCATCCGAAGAGTCCCAAGTTCAAGCCTGTCTGCGCGACCTGCGAATAACGAACCCTCGTGATGACAAGACTCGCATCGAGCGCTTCAAGGGAGGGCTACTCTACAACTCATATTGCTGGGTCTTGGAGAATGACATATTCAAACAGTGGAGGGACAACAATGGCGATGGAGGCCCCCAAGATAGATTACTGTGGATTCGAGCGGATCCAGGCAAAGAAAAAACAATGCTGCTCTGCGGGATTGTTGATGAGCTGACAGCCACAATACCAGAATATTACTATTGTAGTATACTTCTTCTGCCAGGCGAGCGATCCTCGCTTGAAAAATGCGACCGCAGTCTTACGCGGCCTGATCTTTTCTCTGTTGGGGGAGAGGCCTGCTCTTATTTCTCATATTCAGCCTCGATATAGCAAAGAGGGGAGGGATCTATTTGAGGATGTTAATGCCTGGAATGCTCTAAAAGAAATCTTTATTAAGATTCTGGAAGATGCTAGCCTACCTTCTATCATCCTGATGCTCGATGCTCTGGGTGAATGCAATACAGACTTGTTACAACTTCTAGAGCTGGTGCGACGATCGACGGCAAACCCCCGAGTTAAATGGGTAGTATCGAGTCGGAACTGGCGGATTATTGAGCAACATCTCACAGAATCGGATAGCTCTGCCCTCTCACTGGAGCTGAATGAGCGGTTTGTGGCCGGGGCGGTTAGAAGCTATATCCAGGCCAAGGTGGATGTTCTCGCTCAGCTGAATGACTACGATGAATCCACCCGTGCCTTCACCAGACGCTATTTGATGGAAAACGCCCATGATACCTTTCTATGGGTGGCTTTGGTCTGTAAACAACTGACCGAAGCCCACCCATCACAGGTCACGGAGATTCTGACAACATCCCCGGCGAGCCTGAAAGGTCTGTACCAGCATATGGTGTCCACCATCCGGAGTTCTGCAAATGCAACGCTCTGCCAGCAAATTCTGGCCACCGTCCTCACTGTCTATCGGCCTCCCCGCGCAGCAGCGCCCCGGCGAGGATAACCAAAACCTCGAGAATCTTATCAAGCTCTGTGGGTCGTTTTTGACTCTTCGCGGCGACACCATTTTCTTTGTTCATCACTCGGCCAAAGAGTTTCTGCTGAAATGTGACTTGGCACTACCGTCTGGCCGTCGTAATCTTGCTGATCGATCGATCGAAATAATGAGCCAGACACTCTGGCGCAATATATACAATATCGAACGTCGTGGATGTCAGCTGGAAGAGGTCCTTTCACCCTCTCCGGACCCACTTTCCCAAACACGCTACGCATGTGTCTATTGGATTGACCATCTTGATCATCTACTGGTTGATAGTGCGAACGGAGGAGCCGGTTTGCCGGATCTTGGCCCGGCACAGTGGTTTTTCGAGCACAAATTACTCCACTGGCTTGAGGCCGCCAGCCTTCTTGGACAGCTTTCGGGAATACTAGTGGGGCTACAGAAGCTTGAGTCTACTCTTCAGGTACGTGTCCTGTATGGAAAGAATTATAATGTCCATTCGATCAAACACTGAACGGTCAGATTAGAAAGGCGAGAGCCAGAGCCAACTATCCAAACTGGTGACCGATATTTGCCGATTCGCTCAGCTGCACAAGCCGGGGATCGAGGCGAGCCCGCTAAAAGTGTATAGCTCGGCCCTATAGCTCGGCCTTCATATTCAGCCCGAGTCAAAGCCTGGTCAGGAATCTGTACAAGAAAGAAAAAGCAAGCTGGATTCTCGGGGAGCCCACCTACCAAGAGGAGTGGAGCCCTTGCCTTCATACAATCGAGACAGGCCATGAAATTCTCACCGCTATTGACTGGTCACTCGATGGAACCAATATTAGCTGTAAGGAAGGATTTTACGGTCAGCAGTTGGGACTCGAGGAGTGGAAAATACGTCTCGACAATCAATCTCGAAAGAGTTCCGGGGTACATGGCGACGGAGACCTTATCATTAAACAAGGATCTACTCACATCGATATACACTGCGACTACAGACTCAGGACAGCGAACAGATAGCAAGATTTGCATCTGGGACCTTACTACCGGAAAGCTTCTCTGGGTACAGGAGAAACCATCGAAGGTCTACTGGGATGACTCTTCTTGTTACTCCAACATTCAGTGGCTAAACGATGGAAAAGGCCCTGCATCACAATACGGACCCCAAACTCTGGTCTTGGATTTCATTGGAACCGAGCATCGTTTGATTTCCAGACCGGGAGACCGGATATCTATATCTCATTTCTGTGACCCAGATGCTAGCTGGACACAGGATGGCAGCCGGGTTGTCTTCAGCTTAAATGAATATAAATTGGCGATTTGTGACGGTCACACAGGCTCAGTGCTTCAAGTGTTGAAAAGCAATAGAAAAAGAGTGCGGAAGACTTCCTGGTCTGCCGATGGAAGCATGCTGGCATCAATGACGGGGGAGGGATTTAGTGTATGGACGTCGAGTTTACACATTTGGGACCCAGAAACTGGGAAACTATGTCGAGAGTTGAAAGGTGAACACATGAATATCCAGACAATTGCTTGGTCTCACGACGGAGATCGAATCGCATCTGCCACACGGTCTGGTACGGTTCAAGTGTGGAACGCCAGAACGGGGGCTTGCCTTCATGAATTTGACACGAGTATGAGATACATCGAACAGTTGGCCTGGTCCTTTGACGGAAATCGGCTTGCAACCCGTAATTTCCGCCAGTTTAGAATCTGGGATACATCGCCAAGTCGGAATGCGCCAGGACTTCAAGAGCATCGCGACTCGGTCCGATCAATATTAAGGACAGCCAGAAGTAATATCCTGTCATCCATGTCTTCGAAATACCAACGGATACTGAATCCAGGCATGAATCAGAAGACATCAGGTCATGAAAGACACCCTGGAGAGCCCGACTCGGTATATTGGTCGCCTGATGGAACCCGTCTCGCATCATACAAAACATATGAGGATGTCCGGATATGGGATGCTAGAACCGGGTGCTACGCTTGTGCACTTGGCGGCCCTTCTACGTCTTTTGTTGAGGACACAATTATTGCATGGTCGTCGAATGAAATGTTAACAACATTTGATGGGAAAAATCTTCTCATATGGAGTTCGGTGTCAGGAAAGCTCCTAAAAACCATAGACTGCACAATAAATGGCAAGGAGCTCATACGGCCCAACATCTCTTGGTCACCTGATGGGTCCTGTATTGCAATATTATCAGAAGAGGTATGGAATATTTGGGACTTGGCCCAAGAAAGGCCTGTCTAAAGGTTTCCGAACCCGGCGCTGGTGCATCAACTTGCTTGGTCCCACGACGGGCGTCGAATTGTGATCGCATTTTCCCGTGAGCCGACACTTACAGTTTGGGATCTTCCCACGGGGCAGTCTACCAATTATACCCCTATTTCCGATGTGGAGAAAGGCCTGAGTGCAGAAGGTAAATTGATATGGTCCGCTGATGATTCTCGCATTGCTTTTGCCTGTGACAGCTGGGCGGGCATCTTTGACTCCACCACAGGATTACGCCTTGGCACTCTCTGGTACTTGTGGTTCAATTGCTATCAATTTGCGAATTCGACAATCTTCGATATATGGGATCTGATTGTCTCCCAATACCTCAACTCTGTGGATCCATCGGTACGTACGGCAACTATTTACGCATTTGATAGGGCTTGTCTTTATACGGATTGCGGTGTGGTCAATTTACTGGGTGGCTGTCAAGCCGGGGTTTGCAGTAATTTGAGGAGCCCATTAGCACGATTTGGACTTTCACTCTCGCATGGCTGGGTCACTTGGATAGGCCGCCAGCTGCTCTGGGTGCCTTATGACTATCGACCTTCGCGGAACGCTTTTGCCGTTTCGGGAACAAAAATGGCCATCGGATGTCGTTCAGGCCGGGTCATCTTCATCTCTTTCTCGGATGACCCCTTACTTGCGGACAACTTATGAGCTTTCCTCTGTTTAATCGTTAGTTCGAAGTGCTATGACTTCTTGGAGTCATGCGTTCTGTCTCCTTCTCCACATCTTCTTGTCAGTTCAGTAGAAGAGTTGCCCCTTTTTAATCGCTTATCTTTCAATGCTCAAGCGTTTGTCCGTGTATCAATCGCCTTGCACAAAACAACCTATGACCACGAGGTGTGGGAGACTGGGCTTCCCTCCTGACGTCTCTGGGCACAGAATATAGTAGAGTTTTGTGACCTGACTGTTGTGACCTAGGGTAAATATTTTGAGCGATCAAGAAGACAAATATTCCAATGGCGAGGTTGTGATAATCAGTAATATTGGTGGACATTCCATGGATTGACAAAGAAAAGTACTCAAATGTGAAATGTTAGTCTGCTGCTCATTTTCAGCTGGGATGACAAGCAATGATTTGTAGATATCTGAGGATGGAGGAAGTGCAAAGGAAGTGCTCTATTAATTATTTACAGATGTAATCACAATACTTCTAGATCGGGCTGTATACGACGTATGATCTTGACAATCCACATTAACAAACAGAGATAGTGGTCCCAGAGATTAGTATTAGTTACAAATAGATTCTTCTATATTATACAGTATACCACAAGACATCCTCTTTTATAATTAATAATTCGCTACTGAAAACCGCACTGTTTCATAACTTAAACCCAACTATTCTATCCAGCTCCACCTCCATCTACACCCCCCCAATCCTCTATCACCCATCTCACCAAAGATAAGATAACCAATCCAACCCCCCTCCCATCCCTACACGCAATCTGCGCCCACCCCGACCTCCTCTTCGCCACACCCTCCGACACTCTCATCCGCACGATCCACCACGAATTCCCCCACGAAATCACCCGTCTCCAGCGCGCGTATTCCCTCCGCGACGGAAGCCGGTAAGGATCAGGGTAAGGATAAGGAGCAGCAACAGCAGCATGGCTTCCATTTCCGCTTCATGGAGCAGTTGCTGTGTATGGGGAATGTGACGAGTCGGGACCGTGCGCAGTTATTCTGGGGAACGTGGTATGCTCTTGATGCTGCGGTGAGAGAGGCGCTGGTGTGCTCGCTCAACCGGGATGGTCGGATGGGGGAGCCTGCGGTCCAGCCGACTTATATGCCTGCGTTACTGGGCCGGATCCGGGATGAGAGGGCGCTGAGTTGTGCCTTGCGGTATCTTTGTCGGGTTATGACTGCGACAGATGTCGGGGATCTGTCGGTGGTGGTGATTGAGCGGAGCGTGTTGGGGGTCTTGAAACAGTATGTCGAAAATGGCCTGTTCGATGAAGATCCTACTATTTTGGAGAAAGTTGATGTGCCTAAGGGAGTTGTTGTGCAGAGGGAATAGGGTGGAAAGATAGTTTGATTCAATTCTGCTCTAATTAACCCAGTATTGGTGCTAGGATTGACCTTGGCTATTTTTGATAAAGAACCGATTTTAGTAAAGCAAAGACGATATTAGACACGCAAGAAATGTAACAGAACAGGATATGCAGGGTTGACAAAATCGAAGTTTGAGATAGAATGTCACGAGGATCTCATATCGCCGAATGACTGCTTCATCAGGAGGAGGAAGAGGAGGAGTGCGGAACTTGAGTCTGGTATGCCTGGCGCATCCGCCTCACGTCTCCCAGTGTCCACGAGAGTGAACAGACGATGAGTGCTGGGAACTTTGAGCTCAATGCACTGCTTGTTCCAAAACTCCGGGTCCGTCGGCTCCACACCAACTCTGAGCTTGTGGTGACGCAGATTCTTCGAGAAGGGGGTGGTCGAAGCTGCATAGGACAGGCGGTTGTTATAGTTACCATAGATCAGCCTCTCAACCCTTTCAATCGGCAAAGTGCCCTCAAATCCCACTAGATGGCACGAGATACCCCCTGATCCGCCGCTGCAGAGCTGGCGCACAGCCAGGGGACTGAACCAAGAGAGAATCCATTCGATTCCAAAATATCCCGCAACGGCCAACAAGGCGTGAACCTGAGCTATCTTCTATTTGAACGCTAGATCGTAAAGTTTTTTCTAGGGTGTTCACTTTCTGAAGGTCACATGATTACATGCCACTGATAAATCACCTGACTTAACGCCATATTAGTGCCAGCCCGGGAATTATGTGGGCCACCTATATGGAGAGGTGGGGATGAAGACCATGAAGCCAAAGTAAACACTAGGATAGAAGGAATCTGAGCCATCTCGAGGTCGAACGCTCGATCAAAATGTTTTTTCTGGGGCGTTCGTTTTCCTGAGGTCACATGACATGACTGCTGGCGGGCTTATCGATAAGCCTCGTCTCGCTGCGACCGGACGTCCTCTCGCACTTACTCCTCCTTATACTCCGTCCTGCTTTACTCCTGCTTATGCTCCTGTCATCCACATTCTTCTATAAACCTTATTCAAGCCCAAATCCTTGGTTGACAGGTGCCAACCGGCCCTCCCCCTTCTGTGTAATCGGCTCGACTGATCATGACCTGGACCGCGGCTTTTGTCGGGCCCTGCCATTGGCCTGTGGGACTCTCCGCGCATCATCGACTTGCGCTTTGGGTACGACCTTGTCACTCCTCGGCGTCATCGCTCCGACAAGTTCCGGAAGCTCGACCCTGTGCAGCATGATCGATCTAATCCATCTCTCGCCATCCCGTCCGCTCCTTTCTCTTGATCGCGATGACAGACGCGACACCGAGCCACCAGGAGTTGAGTCCCGGGCGTCTCGCAGTTGACCCGAATCGCCCTCACCATGCCGCTGCTGTTCGTGCGGGCCGTTGTCCCCTACGAAATCGGGGCCAATGCCACCGGTGTCCTGATCAATGAGGTCCATTTCAATCGCACCGCGTTGGACTACTACCACTATACGCTGTACAGCAATGGGACCCTCTCCAACGGCTCGGATTGCTATCTTGCCTTTGATGCCTTCCAACCACACATGTTCGCCAATGGGTCCTTCATCAAGGGCACGTCCTGCTACGCACCCATCCGGGATCTCGGTAAACATGCATCGATCGGTTTGGCATTTGCACTGATGTTTGCTGTCGCCGTATTTTTCACATTGATAAACCTGCGCAAACATGGCCGACGGTACCTGCCCGTGGATCGACGATGGACTATCATGAGTCGTCGCTGGAAATGGATCTGGATGCTCTTTATCGCCGTATGTGGCCTCATTAGCTGCATTATGAGTGTGGATGTGGATCGGGACTACATCGTGAACATTCCGTTGATCTTGCAGAGCGTGTTCTACACTCTCCTTACTCCTGGGATGATGGCGGCAGTCTGGGAAGGGGTACGACATTGGTAAGTCTTGGGATGAGAATAATCCACACCGCATAGTACTCATCGAAACTCTAGGGGGTCGTTCCAAGAACGGCAAATTTACGATCGGGACCCGTATGCATTCCAGAAATCCAGCACCCGTCAGGGACAAGAATTCATACTCCCAATCCTCTTCTACGCGTGTATGATAGTCAATTTCGTCTTGACTGTCCCGCGATCGTGGTCACCAATTGAGATGCAACGAAGTCCCGAACAACAGACCTTCGATGCCAAACCTGTCGCCACGGATGTACGATGGCGCACCGCCGGCTTCGTGGCTATGGGGGGTGTCTTGGTGATCTGCTATAGTCTTGAGCATAGCATCTATCGCTACCGTGTCCGACCGACAAGCACACTGGGACAGCTCATGTTCTATCTGAACGCCGCGCCGTCTCAGTTCCTCCTGGCCATCGCACTACTGGGTGTGAGAATTGGATACGCCATCGCCTCAGCCTTTGACTGGACAGTATCGCCGTTGAGATACGGTGTTGATTCCGGCTGGATCTACGGCCTTGGATATACGCCTCCGCTGCTTCTGCTGGTTCTCTTCAATATCTGCGGCTTCTGCGAGCTGAACGAAGACAAGGCCCTGATCGTCCAGCGGAACGAATTTGACAATGCCGTCGCCAATGATGTGGGAGTGGGTCAAAGAAGGCCGAGCTGGTGGAAAAAGGGCCAATCTTTTGTCCGGGAAATCACTGACCATCGACGACGCCGGTCCTTGCAGCGAGAAAATAATGACATGAATCGCTTTGTTGAGATGGGGATCATCAAACCGCAGGAACAACAGCAATCTGGAGATCATGACCCATCGCAGCCCAAGCCTGAGACTTGGGTGATGGCCCGTACGGCCAGCCAGGGCAGTGAAACGACCAGTGTGGCGCGGACCGATAGCAGTCCTGATACAAGCCCACAGCATATGGAGTATGTTGTGGAACCGGGGAACTTGTCTCGGGGCTCATCAAATGAGGAAAGGGTCTTGTACGGTCGCCCACAGACAGGACATAGCATACTGGATGGTTGAGTTGGTCTAGTACGTGAGCGGAATGTTCCGGCAACCTGAAGGTATATAGATCGGGGTTGGATGTATGAGAGGATGTTTGGACATGAGTCATGAAGTAGGCGATAATTACGAGTGCAATTACCTATATGAAATATCAATTGAAGTGAAAAAGAAATAAATCCTTCATTAATAGTACACAATTCTCTATATGTAAACCCTCCTGTCTCAATTAACGGAAATCCCTCATACTTCACAGCCCGATCACATGACCAGTGCCATATCCGGTCCTGTTTGTGCTGTTTGCCTTCTCCGACTCCGACTTGAAGCTTCTCGAGCTCGACTTGAGAACAGCCCAACCGCCAGACAGATCCATTGTCACCTCTCCATCCTGCTCCGAATCGCAAGCAGGCCTTGCACAAAATATTCTGGAGACACCCCCATCTACCAACCAATTACCCTCAACCCCCGAACGCACGACCACCAACATGGACAACGAAAAGCGCAAATACGGCGCCGCCGCCGGCACATCCCCCAGCGACGACGACGCCAGCAAGCGCCGAAAGGTCATCGGCCCTGCAATGCCACCCACCGCCGAGGCAGCAGACAACAACACCAACAGCGACAGCGACGATGACAGCAGCGATGACGACGACTTCGGCCCCAGCCTCCCTCCCCCAGAAGGCACTGTCCCCACCACCGCTCCCACGGTTTCCGTGCCAGCCTCCAAAGAAGAAACCCCGAAAGCCCCCCAACGCGACGCGTGGATGCTGGAACCCATCGACGGCTCGAACCGCTCCTCCCGAGTCGACCCGACCAAGCTACGCAACCGCAAATTCCAAACGGGACGGGCGGCGAACGCAACGCCCGGCGGCGGTGGTGTCGATGTCTCGTGGACCGAGACCCCGGAGCAGAAAATGAAGCGCCTTCAAGATGAGGTGTTGGGTGTGAACACGCGGCCTAATACCGGAGAGTCGGCGGCCGGGTCGTCGCAGCAGCCGTCCCGGGCCATGCAGGAGAAGGTCCGGCGGTATAATGAGGAGAAGCGGAAAGAGGAGGCGGCGGCTAGGGTGGCGGAGGGTGAAGACAAGAAAAAGAAGGAGGAAGAGGACGATGATCCGAGTAGTCGCGCTTTCGATAAGGAGAAGGATATGGGGCTTTCGTCGCGCATTACGCATGCCCAGCGCAGGGAGATGATGAATAAGGCGTCGGATTTCGGGTCTAGGTTTACGTCGGGCAAGTTTCTTTGACTTGGGGGTATACTGGGTTGATATGGGTTTGGACTGCGATGGTAGCTTGGCTGTAGTTGCAGATACGCTCTACGTTGCTTTCTGTACCTCGGGGTTCTTGGTGTTGGGATGGATCAATTCGTCCATCATGGTCATGAATTCGCTAAACCAACATGAAATGCGCCAACCAGTGCTTCCTCGTCCTTTCTCAACATTCGCAAATGGCCGTACACTTGATCTCGACGAGCAGCCGCGGATTCGGGAGCTCCTTGACGCCAATGGTCGTCCGCGCGGGCGCATCGCCCCGATCGGGCCAGACTTGATTCCACTCTTCGTTCATGCCCTGGTAGTCGCGGGTCAGGTCGGTGAGAAAGACAGTTGCGTCGACCACGTTCCGAATGGTCCCTTTGTCATTGGTGGCACCGCGGATGATGGTATCGATGTTGCGCAGCACGGCGGCTGTCTGCTGTCGGATATCAAGGGACCATGTGCCATCGGGGTGTTCTGTCACACCGTCCCAGGTGCCGTCGCCGCGGCGCGATGAAGTGCCGGAAACATGGATGGTGCGGACAGCCGGCGAGGCAGGATGGAGGCGGGCATGAGGGTAGTTGGCCAGGCCTTGGGCCTTTTCGGGAGGGAGGAAGTAGGCGGATCCGTTGGACATGATTGCTGTATATAATTCAGAGAGGAACTGAGGGACCGGAGGGGCAGACACGGGCTGAGCACAACTTTATATCCAGCCAAGTCTGGCTCGGAAGCTGATCCGGCGGATGCCATCCGGGTGCGATCCGTGTTTGGTCCGGATCGCGACTCGCTCCAATTCCATACATTATTCGACCCTGGTTGTCCCTTCATGCCCAAATCCCAAGTACTACCCACCTAATAGTACTGTCTGCCTAATAACACTCTCCTCTATTACTTCCCCATAAATTGCTCCCACAAAAGTTCTCCCCATCTGATAAACGTGCCAGGCACCATCTTATCGGCGCGATATGATAAGCCCACCATGCGGGGTTCTCACCCGCACTGCGCGCTGAGCTCATATGATCCTCCGCCATCCTGCATCTTCATCTTCCATCTTCCCTCCTCCATCCCTTCCATCCTCCTCAACTCCCTCTTCCCCCCCCTCCTTCACCATCACCCACCATGAACCTCCGCCAAACCACCGCCCACAACCTCTCCACCTTCCGCAAGCACTATGTCTCCGAGATCTCCGGCTCGCTCGGCGACCTGGGCACCTTCCTACCGATCGCGATCGCCCTGGCCGTAAACAACACCGTCTCGCTGTCCAGCACGCTCATCTTCTCGGGGATCTTCAACATCCTCACGGGGCTCTTCTTTGGCATCCCGCTCCCCGTGCAACCCATGAAAGCCATCGCAGCCGTGGCCATCGCGCGAAAGTTCAACAACGGCGCAATCTCCGCGGCCGGGCTCTTCGTCGCAGCCTTCATCCTGCTGTTCACCGTGACGGGTCTTCTCACCCGCTTCTCCAACGCCATCCCCATCCCCATCATCAAAGGAATCCAAGTCGGCGCCGGCCTGTCTCTAATCATCGCCTCGTCCTCCACCCTCCTCTCCTCCCTCACCTGGCTGTCCCCCTCCTGGGGTGACAACCGTCTCTGGGCTCTGGCCGCCTTCCTCACCCTCCTCACCACAAACACCTACCGCACCATCCCGTACGCCCTGCTTATCTTCCTCCTGGGCCTCCTCTTCGCCATAATCCTCTCCGCTCAGTCCTCCTCCCTCCCCTCCCTCACCCTCTGGCGTCCCCACTTCAGCTTCCCCGGCTCCCACGACTGGGCCGTCGGGTCCCTCGACGCGGGAGTCGGCCAAATCCCACTAACCACGCTGAACTCCATCATCGCGGTCGTCCATCTCGCGCAGGACCTCCTCCCCTCTCACCCCTCCCCGCCCACCACCACCGCCATCGCCCTCAGCGTCGCAGCCATGAACTTCGTCGGTTGCTGGTTCGGCGCCATGCCCGTGTGCCACGGCTCCGGGGGCCTCGCAGCGCAGTACCGCTTCGGGGCGCGCTCCGGCGCCAGCGTGGTGTTTCTGGGCGTGTTCAAGCTAATCATCGGGTTGTTCTTCGGGGAGTCGTTGGTTGGACTTCTGAAACGGTTCCCGACGGCGCTGTTGGGCGTTATGGTGATCGCGGCGGGGCTGGAGCTGGTTTCCGTAGGCGAGAGTCTGAATACCTCGGGAGCGAGGGATATTTGGAAGGCGGCAGGGAGGTCGAGTGGGTTGGTGGGCGAGGAGATTGCGCCTATGTTGACTGATGTCGAGAGGAAGAGGAGGTGGACTGTGATGATGGTTACGGTGGGGCTGTTGGTCGGGTTTAAGAATGACGCGGTGGGGTTTTTGGCCGGGTTGTTGTGCCATTGGGCGTTTGAGATCCCGGCGTTGGTGGAGAGGGTTAAGAGGAGGTGGGAGGCCAGGAGGGGGGGTGTGAGATTGGAGTGAGTTCGGCTGGGGTATTGTTAGGTGGTGGTGGCGGTGGTTGTAAATATTAAATGGAGCTGGGTTGTTCAGGTGTTCTGTAAAATCGCATTGCAGTCTATTGTCTATGTCTAGTCTAGTCTAGTTTGGTCTATCGCTCGATACTTCACTGTACAGTATATACAGGAGGATGGAGTATCATCCTGGGATAAGTGGCCTTGTCGGTAGACAAGGTCACTTGATTCACAATTAGCCAGATGGCTGCTCGTAACCTTGTTGTTTACCCGAAGGAACAACAAGAAGATCGAAGCAGCCAGCCAAGCCATCTATTCCGCCTTTTTGGAAGCCTTCGTCCGAAGCTTCATCAAGGCAAACACCAACATGTACCCGCTGATGGCAAAGATGACCGTGATCCCGGCATCTCTCCAGCCGTAGTAGTAGTCGTTGATGTTGAGGGTGCTCAAGAAGTCGCTACCGTATCGGTACTCGCACACGCGGCAGTCCGAGGTAGCATCGGGGTTTGTGAGGTTGACCCGCCAGCCCTGGCCGTTGATGTAATCCGTCAAGTACTCGGCACAAGTGCCGTTTGTCGGATCGAAACGGGCGAACTCGTCCTCGTTGCAGGTGACCTTAGCGCCCCAGATATCGAAGGTCAGCATGCCTGCGACGACATAGTTGAATGGGTTGAGGTAGTAGAGCCAGTATTTCCAGAAGACGTTCAGCTCGGTGTACGGGACGAAGATACCGCAAAAGAGAACCAGGACGCTGATGATCATGGGGTTCACGAGGGCGGCGAAGGTGGGATTGGGGGCGTACGCGGCGACGAATTGACCGATTCCCGTGTAGATGAATTCGTAGATGAGCATGATGAAGAATGTGGCGCCGGATTTGTTGGAGTCGTGAGGCAGACGCACGCAGTAGTACCAACAGACGAAATAAAGCACGGCGCATACGCAGAGGTATGGGAACTCGGATACGATCAGGCCGGTGACGAAGGCGATCCAGGAGTACATTTTGGACTTCTTCTCCCGTGCGTCGTAGATATCGCGCCGCTGGATGAATAGGGGTTGGAGCTGGTTGATCACACCGGGGGCAACAAAGACGAAGTTGAAGATCGTGAACATCTTTAACTGCAGGGCTGTCACGCTGGGGCCAACTCTCCAGAAGGAGAATCCGTTCAGGAGAGCAGAGATGATGTGGAGTGAGAATTTGTTGTTGACGTAGTTAGTGTTTCGGAATAGAGCCACATTCATGCGCTGGGTGACGATTTTGGTCTGCTCCCAAAGCGGCATGGAAAACTCACATCCATCGTCGTTGATCCCAGAGGGCCTGGAGGCAGAATCGGAGATCAAGTGATCGAGTTCGGTGATCATTTTCGAATGTTCGGGCGACTCGAGCCAGACCTGATGCCAGTCCTTGTCTTTGACACTCTCAATGCCTCCGGTGACGACGTCGATCATGAACTCGGCTGGATTGGCCTCGACGGGACAGTAAGCACCGTACTTGCCGAAATACTGTTTGATTGTGTGGCCATTGTCACCGATATCACCAAAGTACACAGTTTTACCACCACGAGCTAGGAGCAAAAGTGTATCAAACTGTGCAAATAACTGCGCAGAGGGTTGATGAATAGTTACCAAAACGGCCTGTCCAACATCTGCTAACTTCCGAAGAAACCGAACTGTATTGTAAGCAGACTGTCCATCCAATCCTGAGGTAGGCTCATCCAAGAAGATCAAGATGCTTGGCTTAGATACCAGTTCAACACCGATAGTCACCCGCTTTCTTTGCTCCACACTAAGACCATTACCGACACCACCGATGAGGGTGTCTGCCAGATCATGGAGTTCAAGAAGGTCGATAATTGTCTCCACATACTTGAGCTTTTCGGCCTTCGGTGTTGTTCGAGGCTGGCGCAGCAGTGCAGAGAACTCAAGGGCTTCCCGAACCGTGGCGTAGGGCTCGTGAACATCCAACTGCTCGCAATATCCAGCCATTCTTTGAAATGAAACAGGCAATGGCCTGCCATCAACCATGATAGACCCAGTGATTGTACCCTCCGTCTTTCGCTGTGCAAGGACATCAAGCAACGTTGTCTTACCGGCTCCTGAAGAGCCCATCAGAGCTCCAAGCATACCTGGCTTGACCCAGCCGTGGATATTGTCCAACAACACCCGGTCACCTGACGGTGTTTTGACAGTATACTTGAGGTTCTTCCATGTAAAGACCGAAGTATTGCGGGAAAGGTTGTCATCATTTGCAGCTGCATCGCCAGTGGCGGCTTCTCTGGCATGGTCCTTTTCCCTAACCTGGGACTCTTCGTCCATACTGCGCTGGTGTTGCTTCAGCTTTTCGCGTGGAATAAGCAAGGACGAACTTCCTCCCGCCTTAGCTTTCCAATAGGTCGTGCAAATAATCGTGATCACAGCGAAGTGCCCCCACCACGCCCACACGACACCAAAGTTCCTCCAAAGCTGAGAGTGCTTGTAATGCAGCGAAGAGAGGTATTGATCACCAGTAACGTAGTCTGCACCTGGCAAGCTCCCACCCACCCCAGTACAGGCTTTATTGGCTGAGTCAACATTCTCATACCCGGGTCCGTTAGGGACGAGATTGGTTCCAACACATGGGATGTACTGGTCATGAAACTCATTCGAAAGAGCAGCTTGGAAAGCGTAGGCCATGGGGTTGGTATAGTACAACTCCAGGAACCAGTTCTTGACCTTAGGTTTGGGGATCATGTATCCAGCATACATGACGATTCCCTTGATAGCGGTTCCCGATATTTTCGACGCAGCTTCGAAAGTGCTGAACGAGGCACCGATGCATCTAAATAGAGTGGTGACACACTGATACAATTAGTATATAAGAAAATACACGCGCAACGGTACTTGAGCTGGCTTACCAGGGTCGTGGTGAACAGGATAACCCAAAAGGTGAAAAAGGCAGCGGCCGTGGCTTTCAGTCCGACCATCCAGTATATCACAACAGAAAATATCGTGCATTGAAATAATAGCACTGGAAAGTCTGCGGTAATCTGAGCCAAGCAAAAGGCGGCCGGATGATAAAAGGCGAATGACTTGTGCTTCACGAGGACAGGCCGTCCCTTGAAGGATTCGGTAACTTCAGACATGGCAACAATGGTATTGTACAACAGAGAGAAAAAAACGGCACCACCTTTAGTGAAAAGACCAGCTGAAGTTTGCGGAGAGTTATAGAAACAGGACCCGGCGATAAGGGCCATAACAAGAGACAGAATCTGTTTGATCAAGAAGGTGGACTTTTCACCCCACAGGATTTGATATTGACGTCGCGTGCATGCCATGACTTGAGCACCAAAGCTCGTGGTGAAGGGGCTAGTCTTTGGCTGATGAGTAGTTTTTTCAAACGCAACAGATTCCTTGAATGCTTGTGTACGGTCGTGGGCAATCGCTGTCTTGGGATAATCGTATTCTGCAACCATGTGGCTGTGGATCGCCGACTTTTTGTATTCCGCCAAAATAGCATCAGCATTCCTGGGAAATGTGTTCTCGTAACCGGGCTTGATTCTTCTTTCGGTAGGAACAGTCACACCAGTAAGGAAATCACCTACACTAGGGTTAGACTTGCCATTCAGAAAATAGAGGTAGGGATCTCACCTATGTTTGCTCCATCTGTATACACAAACCCGAGGTCCTCCATAAACGGCTTTGCAGCAGCAGCAGGGCCATAGTAGATCTGTTTCCCCTCATCTAAGACAAGTACTTTGTCGAATAGATTGTAGATTCCGTTTCCTGCCTGATATAGGGTCACTATCGTGGATAGTCCGAGAACATTGGTCATTGCCCGTAGAGCCTTGGCCCATTCTAACGCAGTGCTGGCATCAAGACCACGCGTACTATTGTCCCAACAAAAGACAGAGCTTTTTGTTGCCATGCATTCGATAATCGAGACTCGCTTGCGTTCTCCTCCTGAAACTCCCCGCACGAACTCATTTCCGACCTTGGTATCGGCCGTGTGTGCGATTCCCATTGACTCCATGAGAAACTGTTTCGTTTCAGCAGTGTATTCGTTTACTGATTTGGCTCCATCTGGCAGATGAGCAGGAACCTTGAGCTTAGTGGCGAAATCCATGGTCTGACCAACGGTCAAGCGAGGGTAAAAAAGCTCTTCTTCAGTGTTCATAACGATGTGACTTCGATATTGCGCTGCTTCTTCGTGGGTCATGTCCCCAAAGGAGACGTTGCCCTTGATGGTATGATAGCCAAGGCGGCGGTTGGCGAGTAGATTGAGTAGGGTAGTACATCCTGAACCTGGGCGTCCTAACACGAGCAACATCTCTCCTGGCTTGAAACAGCCATGGCTTTCCGTCAGAATGGATGTCAAGGGTGGTTTCCGGCGAAAGTCTTGGATCAGCTGGGGCACATTGAACTGAGAGAACATATTCTCATTGACCGCTGCTTCTGCCGCGAGGACCTCCACACTGAGATTCTCCCAGGTAACACCTAGCTCTTTTTTCTTGAAACCTGCTGCAGCTTCGCGTTCCTGGCTGCGGATAACTTGTGGGGTCATGCTCCATTCTGAATCCTTGCCGGGAGGAGAGGCGGTATTTGCATGAGGCACAGCCACCGTTTCCGCGCTTGTTGCTTCGCGAACCGCTGTCTGGGGGACGTTTAAAGTATCGAGACTTTTTTGTTCAGGAATAGGAAACCTGGATGACTTCTCGTCATCCGAGCCCTCGTAAGACTCCATAGTAAACGAGTGCTAGGTAGCTGAATGAAGCAGATAAAGGCAAAGATAATTCCCATCCACACCATATAGGACACAAGCCATCGCGGAAATCTGGCCCCTTATATGTATCAATGGACCCTTTGGGGAGCCTGCAGGCAGGAATACCTGATTGCCCAGGGTGCACGTTGAGCTCCATTCGGTTGATGAGCCGAGTAACCGTGAGTGGAGTCCTGAAAGCGATAAGGGTTACAGGATTGTGTGCATCGCACCTCTATCGCCTCAAAGCGCTGCACTTTTGACCTTTGTCAGCTCGGACGGATGACCGGCTACCATCGTCTTCCCAAAAAGGCAATATGCCGCTTTGGTAGAGATATTAGCCCCACTCCATGTTTCATCGCAGATGAGGGGTTCGCCCCGAAAACATGACAGCTGAGATAAGCAGTCGGAACGATTTTCCAGAATTGGTCCAGGGGACTATTGGTTTTATTTTTTGACTTATTATCCCAGGATGTTCTGTTGTCTTGAGAGAGCGAAAAGCCTATCTTGGGTGGCAACCACGGGCCGTAGGAGATTGATAGCAAAAAACAAATTTAATTTCACCGGGAGAAGCATGTACACCAGAATCCTGACTGCACAGTATATCCCGTATGTTTCCATGCTCGAATTTTGCTGTATACAAGACAACCGAGGGTCGACGTCGGACCGGTATTGCAGTGTTGGTCGGGCGGCATCGTCAATCGGCAGTCGTTTGTCGATGCCGGCCTATCCGAGACTTGGGCAATCCACATTCCGATGATGTCCCGACGGTCGATATGCTCAACCAACTCACAATAGCCCTAACGGACATAGATATGTCGTTCGGAGGCTGCAAAATCGGTCTAGATTTTCAAGTCCTCCTGTTACCTGCTTGGCGGCAATGTCGACCCTTGGCACACATTGGGCCGGATAAGGAGGCCGCTGCTCAGCTGGGAAAAGGGGAGCTTGAGGGATTTAGTTCTCGATCGGATGCAATCGGATATGGGAATTTGGGGGAGTCCAGCAGGTTGATGATGAAGCAATTAGCAATGAGCGATGAGCAATGGACAGAGACGGAAAAAGGAAGGAAGAAGAATCACGAGAGATTTGGTTGGCCAGTCGTTGGTGCCTTGGTGCCCGGGAGCCTGAGTGCCTGAGAGCGTTGTTCCCCGACTCGCGGTTTGGCTCCCACTCCACTCCATTTCACTCCATTTCACTTCATTTCATCTTCGTCCGCAAGACCCCTCCACTCAAGCTTCTGCTCATGTCCTGCACTCCATGTGTTGGTGCATTGTCTTCGAGTAAGTCCTTCCATCCCATCACATCCGGCCCTGTGCCCGGTCGAACAATATCTAACCCACTCATGAGAAGAAGGATGACAGGTGTCGATTTGACAACGAGACTGTGAGACATGTTTGCAAATGAACAAATCAATGGAATTCATCCGATGCTGTCGTTAGTCGGGAGAAATAAGGGAGCCCGAGCACCCCGTTGCAACCAAACTGTATGACGATGCGGAAGGGGACCTGTTGTATGTGGGAACATGAACATGGACAGCAGTCAAATGAATTCTAACGTTCTTAGCAGGATTACAGCAGCTGTATATTGAATTGACGTCTCTCACCTCATCTCCATCAAGTGGATTAATATAAGAAAGATCTCATTGGAAGCTTGGGGTAGCCCCTGGTTGGGGATATTCCCCAGTTCCCCTTTACATTCTAACGACGTGAAAACCGGCTCGAATATCGTCAAAATTGAGGTTTGGTTAACATTATCATTATACATTCTGTTATGTTGATTTGATTGATTTGCCAGCGCGCCAGACGTGAGTGACATTCTTCGCATCAGAAACCACCGTTATATTTTCCAGCGGATTTGACACGAGGGCAATAATGTCCGCATCGAATCCTTCCTTCAGCTGGCCACTCCTTGGGGCCTGTTCGCCTAAGGTGAGTGGTCCATTGGCTGTGGCTGCCTCAATTGCAGCCAGCGGTGTCATGCCTGCTGCAACCGCATATACCAACTCCTTGCCATTGCGACCATACCCCATTGCAGGATTATCTGAGCTGATGAATTGATCCGTGCCTAGGGCGATAGATACGCCGCGTTTGACCGCCAACTGATACGCGCTCTTATGTGCATCAGCAACCTCCAGCAATTTTTGATAGGAGCTGGGACTGAAAAGGTCCCGCATTGCCAACCCGCTCTCAATGACGCTGCGGGTCGCAACTAGCATAGCTCCCTTTTCGATCATCAATTCGATCGCCTCCTCGTCCAAAAAGCTTCCGTGCTCGATTGTACGGCATCCTGCCCGGAGAGCATTCATAATACCAGCCTTGCCGTGGCAATGAGCGGCCACCACACGCTTCGCCCGCGCAGCTTCGTCAACAATTGCTTTCAGCTCTTCAAACGAGAACTCCTGGTGCTGTGGGTCGTCAATGGCGCTCACCACGCCACCACTGGCGCAGACTTTAATGACACGGGCACCATGTCGCAGCTGCTTGCGAACTGCTAACAAACATTCGGGGACGCCATCGGCGATGGTCAAAGGCAGACCGTGTGTACACAAGTCCCGCAAACCCTCGAGGTTCACTCCATGCACGTCACCATGACCAGCCGTCATAGTGATGGCGCTGTGTGCGCCATAGATGGTTGGGCCAGGAATGCGACCCTCATCAACAACCTTGGCCAGCTCGCAGCCATAACCGCCAACCTCACGCACGGAGGTGAAGCCTGCCATAATGGTTGCGTAGAGGTCTGGAACACTGCGGGCACCTGCCAACGCTTGTGGGGTGTTCACAATTGCGTCCATTGTTGCTGCTGTGGCGCCCAGGAAATGGATGTGGCAATCCCACATGCCTGGCATTACGACAGGAACGTGTGTGGTCACAGCATTGCGATATTCAGAGGGGACGTCTGACTGGGATCCAACATAGAGAATGGTGCTGGTCTGCCAGACCACAGCACCGTGGGAAATAGGCGTACCCCGGCCAGGGATGAGAAGATCTGCATTGATGCAGTAGAGAATGCTATCTGTCAGAGAACGGTGCATGATGAAAGGCGGCCGAGAGGATTTGGATGAGACACTTGCAAGGATCTGATCTGTTCCTGGCTAATGTGGGAAAATATATTGAATGCAGGGGCTGACGAGCTCGGACCGCTGTGCGATTCGGCATTGTTCTGTTCCTAGTTCCCAGAGTGCCACTAGACGCGGACACCAACGCTCATACGATCGCTTTTGGGTTTGACGAGGGTATATCTTGCATCTTACCAGAGCAGCAGGTCGAAGCGAGCTGCCTCGCTGCCGAATCAGGCCTAGCGGGGCGTACGGAACGTGACGGTACCGCGCGTGCCAGGCCTAGGGGCGGCCTAAGAGCCCTAAGGTTCTCTAAGACACCCTAAGGCCACCGCTAGCAGGGGTGACACCAGCGGGTAACTAGACAAGCCTCGGCAGCGGAGTTGTGAGACAAGCCCTAACGAACTTAACCACCCATCACCAGATGCATGGCGGCCACTTAATCTCGAGTCCAGACCGTGCTGAAGATTACTCGGCCTTCCTGGTCGAAGGTTAAAGAGCTACTCATTCCTCCTCCATCTGCTCTTCTTGTCCTCGCCGAGAGACACCCAGCAGCCCAACTCCCAATATGACCGCGTCAGAAAGTACCATATCTTGTCCTCCATCGGGCGAGAAGAGCCTTGAAAAAGGCCCCGATGAGTCCGTCCAACCGCTGACGGAGATGGAAGAAAAGAACATTATCCGTCGTATTGATCTATGTCTACTGCCGTTGATGTTCTTCTCATATCTGCTGCAATATCTCGACAAGACCACGCTGTCATATGCCTCTATCCTGGGACTCTTGACTGGCACGGTATGCTTCCCTCATTGATGTTGTGCGAACCTCACCTAATCTCCTGGTAGCACATGACCACGGATTTGTACTCGTGGACTTCCAGCGCCTTCTACTTTGGCTACCTGGTTGCGTCCTACCCCGTCTCACTAGGCTTTGTCAAGTTCCCACTCGGAAAATACCTTTCCATCATGATGTATGTTGCCATCCCCAAACATTATATGACAACTGACTGATTGATCAGGATCCTCTGGGCCATAGTCTTAGCCTGCCACGCCGCAGCCTCCAACTTTGCCGGGATGGCCGCTCTCCGAGTTCTGCTGGGCGTCTTCGAGAGCGCCATCAGTCCCGGATTCACACTGGTTGTTAGTATGTGGTATACGCCATCCGAGCACGCCCTGCGCAGCTGCATCTGGTTCTCGGGTAACGGTGTGGCTGCGATCTTTGGGGGTGTCCTCGCGTACGCCATCGGACATATTGAAGATAGCCTGGGACCATGGCAATGGCTCTTCATCATCTTCGGGTTGATCACCCTAGCCTGGTCCGTCTTTCTCTTCTTCACTCTACCCGACTCCCCCCGCAACGCCAAATTCCTGCGCCCCGACCAGCGCGAACCCGCCTACCGTCGCGCACAAGCATCCCAGAAAAGCTACCAGAGCCGTGAATGGAAGAAAGACCAGTTCATCGAGGCGTGGATTGATCCCAAGACCTGGTTCCTTTTCATCTATAACTTCATGGTCGCCTTGCCAAACGGTGGAATCACCAACGTAAGACTATCTGCCCCTCAATCTCCACCCAAAGAAGGCCTTCTCTGACAAAAACCCATAGTTCGCCAGTCTAGTCATCGAGTCCTTCGGCTTCGACACTTTCAACACCCTCCTCTACACTATCCCCATGGCTGTCGTGGCCCTTGCCTTCCTCATTGCCGCTGCCCTCACCTGTAACCGATTCCGCGGCCTCCGCTGCCACTGGATGGTCTTCACTCTCCTCATCAGTCTGATGGGAATTCTCCTTATGCGCCAACTTCCCACAGAGAACAAATGGGGCCGACTGGTCGGCGTCTGGTTCGTCAGTGTCTTTGGCGCCGGATGGCCTCTCAGTCTGAGTCTGATCTCCAGCAACTTCGCCGGTTTCACCAAGAAGAGTACCGTGACCGCGCTCTTGTTCATTGGATACTGTGTGGGAAACATCGCTGGTCCCCAGCTATTCAAGACTAACGAGGCCCCGAGATACAGCGTAAGTTCTTTCTTTGTTTCCATGTGGTCAGTGGGTTTCTCGTGACTGACTCATTTGCTACAGACTGCCTTTGCGGCCATTCTCGCCTGCTTCTGCATCGGCATCGCGGATGTGATTGCTCTGCGGGCGTACATGGTGTGGGAGAACAAGCGGAGAGACGCGAAGCAGGGACGGACTATTGAGCCCGAGTCCGAGGAGATGGAGGATGCGGTGGAGTCGTTCTCCGAGACAGGCGATATGTCTGACTGGCAGAACGAGAATTATCGGTATTGTCTGTAGATAAAAGCGTTTTCTTTGTATAGGGGGTGGAGCTGCAGGTAATCGTCGAATACATAATACATTTGGGTATATAACTGGAAACACATGTGAAGCAGGACGCGTACGCAGTAGCTGACGTCGATCAAGCGAAGCTGGTCTGCCATCCCAGAAACTCCAGCACTGGCTCCCACTCAAACTGGCCGATACGCATCCTTCCCCCCTCGGTGTTCAATTCGCGTCGCTGCCACAGGAGTTCTACGACAGTCTGGGCCCGCGCGGTGTTTTCGTACGGAGCCTTCTCGCGCGCCGCGTGAAACAGCGCCAGAGCCCGGGCTTTTTCGGACTCCGACGCCCCGCAGCAGGATGCGATGAAAAGGGGCCATAGAGGCCAGGAGATTGGGAGATAGCCCAAGGATGAGACAATGGCTTCGATCAAGGATAGCATGAGATCTACGTGTCGCTGCTTCTGCGTCGAGTCCAACCCTTTGCCGGATTCAGCGGTATACCCCAGGAAGGCAGGCGTGGAAGCTTCGGAGAGGAGCAGACAGCCGGCGAGGCGATAGGCTTCACCGGTGTATTCTAGAAGACGGCATCTATGGGCAAATTCTGCCGACTCGTGCACTCCACGTACGGATTCTGGGAGCAGCTGTGTGGTGGCGTCTAGTCGTTTCTGCAAGGCAGTAATTTTCTCCTCGATAGCAGTGCGTGTTTCTTCGGAAGAGGTCTGCTGTTGGTGCAATTCTGAGACGTCATGCTTGAGACTCAGAATGTCATTGATTAGTAGGAGCATGTTATTGCTCAGGCCGTTCCACATGTCAATTTGGTGGAGTTTTTCCGGTCTCATTGCTTTAGATAGTGCCACAGTGGAGGTCCAAGAGGCCTCTTCCACGCTCGTTGGTAATGACGAAGTGGATGGGACGCTGACAGATGGGACGCTGACAACAGGCAGCGCTTTATCAATCGGGAATAGTGATTTGGCTAGCACAAGGTGCGCGGAGAAATAGCTTATGAAAAGATGTGGCACAGGAGCTTTTCTTTGGCCGCGAACCATCTGCTTGATGACGAGCTGGAAGCAGGCGAAATGACGAACCCAGGTAGCATCGCAGCTGTGTGATATCTGGTGGCAGTTAGCACAGATGACACTAGAAGCTTGGCTAGCAGAAGGAATGCACGTACAGCTGAAGAGCAGAGGAAAATAGTTGGTACCAATACATCCTCCCAATCCCACGACTCTCGTGTCAATGCTCTCCGCAACCCCCCAAGCACTCTCTGTCGGACTTGCATCTCCATGACATTAAAACGGCTTTCAAACGATCGCAAATACTGTGCGCTAGCCATGAGTACTGCGTAGTATGCCAATTCCGACTGAAATACCATGCGCATCACTGTACCGCGCAGAGGATTATTGTGCTCGTCGTCGACGGTCACAGCAACAGAGCACATCACGGAATTATAGAAGGATAGGCACACGTCATCAGCATCGGGTACACCGATACTCCAGGGCAGTACCTGGAACGTGGTCCGAGGCGAAAGAGCTTTGCTCTCTTTCCACTGGTTATAGCGATTCTGATAGCTGTGCTCGGTTGCAATTGAACTGGGGGTCGAACTCGCCGTTACGACCCACGGTGGACTGTGCGAGGAGGGTGGAGTGAGGATCAATGCAGATTCTCCATCATTATGGTGATCATTGTGTCGGGTCCGTGTCAAAGGCGAACGATCGTTTTCGTCCTCTTCGGATTGTGTGCCTGGTGGAGAATCCTTTTTCAACCCAACACCAGCACGGCCATGACACTTCCCCGCTGTGCGCATGTCATCCTCCCATTGCAGGCGAACTTCGTAGCTGCATCGGTTCTTCGATCGCTTGCAGCGCATGCATATCGGATGAGCCTCTGGAAGCAGCGATCGATTAGCTTTGCCGTCCAACGGTTTGGTATGCACGGCATGGGGTTTCGGACCATCGATCCAGAAAGGCTAGGGAAGGGAAGGAAGAGGGCGCACCGTCGCACTTGACCCGTCTCCGTCGACACGTAAGGCAGCCGCTGCGGGACCGGACTCTAGGCTTGGGCACTTTCGGAGGCGACGGGTCGGATTCAGAAGGAATGGCAGGATCGGAGTTCAAGGACCAGGAGATGAACATCGTGCTCATTAATCATGTCTCTGCCGCTTTGCTTGGCCGGACGGAACCACCTCCCAACGGGGGATGTGAGAAAGTAAAGCCTTGGAGGATCTCGGAGTGGTGGGCTGAGATGACCTCTATGGAGATAAGAGAGGGGGCAAGGTGGAGGGACTAGGGAGGGGACGCGGCCATTCCGTCCCGTTCTCCTCATGACAGTCATCATCGAAGCTAATATCGAGGGCCGGTTTAGATTGGAGGGTCGGTGACCGTGGAGATGGCCCGTCGGGGACGCTAAGGGCATCTGATACGGGCACTAAACCACGACGACGCGTTGTGATTTGAACTTGTTTCGGCTCCCTCAGCTTCCCCGAGCCCTAAGGACGATAGTGGCGATCCGTCGCCCGGCTGGCGGCCAGACTTTCCTTCTTTCCATTCCAGTCAGACGGTTGGCTGAAATGAGTGGCTGCACTGTGGAGACTTCGTCAGCCCGCGCTGCGCAGTTCACACCACTGACACCAGTTTGATACAGAGTATTTGGGTCGAATGTCTCATTACAAGCTCGGGTCTGGCCGTCTTGAACGGCGCTAGAGCTCTTTTCCGGAGAATCGGAATCCACCTGTAGAGCAAGGATGCCATCCTGGACCGAGTGCTAGACTGCTAGGAAGCATTAGTTCTGCAATGAAACTTCGCTTGTAGTCTGCCTCGTACCATACAACCGCGGGACTAAGTGAGTATGTGGCCATTCTCCTTGTGGGCTGCAATTCCAAAACTATACCCACTCAATAGTTCCTCCTCCGTGGAGACTCCCTCTCTGAAGACGGAACTTGCCCGTCTATATTGCTGCCTGTAAGCAGTCCAGACCACGTCCTTTGCCGTTAGTTCATTGCCAGGGTCTGATTCCTGGCGATGCCACCCCTGTAGCACATGGAAAAGTTAAACCCCTGCAGCATAATATACATAGCTCTATAAACCGACCAGGGCCGGTTGAGCCCTCGGACACCCATCCCTGCTGGTTTCTTGTGCGTCCCAGAGTATGTAGGCCAGCATGACGAGCTCGCAAGAGACCGCCTCGAGGGTGCCCTTGGTGATTGCGGGATATGCTGTCCCCATCGCTGGCATGGTGTTGAGCACAGGTTTACGACTCTTCGTCAAATTCACCGGTCCAACAGAGGATCACTTCCATGCAGATGATTATCTGATCACCCTGGCCACGGTCTGTTGCTCCGACCCCTCTTTTGAGCTGAAACAGCCATGACTGACGATCTTTCTCGTCCTTGGCCAGATGCTGGAGGTGGCATACAGTATTGTTATGTTGGTAGTTGGTATGTCCAATGTCTTGGTGTTTGCCTCCCTGAGCACACCACATGCTAATGCAACTTAGGTGTTGGGCATGGATTTGGTAAACATGCCGCAACCTTGTCAATCCATGACCTGGAAATTTTTCTGAAGGTACAAGTTGAGAGCAGACCATTTCCTCCCCTCAAAATCACTAACGCCGCTGCAGTGTGACTATATCGCCAGCCACCTCTACAATGTCGGTCTCGCAAGTGTCAAACTCGGAATTCTCGCCTTATACTACCGGATATTCCCCATCCCCTGGTTCCGCAAGACAATCATAGGATGTGCTGTATTCGTCGGTCTCTGGATCACCACCATCGAGATCTTCATGGGATTGCTGTGTCGGCCATTGGAAGCTTTTTGGGACGCCAGTGTCAAAGGCACCTGCTTCAACTCCTCAGCCCTGTCATACTATGTGAACACCTCGAACATGATCACCGACATAGTCATCTTCGCTCTACCTATTGGAGTGATCGTGCGGCTCCGTACGAGTCTAGAGAACAAGATTGCTCTCTGCGTGATCTTCTCCATCGGATTTATGTGCGTCACATCCCATCGTCTCTCAATCTATCCTTCTCATGATCTCCACCCTGACACCAGTCTTCTTCACAGAACCTGCGGAATCAGTGCTGCTCGCCTAGCCTTCGTATTTGCCCAAAGCTCCTCAGACATCACCTGTGCGTTACCTCGTTTAAACAGAAATCCCACACACCCAACAAAGCTAACCTCACATCAGGGGACGGAGTCGATCTCGGTGTCCTATCAGCCTTCGAGTCGTTTGGTGGAATCCTCTGCGCCAACCTCCCTATCATCTATCGAATCTTCAAACAAGCCGCCCAGAAAGTCTCCAGCGGAGGGTCGTCGGCTCCCAAGACCACTCGTGTACAGTATGGTCGTGAGTCGACCAACTACGCCTCCCGGTCCCGTCCTCGTCGGACTCGTCTCAGCGAGACATTCAGTGAGCAGTGGATTCAGTTGCAGAACGGGAGCACGAACGACAGCCAGTATCCAGATCCGGATTCGACGACCGACTTTGCCGTACAAAAGGCGGTGGATGTGGAGACGGGAATGGAACTGGTTCGCGTGTCGACCTCAAACATTCCGAGCAATGCTATCACTGTCCAGAGGGAATTTCATCAGATGGTGGAGACTCGTCGCTGATGGATGAAATGAACATGTCTGAACAGTTGTCACTCGTTTGTCACCCTGGTAGTTTCTTATGTCAGATTATAGAGCTGGAGGTTATGTCATGTCCATTTCTTTCTTTTTTTAGAGTTTAGAAGAATGGATGGGTGGAGTAAATACCCGTCCGTCAAGTCAAGATGGTGGTGGGGTCTCCCTTTGAAAAGCGGTGATTGTGCGGGAAACGAAATTCGCCAAAGAGGATCTAGTCACAAGACCGACCCCTCAGCTCAGACTGGTGGGGTGTCTCACCTTCTCACAGGTAGGTAGCAGTACTCCATACATTCCTACCTATTGTAAGGACATGAGATAAGTATCTCTCTGCATATATTGAATCACACCCACACCTTGGTGTATTCCAATTGACAGTGCCGGAGACAAGGAAACATTCAAGGTTCAGTTTATGGTAAAGATATAATGCAGCACTTATAGCAGCAGCTACCCAAGATATGGAATAGACACCGAGGCGTCATGGTTATGAAAACAGTACATTATTTTACTCACCCCAGAGTCTAAATCTCATCTACCCACTCACTATACATACAATATTTTTAGTATCTTTTTACAGCCTCTTCAGCACATCATCCAAGACCTGCTGGGTAGTAGCCTTGCCGCCCATGTCAGGGGAAAGGAACTTGGCCTCGTCGAGGTTGGCATCGACGGCAGTGTAGATCTTGGCGGCGGCGTTCTCCTCGCCCAAGAACTCCAGCATCAGAGCAACACTGCGCAGGGTAGCAATGGGGTTGGCGATGCCCTTGCCCTCAATGTCGGGGGCACTGCCGTGGCAGGGCTCACCGATGGCGAAGCCATCACCGACGTTGGCGCTGGGCACCAGGCCCAGACTGCCAACAAGGGCGGCAGCACCGTCAGACAGGATGTCACCGTACAAGTTAGGAGCGACAATGACGTCGTAGTACTCGGGCTGGCGGAAGAGCTTGTAGACCATGGAGTCGACGATCTGCTCCTCAACCTCGACGGAGGAGAAACGAGAGGCGGCAAGGGCCTTGCGGGCGGTCTCACGGAACAGGCCATCGGTCTGGGAGAGAACGTTGGACTTGTGGGTGATGGTGACCATGGGCTTGGTACGGAGGCCGGACGCAGGAGCGACATCGCGGATCTTCTGGCGTCTCAGGGCAATCTCACCGGCGATGGTGGAGATGCGGGATGAGGCACTCTCAGAGATACGCTTGATCGCCTCTGCAACCTTGCCATTGGGGGTGTCCTTGGTCTGCTCCTCCTTCACGTACAGATCCTCGGTGTTCTCACGGACAATGACCAGATCGATGGGGTTGCCGTTGCTGCTGCCAACGGTGGTCTTGACCGGGCGGACGTTGGCGTAGAGGTCCAACTTCTTGCGGAGGGCAACGATGGGGGATGAGTACCCGGCGACCTTGGTGCTAGGGGAGCTAGAGACAATTGGTCAGTACGGATGATTGGTAGGACAGGTAGACAGAGTGTGCTTACCTGACAGCTCCGAACAGAGCACCATCGCACTCCTTCTTCAGGGTGTCGACGGTCTTGTCGGGGAGAGCGCTACCAGTGCGCTGGAAGGTGTCAAAACCAGCATCGAGGTCGACGAAGCTGAACTTCAAGTTCAGAGAAGAAGGAAGAGACTCCAGAACCCGTCGGCCGGCCTGTGAAAGTGGTTTTGTTAGATTCGTCCATTAAACAGTGTGCGGTTTGCTGCTTGACTCACCGGGATGACCTCCCGTCCGATGCCGTCACCGGGGATGAGACCTACAGGAGGACAGATGTCAGTCGCTAGTCAGGCAAGGAAGGCATGGAAGCATAAAGGGAGGATCAATTGACCTATGCGGAGTGTCCTAGCAGCAGCAGCCATTGTGAATATGTTGCAGAAAGGGATGTAGAGGTTCTGGTCCGCTGGCTTGAGAGAAAAACATCCGCTTAACGGGCGCCGCAATCGGAGGAAACCCAGCTAGCCTCATCCGCGGGGGAGCCCCACGTGACGGCCGAGACAAAGTACGTGGGCAGACCATCTGTCTTCCGTAATCGCCCCCCACGGCTACGGCTGCCCAGAGATACACTTCACGCTCGTTGCTTGTTGCCGGGTCCTTCGCAGGGTCATGCCCCTTAACCCATTGGGGGTCCATCTGCTGAGGGTATTACGTATCGTTGCTGACCAGCGAACCTTGAAAGGGGGTTTGCCAGTCATGCTGCACATACTCCGTACATAGGTAGGCAACGGGTAAGGGCTACGTCGCAAACTCGAAATGGTGACAATATACTATTCCGTACTTCATAGTCATCTAGTGTTAGTGCCTACGGCTGGCAAGACTGTAGGTTTTGTTTTTTTTTTAGTAGTGATTCTGGGGAGGCAAATTGTGTGTAAGTAGAGAGAAGCCCGCGGCTGATGTACTCTCATGTGTTCACTTAGAATATAGAATCGAGGTACCTTTGGCTTGGGTCAACAACTGGTCTGGAAGTATCCGTCTTGTTTCATTTCTCCCCCTTACTTCTACTTCACAGTGACTGGGAAAATATAAGACTTCCAGTCACATGGGCCTACGTCCTACCACGCATTTACCACACATGTAGTGACAGCCCCAATTTGACAAGAGGTCGGGGGTGATGCCTGTCAGTCCTGATGGTGATCGCCCTTGGTACGCTTAGACGCACTAACTTAGTAGTCTACCAACTTGAAGTCGTACCAGCAGCAACTAGCCCTCCGATCACCCGCAGCCTCCCCCTCCCGGGCTCTTCTGATCGTATCAAGTGACGCTGCAAGTTCTCCCTCGGACCCTTCCTGGCCACCGGTCGGCTCCCCTGACAATCGCCGCAGGAACCTCGCGGAGGCCCCGCTGACATAAGCGTTGCTGATTGGTGCCAGCCGCCACCCGCCGGGTGACCTGGAATCCCCAGGATGGGAACTTTAACGGACGCCTCTGTTGTCTCCCTCTTCTCTTTCTTCTCTCTCTCTGCTTACCCAGATTGTCTATCTTTTACTTCCTTTATCCTTACGAGTGCTGGTTTCCGATCGCCCCTCCTGTGCGCCGGCTTCGAGACCCCGATTCCCTTCCACTGGCTGCGAAGGGTCTCTCGGGTTGGGTTCTAGAACGCATCGAGCCTAAGCTCCCCTCCACCGTTCGCATCCCCACTTAGATTCGTCACTCGCCTTGATCGATTCCCTGCATTCTTCCACCGCTGGCTCGACTGTGCATCCGCAGATTCCTGCACCATGCTGGGTGAAGGCCCCGAGGACGGCTCCCGGCCTTATATTCCTCCTCTGCTGGACTCTGAGGATCAACCCGTCGATCCCGACGCATCCGACCTGCCCCGGGATGAAGAGACAGTCCTCCCCTACCTCCCCGTCTGGCTACGGGAATCATCCAAGTCCATTCGCTGGGGATGGGTGCCGCTACCTGTACGGAAGGTGGGCTGGGCGGTAGTCGACTGGGTGAAGGGCCCTAATCCTCCGCACTCCCTGCTGTTGAAACCATTGTTTCCCCGGTACCAAGAACTTCCTGTCCGGTGCTTGGAACGCTTCTTCCCCAAGCGCAAACAGAAAATCGCCCTCTTAGCGCTGCTTTATTTTATCTGGTTTTTGCCCTGGACTATCGTCCTGCTGCACTCGCGGCAAGGCGGGTATATTGAAGGCTATGGGCGACCGCAGACTCTCTCCTGCTCGACGAGCTTCTGGTAAGTAACGTTGCTCGGTATTTTTCTGGCGACACCTCACCAACTGTACGACTTCTAGGGCCAATGGAAATGAGTGTGGGCTAAATGGGAACGACTGCCGTCCGTTCTCTGCGTCGACCGTCGCCTTCCGGTGTCCCGCGAACTGCCGGGACTCCAAGCTGCTCGACCCCCATATGGTTGGTAATCAGACCTACAGCTACCAGGGACTGGTGGTGGGAGGACCGCAGCCGGGATCAGATGAGTCGGGGACCTACCGAGCAGATAGCTTCGTCTGCCAGGCAGCCATCCATGCCGGCGTCATCACCAATGCGGTAGGTGGTTGCGGTGTGGTGAAGCTGGAAGGTGCCGCGCATTCTTTCCACCCATCAAAGCGGAACGGAATCCGCTCGGTCGGATTCCCGTCAACTTTCCCCAAGTCGTTCGGCTTTGTCGAGCTGTCTTCGTCACAGGCGACGTGCCCCCAAGACCCCCGGTGGCCGTTGCTGGGCATCACAATCGGTGCCGTGGTCATTCTCTGGCTCTTTTGCACATCCCCGCCGGTTCTGTTTTTCAGTACCTTTGTTATGGTCTTTTGCCAGGTGGGGTTAGTCTCCGATCCGCCATCGATGCCTCAGCTTGCCGACCTTTTTTCGACCCTCTTTTCGCGGCTGCTGCCAGCGTCTTTTGTGGCCTACGTTCTGTATATCTACTGCGCACGGCCACTACTGACCCCGCTTTCTGAGCCCATGTATCAGGTCACCAAGACTCTCCTCTACCTCCCGACTGTGTTCATTGGTGGCCTAAACAACTACACTTTCGCTAGGCTGATTCCCTTGGAGCGTCTCACTCCGAATGATATTAAAAACCAGCCTGGGGCAAAGGTTGCCCTGGCTCTGGTGATTCCGACTGTGGCCTGTATCATTCTCAGCCAGGCCTGGCAAATCCGCCAGGGCGGCTTGATGCCTCGTTACCTGAAGATCTACTGCACCATGGGTCTGATCCTCTTGATACTGCTTCCGCTCCCTGGTCTTCGCTTGAGGATCCATCATTACATTCTCGCGATTCTCCTTATGCCGGGGACAGCCTTCCCGACACGGCCCTCTTTGATCTACCAGGGGCTACTCCTGGGTCTCTTCATTAACGGAATTGCCCGATGGGGATTCGCGTCGATCATTGAAACGCCTGCCGCCTTGGGTGAGCAAGCTCCGGGTCCTGGCGGAGCGCACGGATGGTGGGGCGGAACCTACCCCAACGTCAGCGATGCCTCCGTTTCGATTTCTCTACCCGGCCCGGGATCTCACGAAGCGCATCATGGGAATGGAAACATCACGTTTAGCCTGTGGGAGCATCACCGCATGTCGAAGTTGGGGGTGGATGGTATTTCGGTTTTGGTCAACGATGTGGAACGCTGGCGGGGTTATCTGGATGAGGACAAGCGTGGCGAGTTCATCTGGCACCGGCACGGACACAGCGGGTTGGAACTGCAGCACCGACCAAGCATTGAGAGCGACCCGCTGGACATGGATTTCGGGATCCAGGCCGATGACTCGAAGCCCGAGGACCTGTTCTTCCGCTTCGCCTTCCTCAAGGGCGCCGAGGCGGGGAAGTACGGCGGAACCGGGGTCTGGTTGCAGGATGGGCGGTGGGTGTCGCCGCCGCCACCCAAGGCGTAGATTTTGGCATGCATGGATTAGATGGGCGTGATTTGGTGCTTTCTAGAGACGGTGTTGGATGGTTGATTATGATTAATGAGTATCATCACTGGTTATTATTCTGGACATGTCGCGGCAGATAGTAGACGGTATATAGACGGAGGTCGACAGTGATCTGTGATCTGCAATCCACGAGTATTCCAAGCCTGCCAAGCAGTAATCTAGACGACAGGGACACCCACCGTAGGATGCCTGAGCCGCGACACGGGCCCGCGCCGTCATGTGACCCGGGTATGTGTTTGCCTGGTTTGGCTCTCCGCACCGGCGATGCTGCGACGGCGGTGGATCAGGAGCCTTCGCCTCCTCAGTCTCCCCACCCTTGTCCTTCCACGACACTCTCCGAGACTCCGACTTCACGCTCGAGGCGGTTCAAGTCGATGCAAGGGGCAGGCACCTGCCTGCCAAACCACCACCACCATGTCCAACATGATCTCTTCCACCTTCGCCCCCAGCCTGTCCCGCCGCGACACAAAATCCAGCATCAGCCATGACACTACGGCGGGGTCTATCCCACCCCCATTGACGAGTGGCAGCGGCTCCTTTGGGCCGCAGAGTGCCGCAGCGATCTACCAGCATATTCACGATATGGCGGCGAAACGGATCTCCACGCTAGGCTACCTGCGCAAGACCCACGAGAGTCGGATATACTGGTTCAACACCGTCCATTTCTCCCGGAGTGATCTCGGTCGGATGCCGTATTTCGAGCCGCGCAAGCTGGCCCGTCGCGCGATCAACTTCCTCCTCCTAGGTCTCTCCCTCCCGCCGATTCTAGACGTCAGCACGACCCCGGTCGAATACCTCCGCGCCCTGAACACCCTGTTGATCGAATTCGAGTCGTTCCAGCAGGTGCATCCCCCGGACGGCACGTCGTCTTCGACGCTCGCTAGAGCACGCATACCACAGATGTTCAAGCGCGCCACGCATGCCGGGACAAAGGCGAGGAGGGCCAGTTCAGCCACGGAGATCGGATTGCCCATGCAGTCCAGTGACCCTGGCGACCTGAAGGCCATGGCGGGGAATTCCAGCGGTGCTGCGCCCATCTCCTTCCCACACACGGAAGCCTCGGAACTTCTCCCGGGCGAGGAGTACTCTTATCTGCTGACCCCGCTGTTGCCGTTTGAGCCGGACTACTTTGAAACCTTCGTCACGCTGTGCGACGTCCTGATAGATTGTTACACACGCCTTGTGTCATTGGTCTTTACCCCTTCGCTGTGCTCAGTGGCCCTGGGGGAGATGTTTTCCAAGGCAGATGCCAAGATCAGAAAGATCATGGTTGCGGGGATCATCCGCGAGTTCGAAGATGCGAGTCGCCATTATGCGAAGAATGAAATTGCCGGGGTCGGGCGCGTGGTTCTCGGTGGCCTCATGGGCTGATTTCAAATCTCGATGGTGATTTGTTGTTCAATTCGAACTTGGCGGGCGATTTCGTGGTGTACGGACAATGTTCTTTCTGGGGCTGACTGGGAGTAAAAAGGAGTTATACAGAGACACCCCATCGTATGGAATCTTTTTTTCGTGAGTTTTATTATTGGGGTACATACCTACATACCTTGTGGAATGGGAATCTGGGATTTTGCTGGATAATGATATATACCTAACCTATGTACCTACAAGCATCAGGGCGCGTGCCTTTTGGCTTAGCCCCTTACACTTAATAATACCGATCTCTAGTTCATTCAATATCCTCCTCTTCATCGAATTAGGAAATGGTAGCTATCAATATACTATCGAATAGTTAATATATTAGAGCTAAAAATAGAAACATATTACCACCGTTTCAGAAACCATAACAGAGTGCAATATATCGAATGGTCTAGACTTACAATCTCAGCGAATTATATGAAACAATAAAGTGATCAACAACCCCAGTTATAGCCCTCTAAGCACTAATATAAGATACTAATGAGAATTAAAACCAGTTTTCATACTAACAGCATCCCGCAAACTGCGGTAAATAGAGCTTAAATCCACTCAGTATGCACACAACCCACCCCCTCCCCAACCCCCAACCCCGCTATAGATAATCTCGCCCGAAATGTTGCCCACAGCACCATAGGAGCTAATTGCAGTATAGACAACAACCCAATCTCACAACACGCAACCTCCGACCCCTTATATTATATTCTTCTAGATAATCAGACCAATCGTTTTTACTTAACCCAATTCAACGGATTACCTACTTACCCACCCCCTCAACGCCGACAGGTATGATAGTGCGGTGACGACGGATCCATATCACACAATAGGCCTAGTGGGCACTGTGTAGGGTAGGTGCAGGCTTGGGATGAGGCTGGGATTGCGAGAAGTGTCCACAGAAGGAGGACTATGTTGATCCGGATTTGGAGGGGTGCCATGATGGGAGCTTTGTTTTCAGGACTTGGGCGGTTAGGGATGGATTGATGTGGATTGTGATGATGACGATGGTTGTTTTATGTTAGTGAAGACACGCTACCTGGACTCACATTTATACCCATTTTCTTAGTGACACAGAAGATGCTAAGCTTGAGAATGGGAACTGGGATATGCTTGTGTCATGTGCCTACCTTACCTACCCTACTAATATAAAACCATCAGCTGTAAGGCTTCTTTCTCCGCCGTGAAACAAACAGCAAAATAAAAACCATCAATTCTGATTCTAATTATACTCCGAATAAAACTCAACAGAGAACCCCAAACCCAAACCCCAACCCTTATCCCCTTGAAAACTTTCAGCGTTACGCAGAATACCACCCGGAAAATAACCCATTAAACCCACTCACAGAGGAAGTTTAAACACACGTATATATCCCTATTGGACGGGACTCGGGACATTAACCTTAAAATTTCTTTCTCGTGTTGTGTCATTGGATACGGGATAGTGGTTGGGAGGGTGGGAGGGTTATGATGCGATATTGTCCGGGGTTTGATCTCAGTATGAGTGGATGGAGGGATGGATGGGCTGTGAGTCACACGCGAAAACTTTGTTGGGCTCACGAGGGTTATGTATACTTAGATATGAGGTGTGGGGGTGTAAGGTTTGAGGAAGTTTTAAGCTTTCCGGGTTGGGATTTGGTGGTTGGTTGGTTGTGGTTACGTTGTGGATCGTATATGATTATTGCTTTCTCCGGAGAATTGGGCTGGTTTTGGTTGTATGTTGGGAGTAGGGTTGATCGGTGGTTTTGTGTGTACTATAGACAAACTCCATTGTAATGTCTGCTATGGCAGAGAGAAAAAATCCTCAAATACAGAGTAAACTATTGTAAGTCACAAGAGCCCATGGGATTTGGGCATCAAGAAGGGAAAAACACAGTTCAAATTCCCACACATACGGCATACCCAAGCCACAGTGACGAACAGGATGTTCCTACACCCGGGTTCCAGGAATAGAACTGGTCAAGTGTAATTCCGTACTTGTTCGCAATAGCCCAGCACCCGTCGCCTTGTACGACCGTATGCCGCTTCTTACAGGTGGCGATGGCTCTCGGTTGCGTGGGTGCTGGTGGCCTAGTCCCTCCTGACGATGTCGTGGTTGACGTGGTAGTCGTGGGTGGCTGGGCTTTGTGGACGCATAATTGTTCATAGCCGTCGGAAGATAATGCGCTCCAGATACCGGCATCGCAGTCCTTGCCAATCCAGGGGTTGAGAGTTGTGGCATCTGCGATGGAGATGTTGAAAGATGTGGGGAGCATGGTGCAGTTGAATCTCCCTGAAAAAAAAAATCAGTTCGAGAGTTCCAGCTGTATATTGATGGAGGAAGTGTTGTTACCTTTATCCGCTCCTCGGAGCTGAATATAGAAATCGCAATCGGGAGGCTGGACTGAGGTGCGTGGAATGAGCGTAGAATTTGGGGAGAAGCAATAGGAATATGGCAACTTTACGGTGGCTAGAAGAAGGTTAGTTTCAGGGTCGGCGAGGTATACTGTTCCGATTTTCTACACTCACGGCGTTTCTCCCAAAGGCGAATGCAATAGCTTCACCCGGACTTCAGCGTGCAAGAAGTGGCATTCAGGCTTGGATTCCAGGTTATCAAGTCAGACACTGTCACCTCAGAGTCGGACCATTTTTGACAGGAATTCAGCGTGTTCCCCCGCGGCCCTCTCTCCCCTCCAGCGTGCCATTGTCGAGTCTCTGCACCCTCACTAAAATTAACATCGAAGGCATTCTGATACACGACACATTTCTCGATAGTTCCTGGTGCCGTCGGGTACTGAGCCTGGGTCGTGACAGGAGATGGTGTGAATGATCCAGATGGGGGTGGTCTTGTGAAGGTATATGTGACGGTTGGAGTGGGATATTCGGAGTATGTGTTGCGATGTCGCCGACGGCCTCGACACATTCAATTCAATTCAATTCAATTCAATTCAATTCAATTCAATTCAATTCTTATTCTTATACCTGATCGAGCCTGCTAAGTAAGATGCTAGCTATGCAGGTGCTTCACCGTTTGAAGCAGGGATATAGCCCCGAACACTGTCAAATCCCTCAAACTTGCAGTAAACCCATGAAACAGTGCATGCTGCGGCGTAGGAAGGGCCGAAGAGTATTATTAATATACTTCTGGAAGATGCTGGGAGCGTTAACCAGCCCGAAGAGGGTGACTATCTATTTATATAACCTGTATCTTATACAGAAGGCTGTCTTCTATTCTTCTCCTTTAGTAATTCTGATCTTGTGTAACGCGGCTGATATATCTAATTTTATAAACTATCTAGCTTTACCTACCTGATTCAGGGTTTTATAAATCAGGGGAAGCAGGTAATAATCCTTCTTAGTAAGAGTATTCAGGGCTCAGTAATCTATATAAAACTGTAGTCTACTGTTAGATTTCTATATAAATAATACAGGGGCTGCAGCAGAAGACTTATTTATTTAAATAAAGTTCTTATCTAACAGTTTATTCAGAGGTTTTTTTAAAATTATTAATTCTTTAGTTAATATATTATAAAATAATTTTTATAGAATAGTCAGTTTCTTTCTATTCTTTTATATAAGATTTATTTTATAATTAATACTGTTACTGTATAGCAGCGGTGGTTCTGCTATTAATTACTTATACTGATATACTTTTATACTATTATATAAAAACTGGTAATATAATCCTAAAGTTCATTCTATATATGGTATAGTACTAACAAGCTTTACTAAAATCTCTAAAACTATAGAAAAATAATTAAATAAATCTTTAAAAATATAAATATCTGACTTTCTTTAAAAATAAGATTATAATAAGTTTAAGTATTATAAAAATTAAGATAAATAACTTAATAGATAATTATTTAAAAACAAATATAAAAAATATTATATTAAATAAATAATTAATAATATAATAATAAATTAAATAAAGATTATATACAAAATATAATATCTTAAATATATAAATAATAGAGAATAATTAATATTTTAAAAGTTGTAACTATTATAAACTTATTAATTTATTATATATTATATATAAATTATAATTTTAATAATTTATTATACTATACCTACAGGTGTTTAGTACACTGACTATTTAGAATATAAAAAAATAAGAAATAAATCTTATAATATAAGATTTTAATTTTTAAAATAATTTTAATAAATAATTATATAAATTTCTACTAGATATCTAGTAAAATTTATTAAAAAAAACTTAATTTTAAAACATAATTAATAATACATAATATTAAATATACTATATTATTTAAAATTTATTTTTTAAATTTATTTTTTTTAATTTAAAAAACTATCTGGATAATTTTATATATTTAAATTATTTAAATTTAATACTTTTATTTATTATTTTTAATTTTAACTGTTTATTATTTATCTAAAATTTTAAATTAATAATAAAATAATTAATAATTAAATTAGATTAAATTATTAAAACTTTTTATATCTTTTATCAGATTAATAATTAAGTAAATATATATATATATATCTGACTAGTTTATCTCTAAATTAATCAGTAGATTAAAGTTTTTAATATTTAAATTTAAATAAGCAGATAATCTATAATAATAGATTATTTATATTTAATTTCTCTCTGCAGATATCCGTAAATATTGAATTATATTTATTTTTATTTACTATCTATCTGATTTTTATCTGAGTTAGTCTATTAGAGCTTAATATAGATAAAATAATTAATTATAATTAATTATTCTAGTTAATAACTAGTAAATTAATAATTTATTTAGATTAAATATATATTAAGTTTAAATTAGAGTAGTTAATTAAAAACTTTAATATTTAATCAATTAATTAATAGTCTTTATTTTTAAATACTAAATAATCAGTATTTTAATTCCAATATTAATAATTCTTTTTTTTATTTAAATAATAGTCTTGGTAAAGATTACTAATATTTTTTTATTAATAATATTAGTAATTTATCTGATATATTAAACTATATATTTTTTTCTAATTTGTTTTTATTTTATTATTTTATAAACTTTTTAATATCTTTAATATATCTTTTATTATATATCTTAATTTTATTACTAATATTAAAGTTAATTAATAATGTTTAATAATTTATAAGCCAGTCTATTTTAGGAGGGGTTAGTTTTAAACCGCTTCAACAGATTAGTTTAAAAATATCTAAACTGAACCGCACCTATCTAACACTATATTTTAGATTAATTTTAACAATTATTAGTATCTGACATCAGAAATAAATAATTAAAATCTATAATAATAAATATTTTAGTAATATATTAATAAATAATAAAATAATATAATATAAATAAAAATTAGTATTAAATAAATAAATACTAGTTAGATAGAAATAATTCAGTAATATACTAGATAGTTCTATATATAAGTTTACTACTTCTTAATAGTAAATAAATAAAAATAATAAAATGAATAATATAAAAAAATAAGTTGGATAGCTATATAAATATAGTCTATCCAGATTTATAATTTATTAGAATAGTTTATATAGTAAAGAAACTTATTTATATTAAGATTATATACATATAAGAAATATGGAGGTTCTAGCTATATTACTCTTCTTTTATATTAAAGGCTTCCTTTATTATATTAACCTCTCTGTATAGACTGTTATCATGTAGACATACCCCTGCCAACAGTATTTGTGTTGTTTTGATTTGCCAGGGCTGTTGAAATATACTAATTGGATGAATCTTGTATGAATGTAGCCCCCTTCTCAAGTTTCTCATTGTTTGCTAACTGTGCAGATGACATATGATATCCACGGGGTCTGGGATAGCAGCAATCCGATGCAGGTAATTTCAATTTGGCTCTGGCCATAAATCTGCCCACTGATTGCTTGGCAGAGGGGCTATTGTGCAGGGCCATACCAATTTGACGGAGATCAAACTGGCAGTGGAGCTCCTCTGGAGAGTCGACATCCGACCCTCCCAGGTTGCCATGGGGTCAGGAAGTTTACTTGGCCGACGAGCTAGGCGGCATGCCAGGCTTGCTTGCTATCTGGAAAGAATTAAAACCAGACTACTGACAAGCCATGGCCACGGTCGCACTCAACTGGGTAACTAGAACCCTTAAAAAAATTGCCCAAGAGGTGCCTGCCGAGGGGGTTCTCAGCAACCCAGCCGTGGTAAAGTTGACCACTCAAGCAGCGCAGCTGCAGAAGGCCATTTTCCAGATCAAATCCCCCTTTGCATCGTAAGATATGCATATAGGCGTCCTAAATAGTTCAAATTACCCCATTGGCGGAGACGAAAGTCTTCCGTGGCACGAATCAGGTGACCATACTCTAGTATATGAATGTGATTCCACCCCCCACGACCGCCGCTCCTACCTCTAACCTCATCCATCTCTCGCAAGATGAATTTCGTACCCTGGGGCAAAGTATCTTCAGCCCAGACAAAGAACCTCGGATCAAGGCTTCTCCCTCGTACACCCAGAAGCCCACTCACTCTGCCAGCGAAATCACCAGCCACCCTTTCACTGTTATCAGCCCACCACCTACCTACATGGTGCTACAAACCCCACCCTTCCACCCCCATTCTCCACCATCACCGACTCGATCACCAATGCGGCCCTCAAACCAGGAACAAAATGGGGGTTCTCAATCTACCGCTGTGATTACCAAGACGACCCCACCTGGCAGCGAATGCTGCAACTCATCCACCACGACATCGCAGGCAGCCTCGAGCTCAACCGCCGACTCGATCTCCTCCTCCACCACGAACTCATCATCCACAACGACCGCACCCAATCCAACGGGGCCACTTCCCACCAGGTCCGAGACCACTTCCGCACATGGGCAGCCGAAGAAATGACGCGTCGCCTAGTGACACCAAACCCGGGGGATCTCGACCTCATGCTGAAAGGCTCCCGAGACGACCCCGGTCCGGAATGGTTCCACAGCGCGCGGTACAACTTCTGTCTGATGGTGGATGCACTCTGTCTTGAGTCTCTGGACCGGATGCATTTCCCGGTGGTGAAGTTTGTCTGGAAGCAGTGGGGAAATCTGGATGCGGAGGAGCGGAATCAGCCTGTGCATGAGGTTTGGGAAGATGGGGTTACGGATCAGGAGGAGGAGGATGTTGGCTGGATGTATATGTCTGTTTTGGAGTGCGTGGATTAGTATGATATGTTTAACGAGCCGGAGTGTTGGTATGATTTGTATGTGAGACCGCCGGGGATGTATGGGGAGTTGGAGTTGCCGCGGTATTGGAGGAGGGGAAAGTGGAGTGAGGGCAAGGGGTAAAAGGAGTTGGTTTGTTGTTTGTAGCGACGGTTTTGTGTGTAGGTGTCACTCATATTCTGCGATGATTTAACTGGTGGATGGGCTCACACGCTGGGGATTGTTGGTTGTCCTGAGGCATCACCGGGATAGTTGTCCTCCCTTTCAAGTCTCTCGTCTCACTTTGCACTTTTCATCTTCCTTCTTCCCTTTCTTGTATATGAATAGCCGCGATTCTTTAAATAAATTTGTTTATGGGCTGATAGGCATATCACGTTCTTGGACCAGGTCATAATATTGATTGAACGATACGATTCAACAGCTACTTGCCTCAGCAGAGCGATGGTAGCGTCCTTCCATCATTGGATGAATAAGCCCCAGTGATGAAGTTGCGGTAGGTGTCTTCATACAGCCGGTATGTGTCCAAAAAGCTGACCGTCGTAGCTGATACCATCGCTGTGTAGGGTCCAGGCGAAATGATCTGTTGTGTATTGCTGTGGACTGGAACAGCATAATTGGGAATATTCACAAACGCCGTCGAATTCAGGTAAAGATAACTGACACCGGCTTTGTTCAAGTACTCCAGCGCGGTCTTGTCCAGAGAAACTCGGGGCAGGGGAGATAAGATATAAATCGAGCCAAGAAAGTCCTTTGAGAAAACATCGTCTCTGGAAAGATAACTGGTAATTGTTGTTTCCAGGAACTCGCCTGTGATCCGACTCTCGTTGGCCGCGATCACGGTGATAGGTATGAATGCTGTGGCATCCCTCCTGACATATGGACTGATCCCTAATTCCACCGTGCTTCGGGGGCTTCTGGAATTGGCAAAGTAGTTAATGTTCCCCATTTGATATGAGATTCCGCTTGTTGATGTGGTATCGAGATTCAACATTTTGGGGCACGAACTGGAAGTTCCTCCGATAATCCGTGTCCAGCATACAACGACAGTAAAGAGAAACGTGTACATGCACGCCATGGCTACCGGCTTCATCGACGATGCTCAGGGTATTGATAAAGCAGGTATTTGACTGGGAATTTATAATCTTCAAGACGCAACTGCGACACGGACAGTTCACAGTCTCGAAAGCCAAAAGGATGTGTGGGACACGGTGTGCTCAATGACTTACACAGAGCAGTAATTTCAAATCAAGATATATATCAGGTGCTACGCTAGAACATACTACAGCCACATGGCTCTGAGCAAGGTTAGCTTCATTCACTTCCCACGCGTGAAGCTACTTCAGTGGAATGCTATTCAGGAATCGGTGGCACAAAGTTTGTTTCTGAGTTTCACTGCCATCATGGTTAAAATGGGTGTTGAAGGTACTACAGGACTGCGATTCTGCCTAACTCTAGCCTAGCCGAGACAGTGTGCATCCCAAAAACTGACATTATCTCCCAATGGTCCTCACCCAGCCTTGTTGACTAACTATAAACTAGTGCCATGCGACGCCTAGGCAATGCGGAGTTCTTTTACCAGAATTTGATTGGCACCTTGTATTTTAAGCCGATCCCTCTCTTATTGCAGCGCACTGACATTGTGTCCATGTTAGATTGTTCTCTGTCCCATCCGAGAACAATACTAACTGAGTCAACTAACGCCATGTATCACTACTATCTACTTGAGGTTCAAATCAACGCTGGCATGAGACATCACTCTAAGCTAATGTCTTGTAACGGAAACTCTCGTCATCTTGGACTTTCACCCCTTTTTCTGGTCTGTTTGGTTGTTGCTAAGCCTCAGAGTGAAAGAACGCCGACGCCGATCGGGTTAAATTCAAAATATTGTCAGAAACATGAGCACCAAACTAAACGGCCTCGATGTCTTGCTGGTTAGGCTATGTTGATTTATTTGACAGATGTGGAAGTACTAATGCCGATAACATGCGGAGCTGGGTATGCAAAATGTGATATTTGAGAAATGGACGATGGCTTCAATTAATCCTTCGGGTCACCTGTTGTTTACACTGCCTTCACTTGCTGATTGGCGATCCATTCAGACAGGCCGTGTGATTCCTCCAATTCCAGAGTGCATGAGGAGAGTCATAACCATTGGGTGCCCACATGGCCCGATCTCCGCCCGCATCCATCTCCCGATCCGGCATTCCGTGCCATTGTGGCAGCGCTTACGATTAGCCGATTCGGACAGGCTCTGCTCCACCCAATTTGTGCTTGAAACATGACTTCATTCTATCAAGGATTACAGGAAATTCAATTCATAAGTGATTGATCACTTTTTCTACAGATCCACGAATTCTCCTCTCTGCGCCTCTCCCTTCTCCAGGCGATCCAAATAATCGCTCACTTTCGCGGTCATCACTCCGGTCTCATAACCGAAGAACTTGTACGCAGCTTTGCCCGGTAGACTGTGGCCGAACCGCCGGACAGATATTCCTGCGTCTGCATACCGCTCCCATCCATTCGGGGCGTATGGCTCGATCACCACAGCCGGAATGCCTTGGTTGCGTCGCAGAACCTTCCGCTTGTATTCTATGGGCTGCTGTTCGAACAGGCGCTGGCACGGGAAACTGATCACTCTGGCCACGACACCCTTAGTCTCCTTCAGGTGCTGGGCCACATCAAGAGCGAAGGAAAGCTCCGCGCCAACGCCGATAAGTGTCACCGTGGCGATCTCAGCTTCTTCTAGAACGTACGCTCCGTAAGCCACGCTGTCTCGGCGAGTTTTCTTCAGCTGGGGCAAGGCGTGACGGGAAGTGGAGATGATGGTGGACGACTTCTTGGCCTCCAGTGCCGCAATCCAGGCACCGGCTGTCTCCTCGCTGTCACCCGGACGAATGTACAGTAAGTTCGGCATAGCACGGTACAGGGCTGCTAGCTCGATAGGTTGATGCGTCGGACCGTCTTCACCCATGCCAATTGAATCGTGGGTGGCAGCATGAATAACCTGGAGGTGTTGCAGGGCACCCATGCGCACGGCAGGGGCAGCATAGAGGTAGAACATGAAGAAAGACGAGGTGGTGGGAATGAAGGTATTTGGGGCAAACGCTGCCAGGCCGTTAGAGATAGCGCACATCGCATGTTCTCGTACGCCATAGTGGATGTAACGGCCGGAATAATCGCCGTTGATGTTGCATGTTGTACGCAGGTCAGGCTGAGCTGGGTAAGTATGGTCTCATATACTCGAACGATGAAAAGGGATAGTTACGTGTTGAAAGTCAACCTTTCCTGGCCAGATCATGTTCACGGAGGGGCTCAAATCTGCCGTTCCGACCATGAACGACTCGATCTCCTTGGCAAGGGGGTTGAAGACGAGTCCTGAAGATGCTCTTGAGGCTGTTGGCTTTTCGGGGAAGCTAGATGGGATGAGACTCTTCCAGTTCGAGGGTAACTCTCCACGCTGTCTTTGCTGAAATGCCGCTCCAAGTTCCGGGTATTCCGTGTTATATTGCTTCACCAGCTCATTCCATTGCTGAACAATGGACTCTCCCCGGGCAGGTAGATCCCGGAAGAACTCCCTGACCACGTCACTAATGACAAATTGCTCCTCGGGGTTGAAACCGTACTTCGTCTTCATATCTGCCACATCTGGGGCACCAAATGCAGCACCATGGGCAACTGCCAGCCCTTCTACCTTACTGCCCAGACCGATCACAGTTCGGACATTGATGAAGGTAGGCTTATCCTGCGAGGCACGGGCTTTCTCCAGTGCCTGCACAATTCCTTCGATATCGTAGCAGCCATCTTCAACATCAATGACATCCCAACCACATGCGCGCATCTTGGCATTGATATCTTCCGTGTTGGTCAAGTCGACTGATCCGTCACAGGTGATCTGGTTGTTGTCGTAAATGACAGTCAGGTTGTTGAGCTTGAGGTGACCAGCGAAAGATATAGCCTCTAATCCAACACCCTCTTGTAGACACGCATCGCCTATCATACACCAGGTATGGTTCGAGACGACATCATATCCCGGACGGTTGAACTTAGCCGCCAGGTTCTTGGTGGCCATGGCAAGACCAACGGCATTAGCAACACCCTGACCCAGAGGACCCGTGGTGACCTCAATGCCCTCATGCTCGATCTCCGGATGACCAGGGCACAATGCATCAACGCGGTCAGAGTGATAGGACTTGAGCTGGTCGAAAGTCATGGCCTTGTAGCCCGTGAGATGCAAGAACGTGTACTGGAATAGACAGGTGTGGCCATTGGACAGGACGAAACGATCGCGGTTGAAGTAATCAGGTGTGTGGGGTGCATATCGCATCACATATCGCCAAAGTGCGATTCCAATGGCAGCCATGCCAATCGCTCCTCTGTCTTTGTCAGTCTCGTTTTGTTTTCTAAACTTCTGGTTTAGACACCTACCCGGGATGACCTCCTCCGAACTGCTGGCATAGATCGGAGATGAGGAGACGGAAAGTCTTCAGCACATGATCATGGTCTTTGGAGAGTTGGCGCACCAGCGATGAGGCCGATGCACCGTTGCTTTGTGGAATGAGACCGACAGCCATGATTGCGGGTTTGATTCTGAGGAAAGTGCATGGTGCTTGAGGGCCGGGGCTAAATTTATAAGTAGCAGGAACCTCAGTTGTGGGGATAAAGAGAGCATCATGGCTCTCCTGATGAGACACGCACGTTTCGCGGGGAGCTTGGATTGTGGGGAAGAGCTTCTTGTTGGCATTGCCCTCATCCGGCAACATTAAGCACATTCCCGTATCGGGTAGTTAGAGGCGCCGACAACAGGGACGGGTGAGATGGGGCCCCACCAGGGGTTTGACCGTCGGCATTAATGCAATGCTGAAATTAGTCGACCTCATAACCCTGTTTTGCCTTATCGTGGCCCACTTAGAAGGGTTCCCCGGTACGCTTCAAGATGGGGCAAAGGCGGGGAAGTGCAACAGGGGACCATGCTTAGGGCTACCCGTGGCTCCAGTTACCTTGCCAGTTGTGCCAGCGAGAGAATGCATTGCTGGAATTGACCTTATCGCTTCTCGCCAGGAAGCTGCTGAGGTGTCTTGTCACGAGCAAGATGCTGCTGCTCTCAACATAAACCCCGACGCTCTCCCCAAATGTCCATCGTCTAACCTCACCACTCTATCCACCATTATGGCCCCTTCCTTCCTCGTCCATCAACCAGCGTCCCCGACGGCAATACCAACTAAACCATCCTCGACATACCCCACGCTTCTCTCGCCTCCATTTCCCAACCCCTCTCTCCAGGTTACTGCGGACCACAATCTGAAACTTGTCCCAGCTCCCGTCTACGCACCAAACCAAGGCGAAGTTCTTGTGCAGATCAAAGCGACCGGAATCTGCGGGTATGCATCAGTCGTCACTTGTGTCGATTATTGATCTCGCTGGCTCACACTGTCCAGATCAGACATTCACTTTTGGAAGGCCGGTCGGATAGGCCAGCTGGTTTTCGAAGGAGACTGCATCATTGGCCATGAGGCAGCGGGGGTGGTGTTGAAGTGCGGAGACGGGGTTACACATCTCCAGCCCGGTTAGTACTGCGAACAGAACCATATCAATGAACGCTTTCTCATCGAAATTATCAGGCGATCGAGTTGCAATCGAACCGGGTGTTCCGTGCGAGCAATGTTTCCTCTGCAATGATGGCCGATACAATCTCTGTGAGGATGTTCATTTTGCGGGGGTTTATCCCTACGCTGGAACCATCCAACGATACAAAGTTCATCCAGCCAAATGGCTACACAAGTACGTCTGATGTCCCACCAATCAGGCCAGAACAGGCTTAACTGGTGCTATAGACTCCCTGACAACATCTCCTATCCGGAAGGAGCCCTTCTCGAGCCCCTCTCCGTCGTCATGCGTGGGATTCAAGTCGCCCGTCTGCAACTTGGTCGCGGCGTTGTCGTCTGCGGGGCCGGTCCCATTGGGCTGATCGCTCTCGCGGCTGCTCGAGCGTCCGGTGCTCATCCCATTGTTATCACCGATATCGAACCGAAACGACTTGCATTTGCCAAGGAGTTTGCCCCCTGCTGTATCACATACCAGGTTGATCCCGCACTAGATGCGGAGGGCAATGCAAAGGCCATCCGAGCACTCTTGGGAACTGATGAGTACAATGCCCCCGATACCGTACTAGAATGCACCGGAGTCGAGAACAGTGTGTGTACAGCGGCCTTTACGGCTCGACGGGGCGGTGCCGTGGTGGTAATTGGTGTGGGCAAGTCCATCATGAACAATCTGCCGTTCATGCATATCTCCATGGCCGAGGTAAGTGTCCCTGAACGTACCTAGAGAGGGGTTATCCGATTAACTGAGATAGATCGGCCTGCGCTTTATCAACCGGTACCGTGACACATGGCCTCCAGCAATTGCGTGTCTTAGTGGGGGCATTCTAGACCTGAAGAAGCTGGTGTCGCATTGTTTCCCGCTGGAGAAGGCCGTTGAGGCGTTGAATCTCTGTGCGGACCCCCGAAACGGGAACATCAAGGTGACTATTGTGGATGAGGTCGAGGCGACAGTGTAGATAGTTTGCAGTAAGTCTAGGAGTAAATGTGACGGTCTGAATAGTAGCCAAGGTGTCTGATAGTAGATGGACATTATTTGCAAAAGCTTTGAATGTTAGTAACTAATAAACACGAGTGAATAATGGGGAGATGATGACGCAGTTAGTAACAGAAATATACATAGTGGCCCGAGGGGGTTAGTAACACCTGTTGTGGTGAGGTTTCACAGCAGTAATGGATGGTTATAGATAATTTTATATAATTACTAACTAATTATAATTATTATATATAATTTATAGTAATTATATTATAGTATAATTATTATAATTATTAAAAACTTATATTATAACTATTTATAAACTATTTTAAATTTCTTAATATATAATATTAATATATTTTATTACTGAATAATATTAATCTTTATTTATAATTTATATTTATTTTATTTTAGTTTTAGTTTCTTTTTATTATTATTACTACTTATTAGTAGTAATATTAATATCTTAAAGATTATATATTTTTTTCTATTTTATTTTTTTATTATTAGTACTATTTTATTATAAAAAATAGTAAGGATTATCTTATTACTAGTTTTACTATATTTAAACTAATATTTTAACTATATTATTATAGAAAATAAATAAATATAAAAATATCTAATTAAATAAAATCTTTAAATTTATAAAATCTTTTCAGAATTTATCTAGCTGATTAATATATAACTTTTAATATTAATGATAATTATAAGGGGAACCTCTGGATTCGTATAATCAACAGAAGTGTCTATAAACAAGAAAGAATTATTGAAGAAGGAATCTTTATATTATTAGGGAGGTGGCTTTTTATCTGTTAGTTTACTGCTCTTTTATACAAGGAGTAAAGTCGGAGCGAGGTGTTAGCCGAGCCATTCCTTTAGGGCCAGGAGCTTCCTGCCTGGACCCGTAACAACAATATTAATATTCTAATTTAACTAGGCTTAGAAAAAAAATATAAAACTCTTTAAAAAATACTAAATTTAACTAATCCAGTAGATTAGAAGAATTAGTTATAGTTTAATCTTATTAAACTATACTGAATAAAACTATAAAATAACTACTTTAAAAATATCTAAAAAATTATAAAAAATACAAAACTTAGATAAATTTAAATATTATTTATATTAGAAAAAATTAGTAGTAGAAAAAAAATAATTAATTAATCTAGAATAAAAATAAATAGAAAAGTAATATTTATCTAATTTATTTTTTTTAGATTAAAATAAAAAATATATATTCTAATAAAAGAATTTTGTATAAATAAAATCATAATAATAATAATATAAAATAAATAATTTAGATCCTGAAATTAATTTTAGTTAAAATATATAATTTAAACTATATAGAAAAAAGTATAGAAAATACTAATATTTTTAAAATATTAAAAAATAGGTTTTATTAAAAAAGCTAGTTAAAAAAGACTAATAGTAAGCTTACTATAGTAACTGGTACAGACTAGAGTGGCTAACAGCCAGGTCAGGTCAGGTTAATTGGAATTTTTATACCTGACTGCCAGGTTATAGCCAGATTAAGATTTTTTTTATATCTAACTGCGGTATAGCTAAAAAACAGATAGTTAACTATCTTAACTATTCTTAGTACTAAAACCTGCCTGTTATATTTATTTAGATTTTAATATAGTTAAAATATACTCAGATTAAATAATTATTAATCTAATTATTTTAACTATTATTTAAAAATATATAGAAACAAGCTTTTTAAATTAGAAAAAAATAATTAAAAAAAGTATTAGTATCTTCTCTATCTTTATTTAAAAGAATTAATCAGAAAATTTTAATTATAAGAGGAACCTCTGGATTTGTACAATCGACAGAAGTGCCTATAAACAAGAAGGAATTATTAAAGAAAGAATCTTTTTATTATTAGAAAGATAGTCTTTTATTTATTAATTTACTACTCTTTTATATAAGAAATAAAGTTAGAGTAAGATATTAGCTGAGTTATTTCTTTAGAGCCAGAAGCTTCCTGCCTGGACCCGTAATAATACCCTCTGTTCCCCCCCCGGCGGTAGAGATGAATTATACCGTCGTACGGGGATAGGTCCTACTTAGTCATTCACACTGTAGTAGACCGGGGTCATGTGTTGTGTAGTGACAGAGCTCAGCTAATCCTTGGAAAAGAAGAAAGTTTAGTATTTCTCTTACTATAAGTTCCTTATCTATCTTAATATTTATAGTAAACCTGTAGTGACAGCAGAACAGGTTAGTTATAGATTCTAGTTTATTATATAGAGCTGATACTGTACAGGTTTAAACTAGCTGATAAAATTATATAAATAGTCTTCTTATTACTACCAGAGAAATTATTTATTATATTAGTTATTTAAATTCTTCTCTTACTAATTTCGGACCGGTTATACAGATAGCTGGATATTTTAGAAATACTTATACTTTATATAAATAGAAGTTATACTAGTTAAAATATTTTTATTACAGTTTATTAAAAGAGATATAATTTATTTCTAATTTATTCTTATCTTTTTTTTTTTATAATACTATTCAGGATTTTATTAATTAAATAATTATATAAAAATCAGTTATTAGTTTAAAATAGAAGTTTATTATACTGTCTAGTTAAAAATCTTTTTTAAATCTTAGTATAGTATAGTTTTTTATAATTAATAATTTAATATTATAATTTTTTCTAAAATTAAAATATATTTAGTTATTATATAAATATAATTTATTTATTTAATTTTATATTTTCTTTACTAGTCTTAATTTTTTTTTATATAATATTTATTTATAATATTTTTAACTAGCTATTTTTCTTAGCTGTTTACTAAAATTATAAATAGTTAAATATTATTTATTACTTATAAAAAAAAGAGATTTATTATTATAAAATAGAGAAGATTTATATAAAAAATAAAATATATTCTAAAAAATATATTAAATTATATAATATATAAATTTATTAATTTCTAAACTATATATTTTATATTTTTCTAGTCTAGTTTCCAGCTTAAATAATTTATATAAATATTTTATAATTTTAATTATATTTTATTATTTTTTTAATATTTAGAAGCTATATTTTATTTTTTATTTATTTATTTTTTAGTTTATTATTAAAAGTAAATAATTAAAATTTAAACTTATTCTATTATTTTAGAAATAATTTATATAATAGTTTTATTTTATTAGATTAGATTTTT
>KZ825823.1:122189-132392 GCA_003184645.1 Aspergillus ellipticus CBS 707.79 | reverse complement strand
GATTTTAATAGATTTTATTTTTATTTTTTTTAAATTTTTATTTTTTTATATATATTATAATTATATATAAAATATTATATATCCTGTTCTAGATTTAACTAAAAAATTTTTTTAATTACTAATATTATTATCTATTCTCTACCGGAGTAGCTAATTATAAAAGAGTTATAAACTACTTAGATAATATTTATATAAAAAAATTTATTATTAAAAATTTATTTTTATTAGTAAAAGAATAGAAATCTATTTTTAATATAGTATTCTAATACTGATACTTTCAGACTTAAATATAAAGAAAATTATTATTTTTTTATTTTAAAATATTAGATAATTTTCTAGTAGATTTTATTTTAGACTCAGGCTTTTTTTTATATATTTTAATTATTATATAATCTTATCTTTTGCTTCTCTTTATAATTTATAGCTAAAAGATACTTAAAAAATATAATTAAATATATTCTAGTTATAATTAAAAATATAATTATATAATAACTATCTTCTAGTTACTAGAATAACTAGATTATATAATTAGTAATTTAAAAGTTCTTTTTTAAAAATAAGAGATCTTATTTATATTAAGAAAAAATATTAATTTTTTTATTATTCTATTTTTTCCGGTATTAAAACTAGAAATTATATTAATTTAAGAAAAAATACTATTATATATATCTTTCTGTAAGTCTTTTAGATTTAAAAAAATATTTAAAATTCTTATAATTAATAATAATTTTAAATTATTTTTATATAGAGTATAATTCTGTATTCTATTTCTTAAAATATTATATAATTACTAGTAGTTTTTTATTATAAATCTTATAATTATATTTAACAGGTAAGTTTTTTTTTAAAAAATATATATATAGTTATAATATTTTTTTATTATTAAATTAAAAGAGTATTTTTTTAATAATATATTTAGAGAAGTTTATTTCTACTATAATTATATAAGAAAAATTAAATATTACCAGTACTAGTTTTATAATAAAAAAAGATTTTAATTTATTAAAATTTAACTAATAGTTTTATATTTAATTAAATATTTTATTTTTTTTAATTAATTTAGTAAGTAGTTATATAATATTAGAAAAATTTCAGATAAACTTCTAGTAAAAATTAATAAAATTTAAGAATTCTTATATTTTTTTTACTATCTAAAAAATCTTTTATTTTTAAATTATTTAAATTTTTTTAGAATTTATTACTATTTTTTTACCTACTTATATAATATATTTTAAATATTTTATTTTTTAATATTTAAACTTATATTTTAATATATTAAAATATAAGTCTGCTTCTTATAATTTAGTAAATATATTTTATATATACTCTTTATATTATATAATAAAATTATTAATAAAAATAAAAATATTATTAATATAAGTAGAGCAGAATTTATTAAGATATTTTTATAAAATCTAATTAATATACTTCTAGAAGATACTTAAAGTATTTATTAAATTAAAAAAAATTATCAGTTATTTATAGAGTTTATATTTTATATAAAAAATTATTATCTATTTTTATTTTTTTATAATTTAAATCTTATAAAAAGCAGCTGATATATTAAATTTAGTAAATTATTTTACTTTATTAATCTGTATAAAAATCTTCTAGATTAAAAAAAAAAAATATTTATTTTTTTTTATAATTATATTCAGGGCTCGGTAATTAATATAGAATTATAGTTTTTTTTTTAATTTTTATATAAAAAAAATAGAAGCAGCTATTAAAAAGTAGTTTATTTAAATAAAATTTTTATTAAGCAGATCTGTAAGAGTTTTTTATAATATAACTAATTTTTTTTAAATTATATTATATAATAATCTTCAGAAAATAAATAATTTTTATTTATTTTATTATATAAATTTAATTTTATAATCTATTTTTTTTTTTTAGTAAGAAGATAGCTTCTCTACTTAATTTTATTTAAATAGATATAAAAAATTCTAATACTGTTCTAGTAGTTTTATATAAAAATTAATTCTTTTTTTTAATATTAAGATTTTTTAAATATTATCTATTATAATAATAAAGATTTATATATTATTCTTTCTTTCTATATAATAAATATAAGCTTTTATTATAACTACTAAAATATTTTTAATCTTTAGATTTAGAAAAGTTTATTTTTTTTTATTTTATATTCTAGCTCCTGTTATATAAAGATATAATTTTCTTTATTTTAGTTTAAAATAAGTATTATTATAGTAAAGCCAGGGGAGTTTTAAAATTAGATTATAATCTAGATAATTTTTAAAAATATAAAAAAATATCTATTCTTCTAAGTATATTTTTATATTAAGTTTTATTTATATAATATAAATAATCTGTATTTTTTCTTTAGTTATTTCTCTTACCAGTGTTACAGGTCCAGGCGGGAAGCTCCTGGCCCTAAAGGAATGGCTCGGCTAACGCCTCGCTCCGACTTTATTCCTCGTATAAAAGAGTAGTGAACTAACAGATAAAAGACTATTTCTCTAATAATATAAAGATTTCTTTTTTAATAATTTTTTTTTATTTATAAATACTTCTGTTAATTATATAAATCTAGAGATTTCTTTTATATTAGAAATTATTTCTTCTATTAAACTCTTACAGAGATATTCTTAGAGAAAAAAATAAAAATTATATAATAATTAAAATAAATAATTATAAATATATATAAAAACTAGTAAATTAAATAATAAATCTATAAGTTTAATTCTATAAATTTTATATAATCTAACCAGTTCCTGCTGCAATACTACTAACCCTAGTCTACTACTTATAATACCTGGACTTTACTCTATTTAATAGAAAAGATTTATATAAATATTATTTTTTTTTTATTAATTTTTATATAAAATTTCTAATTAAAAAAAATATTTTTTTTTTTAAAAATATAAAAGTTTTATATATTTATAGTAAATTTAAAAGAAAAACTAGCTAATATCTTCTTTTTTAAATTATTATATAATAAAAAAATAACTAGTTTCTAATTTTTTCTAAATTTTATAATTAATTAAATTTTATATATTCTAATTCTAACTGTAAAAGAAAAACTCTTATATAAATTAATATAATAAAATAAAAAAAAAAAACTCTTTATAAATTCTTAAATAAATTTAATCAGGCTTTTATAAATACAGGAGATATACTATAAAATAATAAATAAAAAAAAATATTAATTAAAATAATAATAAATCTAAACTTATTTAAAGTAATAATAAAAATATTTTATATCTAATTATATAAAAGATACTGTAAATAATTTCTAGAGATTAAATATAATATAAAATATCTGGTTTAAATTAAAAAAAAAATAAATTATATAATAATAATTTCTGTTCTATTTCTAAATAAGAATAAAAAAAATCCTGATAATATAGATTAAAAAGTAACTACTAGTTAGATAGTAGTACTCCAGGCTCAGATAGTAGTTCTTTATATAAAGATAAAAAAAATTAGTAAAAAAAGAAGAATAAAATAAATCTTTTTTAATAAATTACAGATATATAAATAGAAGAATATTTATATTTAATATAATAAAAATAAATATTTTATCTAGAATTATATTTTATTTCTAATAACTAGATCTTATATAATTACAGTAGTAACTACTAGAACTAAAAGAAAGAATAACTATAAAAATTATACTATAAATAAATCTAAAATAAAGTTAAAAAATTAAATATTTTTATATAAAAATATATATAAAAGTTTTAGATAATTAAAAAATATTTACTTAATTTTTAATAAAACTTTAAAAATTTATATATAAATTCCTGATTTTTTATAATTAATTTATTATTTAACTACTCTACTTTAGTAAAAATATTTATTAATAATAATTATATAATCTATAGTATAATCAGTAAATATTTTATATAATAATACTAATTTTAAAAGATATCTATACTACTGAAACCGGTAAAAAAAATAATTAAAAAAAAAGTACAGATTATCTATATTATATAAATAAAGCTTAATATAAAAATATATTTAGAAAAACAGATATTTTTCTATATTTTTAAAAATTATTTAAATTATAATCTAATTTTAGAACTTCTCTGGCTCTACTATAATAATACTTATTTTAAATTAAAATAAAAAAAATTATATCTTTATATAACAGGAACTAGAATATAAAATAAAAAAAAATAGATTTTTCTAAATCTAAAGATTAAAAATATTTTAGTAATTATAATAAAAGCTTATATTTATTATATAAAAAAAAAAAATAATATATAAGTTTTTACTATTATAATAAATAATATTTAAAAAATTTTAATACTGAAAAAAAAAATTAATTTTTATATAAAATTATTAAAACAGTACTAGAATTTTTTATATTTATTTAAATAAAACTAAATAGAAAAACTATCTTTTTATTAAAAAAAAAAATAAATTATAAAATTAAATTTATATAATAAAATAAGTAAGAACTGTCTATTCTCTAAAGATTATTATATAATATAATTTAAAAAAAACTAGTTATATTATAAAAAACTTTTATAAATTTATTTAATAAAAATTTTATTTAAATAAGCTACTTCTTAACAGCTGTCTTTATTTTTTTTATATAAAAATTAAAAAAAAAACTATAATTCTGTATTAATTACCGGATCTTAAATATAATTATAAAAAAAAATAAATATTCTTTTTTTTTAATCCAGAAAACTTTTATACAGATTAATAAAATAAAATAATTTATTAAATTTAATATATTAGCTGCTTTTTATAAGATTTAAATTATAAAAAAATAAGAATAAATAATAATCTTTTATATAAAGTATAAACTTTATAAATAATTAATAATTTTTTTTAATCTGGTAAATACTCTAAGTACCTTCTAGAAGTATATTAATTAGACTTTATAAAAATATTTTAATAAATTCTATTCTATTTATATTAATAATATTTTTATTTTTATTAATAGTTTTATTATATAATATAGAGAGTATATATAAAAAATATTTACTAAATTATAAGAAGCAGACCTATATTTTAATATATTAAAATATAAGTTTAAATATTAAAAAATAAAGTATCTAGAATATATTATATAAATAGATAAAAAAATAGTAATAGATTCTGAAAAGATTTAAATAATTTAAAAATAAAAGATTTTTTAGATAATAAAAAAAATATAAAAATTTTTAAATTTTATTAATTTTTACTAGAAATTTATCTAAAACTTTTCTAATATTATATAACTATTTACTAAATTAATTAAGAAAAATAAGATATTTAACTAGATATAAGACTGCTAGTTAAGTTTTAATAAATTAAAATCTTTTTTTATTATAAAATTAATACTAATAATATTTAATTTTTTTTATATAATTATAGTAGAAATAGACTCTTCTGAATATATTATCAGAAAAGTATTTTTTTAATTTAATAATAAAAAAATATTACAGTTATATATATATTTTTTAAAAAAAAATTTATCTGCTAAATATAATTATAAGATTTATAATAAAAAGCTACTAGCAGTTATATAATATTTTAAGAAATAGAATATAGAATAATACTCTATATAAAAAAAATTTAAAATTATTATTAATTATAAGAATTTTAAATATTTTTTTAAATCTAGAAAACTTACAGAGAGATATATATAATAATATTTTTTTTTAAACTAATATAATTTCCAGTTTTAATACCGGAAAGAATAAAATAATAAAAGAGCTGATACTTTCTTTTAATATAAATAAAATCTTCTATCTTTAAAAAAGAATTTTTAAATTATTAATTATATAATCTAGTTATTTTAATAATTAAAAGATAATTATTATATAGCTGTATCTCTAATTATAATTAGAATATATCTAATTATATTTTTTAAATATTTTTTAATTATAAACTATAAAGAGAAGTAGAAGATAGGATTATATAATAATTAAAATATATAAAAAAGAATCTAAATTTAAGATAAAATCTACTAGAAAACTATCTAATATTTTAAAATAGAAAAATAATAATTTCTTTTATATTTAAATCTGAAAGTATTAGTATCAGAATATTATATTAAAAATAGATTTTTATTTTTCTATTAATAAAAATAGATTTTTAATAATAAATCTTTTTATATAAATATTATTTAAATAGTTTATAATTCTTCTATAACTAGCTATTCTGGTAAAGAATAAATAATAATACTAATAATTAAAAAATTCTTCTAGCTAAATCTAGAATAGGATATATAATACTTTATATATAACTGTAATATATATAGAAAAATAAAGATTTAAAAAAAATAAAAATAAAATCTATTAAAATCTTTTCTAATTCTAGATTAATTATAATAAAAAGTTTTTATAAATTTTATTACTGATTTATTTTTATTAAATAATTATATAATAATACTAATAATTATAAACAGATTTATAAAAAGAATAATTCTTAAAATAATAGATTTTATTATAGTAAAAAAAACAGCTTAAACTCTAGTATAAACTCTAGTAAAATAATACAGATTTTTAAGAATTATTATATCTGATAAAAAAATATAATTTATAAATAAAATATAAATTATAGTCTACTAACTGGTTTCTGTATAAAGATTATTTTTAATAATTTATTATCTACAGACTAATAATTAAATAGAAAAAATAAATAATATTTTTAAAATCTATATTTAAATCTATATCTATTATAACTAGTTAAATTAAAAAAAACTTTTTTCTTTTACTAAATTAACTTTAAATAATTATATAATAATTACTATAAAAATAAGTCTTTTCTTTCTAATTTATAAATTTTATCTTTTTTTTTTTAATTTTAAAAAAGACTAAGAGTTTCTTACAGAATATTTAATAAAAAATCTAATTTAGTAGAATAAAACTATTATATAAATTATTTCTAAAATAATAAAATAAATTTAAATTTTAATTATTTACTTTTAATAATAAGCTGAAAAATAAATAAATAAGAAATAAAATATAGTTTTTAAATATTAAAAAAATAATAAAATATAGCTGAAACTGTAGAATATTTATATAAGTTATCTAAGCTGGAAACTAGACTGAAAAAATATAAAATATATAGTTTAAAAACTAATAGATTTATATATTATATAATTTAATATATTTTTTAAAATATATTCTATTTTTTATATAAATCTTTTTTATCTTATAATAATAGATCTTTTTTTTTTATAAATAATAAATAATATTTAATTATCTATAATTCTGGTAAACAGCTAAGAAAAATAATTAATTAAAAATATTATAAATAAATATTATATAAAAAAAAACTAAAACTAGCAGAGAAAATATAAAATTAAATAAATAGATTATATTTATATAATAACTAAATATACTTCAGCTTTAAAAAAAATTATAATACTAGATTATTAATTATAAAAAATTATACTATATTAAAATTTAAAAAAAATTTTTAATTAAATAATATAATAAATTTCTATTCTAAACTAATAACTGATTCTTATATAATTATTTAATTAATAAGATTTTAGATAATACTATAGAAGAGAAGAGATAAAAATAAATTAGAAATAAATTATATCTTCTCTAGTAGACTATAATAGAAATATCTTAATTAGTATAACTTTTATTTATATAAAGTATAAGTATCTCTAAAGTATCCGGTTATTTATATAACCGGTCCGAAGTTAGTAAGAGGGAAATTTAAATAATTAGTATAATAAGTAATTCTTCTAGTAATAATAAAAAGACTATTTATATAACTTTATCAGTTAATTTAAATCTGTATAGTATTAGTTTTATATAATAAATTAGAATCTATAACTAACCTGTTCTGCTGTTACTACAGGTTTACTATAAATATTAAGATAAATAAGAAATTTATAATAAGAGAAATATTAAACTTTCTTCTTTTCTAAAGATTAGCTGAGCTATTATATAAAAAGAAGATAGTCTTTTATCTGGATATTAATATAGTATACAGAATAGAAGCAGTAATTTCTAAATAAAATAAGATAAAACTAAATATATATATAACCTCTATAATTAATTACTGTATATATTATATAATTTAGAAGACTATATATAGTACTGAGAGTACTAGATAAAGAGATAGTACTAAACTTATTACCAGGATTAAACTGGACTATATTTTTATAATAATAATAATATAACTAGTTAGGATAAGAAAAAAAAAAGAGTTCTTAAAATAAATAATACTAAGCTGAGCTCTATTACTATATAATATATAACCCCGGTCTACTACAGTATAGATAACTAAATAGAACCTATTTCTGTATAATAGTATAATTTACTTCTACTGCCGGGGGGGGAACAGAGAATATTATTACAGGTCCAGACAGGAAGCTTCTAATCCTAAAGAAATAGCTCAGCTAATATCTTACTCTAATTTTATTTTTTATATAAAAAAATAATAAATTAATAGATAAAAAACTATCTTTTTAATAATATAAAGATTTCTTCTTTAATAATTTCTTCTTATTTATAGGCACTTCTGTTGATTATATAAATCCAGAGGTTCCTCTTACAACCAGCTTCAGCAGTATAAATATCTTCTGGAGTTAGTATTATTATATAAAATATTTACTAATTATACTATAGATTATATAACTATTATTAATAAATATTCTTATTAAAATAGAGTAGTTAAATAATAAATTAACTATAAAAGATTAGAAATTTATATATAAGTTTTTAAAATTCTGTTAAAAATTAAGTAAATACTTCTTAACTATCCAGGACTCTTATATATATTTTTATATAAAAATATTTAGTTTTCTAACTCTGTTCCAGATTTATTTATAATATAGTTTTTATAATTATTTTTTTTTTTAGTTCCAGTAGTTACTGCTGTAATTATATAAGATCTAACTACTGGAAGTAAAATATAATTCCGGATAAAATATCTGTTTTTATTATATTAAATATAAGTATTTTTTTATCTATATATCTATAATTTATTAGAAAAGATTTATTTTATTTTTCTCTTCTTACTAATTTTCTTTATTTTTATATAAAGAGCTGCTATCTAAGTCTAGAATACTACTATCTAGCTAGTAGTTACTTTCTAATCTATATTATTAAGATTTTTTTTATTTTTATTTAAAGATAGAGCAGGAACTGTTATTATATAATTTATTTTTTTTTTAATTTAAGCCAGATATTTTATATTATATTTAATCTCCAGGAGTTATTTACAGTATTTCTTATATAATTAGATATAAGATACTTCTATTATTATTTTAAATAAATTTAGATTTATTATTATTTTAATTAATATTTTTTTTTATTTATTATTTTATAGTATATCTTCTATATCTATAAAAGTCTGATTAAATTTATTTAAGAATTTACAGAGAGTTTTTTTTTTTTATTTTATTATATTAATTTATATAAGAATTTTTTTTTTACAGTTAAGATTAGAATATATAAAATCTAATTAATTATAAAATTTAGAAAAAATTAAAAACTAGTTATTTTTTTATTATATAGTAATCTAGAAAAAAAAATATTAACTAATTTTTTTTTTAAGTCTGCTGTAGATATATAAGATTTTTATATTTTTAAAAAAAAAAATATTTTTCTTAATTAAGAACTTTATATAAAGATTAATAAGAAAAAAATAATATTTATATAAATTTTTTCTATTAAATAAAGTAGAGTCCGGATATTATAAATAATAGACTAAGATTAATAGTACTGCAGCAGGAACTGGTTAGATTATATAAAATTTATAAAATTAAGTTTATAGATTTATTATCTAATTTACTAGTTTTTATATATATTTATAATTATTTATTTTAATTATTATATAATCTCTATTTTTTTTTCTAAGAATATTTTTATAAAAATTTAGTAGAAGAAATAATTCTTAATATAAAAAAAACTTTTAGATTTATATAATTAACAGAAGTATTTATAAATAAAAAAAAATTATTAAAAAAAAAATTTTTATATTATTAGAAAGATAGTCTTTTATCTGTTAGTTTACTACTCTTTTATACAAGGAATAAAGTCGGAGCAAGGCATTAGCCGAGCCATTCCTTTAGGGCCAGGAGCTTCCCGCCTGGACCCGTAACAATAATGTTACGGGATAGAGATAAGCATGTGACGATACTTTCCCGCTAGACTAAAAGGTCAACACAAGTTAACTGAGCAACAGTTAACTAGCCGCCACGCCTTATATAGAAGAGAATATCTATCTTATTTATCTGTTAAGTACAGGGTAACCAAGCTCTATATATAAGGGTTT
>KZ825823.1:0-103099 GCA_003184645.1 Aspergillus ellipticus CBS 707.79 | reverse complement strand
CCGCCACGCCTTATATAGAAGAGAATATCTATCTTATTTATCTGTTAAGTACAGGGTAACCAAGCTCTATATATAAGGGTTTCCAACCCCTAATAAATATTTGTTTTTAATATTTAGAATTTAAATTTTATTAGATACTCTAAATTATTATTTTATAAAAATTTATTACTAGTAAAAATATCTTTTTTTAAAATATTTATTATAAAATCTGGAAGTAAACAATTTTTTATTAAAAATATATATATCTATAAACTATATATAGGGGCCCGAAGGGCTGTATAGAGAGGGTGGTAGTATATTTAATAATATTTAATAATAGTATATTACTATTATTCACTATTATTACTAGTAATTACTTATTCTTATTTACTGTTACTGTATAGTTTAGTAACAGTTATATATAGTAATAATCAGTTATTTATATATTATAGAAAGGATATTTACTATTATTCTCAGATAAATTTTATTCTAAATTAATAAACCTTACCTAAACTAGATAATTATATCTTACTATTATAAAGTTAGATATTATTTAATAATACTTATTAAATTCTAGTAATAAAATAAATAATCCTTTATTTAATATTCTATTTACTAATAATATCTATTACTTACAGTCAGAAAAGATACTATAAGATTAAATAATATATATAAACTATAAATATTCCTGATCTAGTGATTATATTATTTATCAGCTGGAATACTTTATTTTATTTACTGATTAATTATCTCTCCTGAAACTGATTATCTCCGACCTACAGACAGATCCAGTTAATTTAGTAATAAATTATTCTGAACTCTACAGTAATTATCTCTGATCTTCTATAATCTAATTCAGCTAATTAAGTAAATATTTTTTCTGCTTATATAAAATATTATATCTTTATTTACTTATTAAACTTATTTTACCCTATCTTTATATTATATTTAGTATTTTATAACTTTATTAATTTTAAAGTATTATAATCTAGATATAATTTATAATAATTTAATCTAATAGGTAAATAAATATAAATATAATCTTAATCTTTACTTATTTATTTTATTTTTATTTAAATAATTTAACAGAAGTAATTCAGTATTAGTAATTTAAGTAATTTAAGAGATTCAAGTAATTTAATCTAAGTGATTTAATTTAAATCAGAATTAATTCTTTAATTAAGTCTGATTAGTTTTTTCTATTAAATCCTTTCCTTTAACTAAATTAGCTAATTATATCTTTTTTTTTATCTTATTTTTATTTTATTCTTTACTTAAACTTTATATATATTTTTATACTAAATTTGAGTAAGAAGTAAGAGAAAAGTAAAACCTGCTATTTTTTCTAAGATTTATTAAAGAGAAGTAGATATTTACTTTCTAAATAAGAAATAAATTAATTTTTTTAATAGAAAATAAATAAATTTAACTTACTTACTTACTTCAGGAGATAAAAAGTTTTATTTATTATTTTTAGTAAATAATTCTAGACTAGAATTATAAATTATTATTTTACTTATTAAATAAAGAAAATAGAATAAGTAAGTAGGGTAAGAAATAGTAAATAAAGAAATATTAATTAAATAATCAGAATAATATTAGTAATATAAGATTTTATATAAAAATAATAATTTATTTTTATATTATCTGTCTTAGCTGAGATTCCTATAGAATTTATATAAGAGTTTCAGCTGAGTTGGATAGTTAATAAATAATTATTTTCTGATTAGTAAGGAATTAAAAAATCCTGGTTTTCAGCTAATATCTATTACTAGTACTAGTCTCCTAATACTAAGAAGATTCTGTAAAAGTCTTTTATAAGATCTTATATATCTAGTAATAAGAGTTAGTACTATAATTATTATAATACAGCAGGCAGAATTAATTACTAATTACTAGATTTATAATAATACAGCTTCTTATCATCTGCTTAGTAATATATATAATTTATACTACTTACAGCTTGCTATTAGCTATCTTTATTCTAATACTTCTGCTTACCGCCTTTAATTCTTCTACAGATAGCTGTCTGAATAGCTTTATTTTAGTATTATTATTATAACTCTTATACTATTTACTACAGCCTGCTGTAAGACCTGTAGTAGGACCCGCCTAGAATTATATAAGAGCTGTCTTTCCTCTTCTTTCTCCCTCTTTCTTTTATTATTTTACTCTCTTCTACTAAAACTCCTACTACTATACTTCTATTAAGTCTAATTTTTATACTGCTGTTAAAAAGAAGAGTAGGTAGAAATAAAGAAATAAATAAATATCTAATAAACTAATAGTAAATATTATTTATTTTATTTATATCTTACTATATAATATAGTAAAATTATAGGAACTATAACTATAAGATATTAGTTAAAAAAGTTTAGATAATAAGCTCTTTATAGTAGAAATATACTTATAAATAAGTTTACAAATATAATAGAATAGTTCTGAATCCTGAGTATAATAGTTTTTTACTCAGATATAGTTATTAAGAATATATAGAAGATTAATCTAATTATTTTATACTATATAATTATAATATAACTATATTACTTAGTTAATATAAATAATATACTTTTTATAACCGTTCACAACCAGCTGTAACCCCCCGACAACTTACGCCAGCGGCCTACTATGTAAATATTATAGATTATATTTTATTTATTAAAAAAAAGTTTTTAAAATTTTATTTACTATAACTAAACAGAAATAAAAAGTTTATAATATTTAATAGAAAAAAAACTAAAGAATAATAATTTTTAATAAATCTAAATCAGATAACTTTAAATATTATTAATAAATAAAGAAGTTATATAAACTTATAATAAATATTTTATAATTAAACTTTATTATATTTTAGTAATTAATAATTATAAAAAAATTATTTAAGATATTAAATATTCTGAAAAAAAAATTAATTTTAATTTTTATATAATATCTGAAAAATAATAATAAAAAAATGTTTCTTAAAAAAACTATTATAAATGTTTTTTACAGAAATCTTCAATAAATACCTAAAAATATTTATATATAAACTAAATTTAAAAACAAATAAAAAAATTAGAGTAAAATTATTAGAAATTTTAATAAAAAAACATTTTATAATAATTTTAATAATATTATATATAATAAATTTAGTAAGGCTGAACTTATAGAAAATATATTAAAATATATATTTTTTTAATATAATACTGAATTTAGCTACTACTAAATAACTTATTAACTAGATAAATTAATATAATCAGGCTTTTATTATACAGATTTTTAATTATAAAATATCTAATATATTTTAAATATTATTAAATAAAGAAATTATCTAGAAAATTATATTTATAATATTAATAAATATATTATTATTTTTAATAGTAATTTTAAATTTTATAAATAATTATATAAAGATTTTATAATAAATAATTTATAATAAAAAGTTAATTTATCTGAAAAAAAATAATATTAAAAAAAATATTAATATTCATAATATAGATAGAATATTTAATATAATAATTGTAGTATTAGAGGACAGGAAATTTAAAAATAAAAAAAAAACTTAATAAAGACAGAATATAAATAAAAAATAATAATAAAAAAAATAATAAAAACAAATAGAAGAAAAAAAACACGATAAAAAAAATAAAAAAAAATAAAACAAAATAAAAAAAAATCAGTAAAAGATAAAAAATAAAAATAATAAATAAAAAACAATTAAAAAAGAAAAAGAAAAAAAAATAAATTTAATAGAAATAGTAAAAAAAAATAATATATTAAACTAATATAAATTCTTTTAAAACTAAAAGATTAATATAAATAAAAATATTTTTATTTTAAAAAAAAATTAGTTAAATATTTTAAAAAATTAATAAAATATTTATAAATATATAAAATTTTTTTAATATATTTTTAAATAATATAAGCTGTATAGTTAGTAGTATATTAAAATAATATAAATTATATAATATAAGGGGAACCTCTGGATTTATATAATCGACAGAAGTGCCTATAAATAAGAAGAAATTATTAAAGAAGGAATCTTTATATTATTAAAAAGATAGTTTTTTATCTATTAGTTTACTACTCTTTTATATAAGAAATAAAGTTAAAATAAGATATTAGCTGAGCTATTTTTTTAGAGTCAGAAGCTTCCTGTCTAGATCTGTAATAATATCTTCTATTCCCCCCCCCGACAGTAGAAGTAAATTATACTGTTATATAAAGATAGATCCTACTTAATTATCTATACTATAATAAACCGGGATTATATATTATATAATAATAGAGCTCAGCTTAATATTATTTATTTCAGAGATTTTTTTTTTTTTTTATCCTAACTAATTATATTATTATTATTATAAAAATATAGTCCAGTTTAATTCTAATAATAAGTTTAGTACTGTTTTTTTATCTAATATTTTTAATACTATATATAATCTCCTAAATTATATAGTATATATAATAATTAATTATAAAGATTATATATATACTTAGTTTTATTTTATTTTATTTAGAAACTACTGTCTCTATTCTGTATACTATACTAATATCTAAATAAAAGATTATTTTTTTTTTATATAATAACTCAGCTAATTCTTAAAAAAAAAAGAAGTTTAATATTTTTCTTATTATAAATTTCTTATTTATTTTAATATTTATAGTAAACCTGTAGTAACAGCAGAATAAATCAGTTATAGATTCTAATTTATTATACAGAACTGATACTATATAAATTTAAATTAATTAATAAAACTATATAAATAATCTTTTTATTACTACTAAAGGAATTACTTATTATACTAGTTATTTAAATTCTTCTTTCACTAACTTCGGACCGGTTGTACAGATAGCCGGATACTTCGAAGATACTTATATTTTATATAAATAAAAATTATACTAGTTAAGATATTTCTATTATAATTTATTAAAAAAAATATAATTTATTTCTAATTTATTCTTATTTTTTCTCTTCTATAGTACTATCCAGGATCTTATTAATTAGATAATTATATAAGAGTTAGTTATTAATTCAGAATAGAAGTTTACTATACTATCTAATTAAAAATCTTTTTTAAATCTCAGTATAATACAGTCTTTTATAATTAATAATCCAGTATTATAGTTTTCTCTAAAGCTAAAGTATATTCAGTTATTATATAAGTATAATCTATTTATTTAACTTTATATTTTCTCTACCAGTCTCAGCCTCTTTTTATATAATATTTATCTATAATATTTTTAACTAGTTACTTTTCTTAGCTGTTTACTAGAATTACAGGTAGTTAAGTATTATTTATTATTTATAAAAAAAAAAAGTCTATTACTATAAGATAGAAAAGATTTATATAAAAAATAAAATATATTCCGGGAAGTATATTAAATTATATAATATATAAATTTATTAATTTCTAAACTGTATATTTTATATTTTTCCAGTCTAGCTTCCAGCTTAGACAGTTTATATAAATATTCTACAGCTTTAGTTATATTTTATTATTTTTTTAATATTCAGGAACTATACTCTATCTCTTATTTACTTATTCTTTAGTTTATTATTAGAAATAAATAATTAAAATTTAAGCTTATTTTATTATTTTAGAAATAATTTATATAATAATTTTATTCTGCTAGATTAGATTTTTTATTAGATATTTTATAAAAGATTCTCAGTCTTTCTTAAAATTAAAAAAAAAGAGATAAAATTTATAAATTAAAAAAAAGAAGCTTATTCTTATAGTAATTATTATATAATTATTTAAAACTAATTTAGTAAGAAAAAAAAGTTTTTTCTAATTTAATTAATTATAATAAATATAGATTTAAATATAGACTTTAAAAATACTATTTACTCTTTCTATTTAACTATTAATCTGTAGATAGTAGATTATTAAAAATAATTTTTATACAGAGATCAGTCAGCAGATTATAGTTTATATTTTATTTATAAATTATATTCTTTTATCAGATATAATAGTTTTTAAAAATCTATATTATCTTATTAGGATTTATACTAGAATCTAAGCTATCTTCTCTGTTATAATAGAATTTATTATCTTAAGAATTATTTTTTTTATAAATCTGTTTATAATTACTAGTATTATTATATAATTATTTAATAAAAATAAATCAGTAATAAAATCTATAGAAACTTTTTATTATAATTAATCTAAAATTAGAAAAAGTTTTAGTAGATCTTATTTTTATTTTTTTTAAGTTTTTATTTTTCTATATATATTATAGTTATATATAAAGTATTATATATCCTGTCTTAGATTTAGCTAGAAGAATTTCTTAGTTACTAGTATTATTATTTATTCTCTACCGGGATAGCCAGCTATAAAAAAGTTATAAATTATTTAAATAATATTTATATAAAAAAATTTACTATTAAAAATCTATTTCTATTAGTAGAAGAATAAAAATTTATTTTTAATATAGTATTCTAATACTGATACTTTCAGACTTAAATATAAAGAAAATTATTATTTTTTTTATTTTAAAATATTAGACAGCTTTCTGATAAATCTTATTTTAAATTTAAATTCTTTTTTATATATTTTAGTTATTATATAATTCTATTTTCTATTTCTTTTTATAATTTGTAGCTGGAGGATACTTAAGAGATATAATTAGATATACTCCAGTTATAATCAGGAATATAACTATATAGCAACTGTCTTCTAATTACTAGAATAACTAGATTATATAACCAGTAATTTAAAGATCCTTCTCTGAAGATAAAAGATCTTATTTATATTAAAAGAAAGTATTAGTTTTTTTATTATTTTGTTTTTTCCAGTATTAAAGCTGAAAATTATATTAATTTAAAAAAAAGTACTATTATATATATCTCTCTGTAAGTCTTCTAGATTTAAAAAAGTATTTAAAATTCTTATAATTAATAATAATTTTAAATCTTTCTTATATAGAGTATAGTTCTATACTCTATTTTTTAAAATATTATATAACTACTAGTAGTTCTTTATTATAAATCTTATAATTATATTTAATAGATAAGTTTTTTTTTAAAAAATATATATACAGCTGTAATATTTCTTTATTATTAAATTAAAAAAGTATTTTTCTGATAATATATCTAGAGAAGTCTGTTTCTACTACAGTTATATAAAAAAAATTAAATATTATTAGTACTAGTTCTATAGTAAAAAAAGATTTTAGTTTATTAAAATTTAACTAGCAGTCTTATATCTAGTTAAATATTTTATTCTTCTTAGTTAACTTAGTAAGTAATTATATAATATCAGAGAAGTTTTAAATAAACTTCTAGTAAAAATTAGTAAAACTTAAAAATTCTTATATTTTTTTTACTATTTAAGAAGTTTTCTATTTTTAAATTATTTAAATCTTTTTAGAATTTATTATTATTTTTTTATTTATTTATATAATATATTCCAGATACTTTATCTTTTAATATTTAAACTTATATTTTAATATATTAAGATATAGATCTGCTTCTTATAATTTAGTAAGTAATTTTTATATATATTTTCTATATTATATAATAAAGCTGTTAGTAAAAATAAAAATATTATTAATATAAATAGAGTAGAATTTATTAAAATATTTTTATAAAATTTAATTAATATACTTCTGGAAGATATTTAGAATATTTACCAGACTAAAAAAAATTACCAGCTATTTATAGAATCTATATTTTATATAAAAAGCTGTTATCTATTCTTATTTCTTTATAATTTAAATCTTATAAAAGATAGCTGATATATTAAACTTAATAAACTATTTTATTTTATTAATCTATATAAAAGTCTCCTGGATTAAAGAAAAAAAATATTTATTTTTTTTTATAATTATATTCAGAATCTGATAATTAATACAGAATTATAGCTCTTTTTCTAGTTTTTATATAAAAAGAACAGGGGCAGCTGCTAAAAAATAGCTTATTTAAATAAAATTCTTATTAAGCAGGTCTGTAAAAGTTTTTTATAATATAACTAGCTTTTTTTAAATTATATTATATAATAGTCTCCAGAAAATAAATAATTCTTATTTATTTTATTATATAAGTTTAATTTTATAATTTATTTTTTTTTTTAATAAAAAAATAGCTTTTCTGTTTAGTTCTATTTAAATAAATATAAAAAATCCTGGTACTGTTTTAATAATCTTATATAAGAATTAATTTTTTTTTTCAGTATTAAGACTTTCTGAATATTATCTATTATAATAGTAAAAACTTATATATTATTTTTTTTTTTTATATAATAAATATAAGCTTCTATTATAACTGCTGAAATATCTTTAATCTTTAAATTTAAAAAAATCTGTTTTTTTTTATTTTATATTTTAGCTCCTATTATATAAAAATATAATTTTTCTTACTTTAATTTAAAGTAAGTATTATTATAATAGAGCCAGGAGAGTTCTAGAATCAGATTATAATTTAAATAATTTTTAAAAATATAGAAAAATATCTATTTTTTTAAATATATTTTTATATTAAATCTTATTTATATAATATAAATAATCTATATTTTTTCTCTAGTTACCTCTTTTACCGGCTTCAGCAGTATAGATATCTTCTAAAATTAATATTATTATATAAAATATTTACTAATTATACTGTAGATTATATAGTTATTATTAATAAATATTTTTATTAAAATAAAATAGTTAAATAATAAATTAACTGTAAAAGATCAGAAATTTATATATAAATTTTTAAAATTCTGTTAAAAATTAAATAAATACTTTTTAATTATTTAGGACTTTTATATATATTTTTATATAAAAATATCTAGTTTTTTAACTTTATTCTAGATTTATCTGTAATATAATTTTTATAGTTATTTTTTTTTTCAGTTCCAGTAATTACTACTGTAATTATATAAGATCTAGCTACTGGAAGTAGAATATAATTTTAAATAAAATATCTATTTTTATTATATTAAATACAGATACTCTTCTGTCTGTATATTTATAATTTATTAAAAAAAATCTATTTTACTCTTCTTTTCTTACTAGTTTTTTTTATCTTTATATAAAAAGCTACTATCTAAGCCTGGAGTATTACTATCTAGCTAGTAATTATTTTCTAATTTATATTATTAAGATTTTTTTTATTCTTACTCAGGGACAGAACAGGAATTATTATTATATAATTTATTTTTTTTTTAATTTAAATTAGATATTTTATATTATACTTAATCTCCAGAAATTATTTACAGTATTCTTTATATAATTAGATATAAGATACTTCTATTATTATTTTAAATAAATTTAAATTTATTATTATTTTAATTAATATTTTTTTTTATTTATTATTTTATAGTATATCTTTTATATCTATAAAAATCTGATTAAATTTATTTAAGAATTTATAGAGAGTTTTTTTTTCTTATTTTATTATATTAATTTATATAAAAGCTTTTTTTTTATAATTAGAATCAGAATATATAAAATCCAGTTAATTATAAAACTTAGAAAAAATTAGAAGCTAATTATTTTTTTATTATATAATAATCTAGAAAAGAAGATATTAGTTAGTTTTCTTTTTAAATCTGTTATAAATATATAAGACTTTTATATTTTTAAAAAAAAAAATATTTTTCTTAATTAAGAATTTTATATAAAAATTAATAAAAAAAAAATAATATTTATATAAATTTTTTCTATTAAATAGAATAGAGTCCGGATATTATAAGCAGTAGACTGGGATTAGTAGTACTGCAGTAAGAACTGGTTAGATTATATAAAATTTATAGAGTTAAGCTTATAGATCTATTATCTAATTTACTAGTTCTTATATATATTTATAATTATTTATCTTAATTATTACTTTTTTCTCTGAGGATATCTCTGCAAGAGTTTAATAGAAGAAATAATTCCTAATATAAAAGAAACTTCTAGATTTATATAATTAACAGAAGTATTTATAAATAAAAAAAAATTATTAAAAAAAGAATTTTTATATTATTAAAAAAGTAATTTTTTATCTGTTAGTTTACTGCTCTTTTATACAAGGAATAAAGTCGGAGCGAGGTATTAGCCGAGCCATTCCTTTAGAGCCAGGAGCTTCCCGCCTGGACCCGTAACATATAAATTATAAATTAATATATTTATTAATATTAAAATTATTTAGTAAAAATAATATTATATTATATTTATTTTAAAAATTAAATATATTTTTATTAATTTTATTTTTATTAGTAATAATAAATTTCTGGATATTTTACAGTCTTAAATAAAAATAATAAAAAAAATTAGAATTAAAAATATTATAAAAATTAAATAGTATTATAAGGTTTTAGTTAGATCTGATTTAAAATTATCTAATATTAATAAAAATTATTAGTAGAAGAAATATATATTAGCTAAATATATAAAAGACTATATTAAATATTATAATAATAAAAAACAATAAAATTATTATTATTTATTAATATAAATAATTAATAATTCAGAATATAATTATATCTAATTTTATTATTTATTAAAAATAATAATTTAAATTAAAAAACAGATACAGTTCTTATTATCTTTAAAATATATTAATTAATATTATATTAAAACTAAAAAATAATCTCTAGATTTTAAAATTTTTAAATAAATATAAAAATCTTATATTTATATTATATAATCTTTTTTTACTTTTTATTTTTTAAAATATTAATTTAGATTTATAATTATAATATCCTGATCAGGCTGGTTATAAAATAAAAATATCTTATTCTAAAATAATTAAAATATAAAAAAAACAAAATTATAAATTTTTTTATTTATTTTAATAATAATTCAGAATTATAAATTAATTAAATTATAATTTTTAACTAGTAATAAAAACTTTATTAATAAAAAGCTAGTATATTATATAAGTATTTTATGCTTATATTATTTCTAGAAGATAGACTAATAGATATTAAAAGATTTTAAGTTTTTCTAGATTATTATTTTTTATTACTAGTTAAAAAAAGCTTTAAAAAAATTATAAACTTATAATAAATAATTAATTAATAATAATAAATATTATTATATTATTTAATTATAAAAGTATAATAAATAACTTTAGTTATAATCTAATAGTACCAGCCCCCGGTTCTATTAATTAATAAAATATTTAAAAATAGATAATAAAAAATATAAATGATTTTATATTATAATCTACAGATCTAGTCTCTGGACTAGAAGATATATCTAGAGTGGCTAACAGCCAGGTCAGATCAGGTTAATTAAGATTTTTATACCTGACTGCAGGTTATAGTCAGGTATAAAAATATATATATTTCTAACCGGCTTAACCTGTAGTTAACCAGCGGGTCTAATTTCTCAGTAACTAAATCTATTTTAGAAAATAATAAATTTAGATAAAATATTATTATTTAATTTTAGTTTAATTTCTATTTATTTTTATTTATTTTTATCTAATTTATTTTTTAACTAGTTTTTTTAAAATTAGTATAGATATAATAATTAACTATAATTAACTATTCTATTTAACAGTTAATCTAATTTTATATCTTAATCTGACTGCCAGATTATAGCTAGATTAAGATTAAGATATAATAGTCAGGTTAATCCACTCTAGCTGAAATATAAATAGTATTAAATTTATATTATCTTAATATTTTAAGATTAATCTATATCTTTTAATATATATAAATATTAAATTAATATAATAATATTATAAAACTTAATAGCTTATATTTTTTATATAAATAAAATATTAATTTTTTTATATCTTAGTTTTATTAGTATATAAGATAAAAATTTTCTAGATTAAGCTAGATAACTAGTTAATGTTTCCAGATTTTATTTAGGATTTATAAAATATTATATTTTATAAAATAAATATATTAAGAATCCTAGTTTTTTAATTATATATAGAACTGTTAGTTTTTTTTAATATTATATTCTATTATAAAAAAATTATATTTTATTATAGAATATAAGTTCTAAAAATACTATTAAAAATATATATAAATAAATATTTTTTAATAATTCTATAATTAGAAGACTAATATTCTATTATATTTTATAATAATCTTAAACTTCTATACTTGTATATATATATTATTAATATAATATATTATAAACTAATTTTTTTAATTTATAAGTTCTTTATAATAAAATCTATATTCAGATTAATTTTATTATAATATATTTTATTTATAATATTATATATTTTTCTAAAATCAGTTTTTTTTATTTTTTTTTATTAATTAGTTATAATTAATAAATATCTGTAAATGTAATTCTCTTCTTTATTTACTATATTATATATATTTAAATAAATAAATATTATTAAAACTAGATTCTAGAATTAAATAGATATTTTATTTTAATTTTAATATATTTACTAAATATTTATTATATAATTTTTGTAATATTATATTATATTTATAAAATATTAATTTTATATAAAATTAATCTAGAATATTATTTTTTTAAATAATTATTATAAATAAATGATTATTTCTAGTTATAAATTATATAATTATATTGAAATTATTAATCTAAATTATAAATTAAATTATATTATAACTAGTTTTTAATTCTATAAGATTAGAACTAGAGTGGATTAACCTGATTGTTATACCTTAACCTTAACCTGGCCATAACCTGGCGGTCAGGTTAAGGTATAAAATCAGATTAACCGTCAGGTAGAACTAGAGTGGATAAACCTGACTGTTATATCTTAACCTTAACCTGGCTATAATCTGGCAGTCAGATTAAGATATAAAATCAGATTAACTGTCAGGTAGAATAGTTAACTGCAGTTAACTGTTATACCTGTACTAGTTCTAAAAAAACTAGTTAAAACAGATATTAGATAGAAATAGACAGAAATTAAACTAAAATCAGATAATAATATTTTATCTAACTAGATTAAATAGTAATTATTTATTATAAACTAGATTTAATAATAAAAAACTATAATAGTAAGATTATTATAATTATAATAAAATTATATAATAATAGTATTAAATACTCTTTCAGGTCAGTTAAAAACTATAAATAATGGTTTACTGTCTTCTCTGATACTATAGTACCAGTTATAAAAGCCTAACCGCCAACCCCCCTGGGCCACTATGTATTTCCTCCACAATCGACCAAAACAATATTCAAACAACGGTCCTTGATCTCCAATTCCCCCCCAATAAAGCAAATAACCTACCCAACGCACCTACATCAAGTAAAACCCCCATCACAACCCAGAAAACAGCAGAAAAACCGATGCCGGGGCGCGCCAAACGGCCGGAGAAGGAACGCTGCCCCGATAATGGCTTCCACCCGCGTCGCTCAAGCTCAATCCCCGCAACGTCGCACGCGGAGTCTTCACCAGATTACCCATTGAATTAAATTGAGAGTCGAACGTTTTTCAAGAGGAGCTATCACTATCATCAGCAGACCTGATTAAACGCCTCCGGAGCCGGAAAATACTTGGACCGTGCTGTCCTGCGCCGCATTCAACCCTATTTCCCGTTTCGTCATGTGCGGGGAAGCGGCTTTCGCACACCCGTTAGACGAGAGAGGTGAGAGAGACAAGAGACATGAGAGCCCGCGCTTTAAGACTAACTGCCCTGTCTCTCAGATCTACTCCTCGTGGAGGTGTCGACGCGTCAACAAGCGCGTCGTGCGACTTGGAGGCCGTGGATGTGACTGATCTCCCCCCTCCCCTCCCTCCTCGCCAGAGGTAAACAGAACGCTGAATAAAGTCTTGCAGATCTCACGAAAGGCGATCGTTGAGGGAATACTTTCGTTGGTTTTGGTGCTGGATACATCGTTGCTATGTCTGTTGGGCTGTCGGGGAGCTGTCCCCATCGTCTAGATCCAGGGCCTCCGTCTGGACGGGCTTCATTCTCGCGAAACTTCCTACCGTGATACCTCACTTTACTTCCTCACACACCTTGGTACTTGGTCTGTTGACTGGACTTTCTAGCAAGCAGCTCTTCTTCGAGTGGAGATTCCTCAGATCGTTTCGCCGTCTGTCGCGTGAGAAAAATGGAGGACCTGCGTGCCTGTCTGCCTGGTTATTGGCATCGAGAATAACACTCCAGAAAGGAGAGTAATGCTCTTTGAGAGGAGATTATACTCCAGGAGAAGTGGGGCTTCTAACAGAACGTTCTACTAAGCTTGTTACTTTCTCTCTCAATGTTGTTCTTTTAATTTGTTGGGTGCGACAGGGGGTGATAAGACGCAACATTTGGAGAACGACCTCGTGAGGTAATTCTGAGGCTTCATGCCGTGACTGTGATTGCTCAGGAGCTTCAGGGGTTTTGTTCGAAGACTCTCATCATGAAGAGGGACTCTGAGATATCATTATTTGACCCATGAAGGAGCTCTGAGTCCTCACGAGGATTCTAGTTCTGAAGACGGCAGCAGAGCATTACATGGCATGGCGTACCTGAGTCCTTGTACTGAGATTCTGACACCTGAATGAGGAATTCCTTGAAAAGGCACACGTCCATGAGGACACAGCTGTTAGCATAGGGACAACAACATAATACTAACAGAAACCCCTGTGATTTTTTCGTGATAGCCAGGAGCAACAGACGGCGAGTGAGTGAAGGGAAAGAAAGATCATACAACAGTCTACAACTGCAGGAAACTGGGAGAAAAAAAACTTTTTTTTGCCCCTTTTGATGGGGGGGGTTTTCAAACTATCATGACACTGGAAGCAATATCGGGGAAGAAACGCTAGACCCGGAGACAAAAGCAAGTCCAAGAGAAAGAAGCAAGGCCGGCAGAATAAAGCAAGAACATGAGACAAAACTGAACTGGGCTACGAAAACAAAAACAAAAAACGCTCAAAACTTTTTTTAAGCAGAAAAACCAAAAACGATGTGAACAAGGAAAATTAGACAATCCATTGATCAGTCGAGATTTGAGGAGGGGGTGTCGGATTCCCCGGAGCCTGATAAGGAGACTGCTCAGTTCTCCTGGGATGGCTCCTCGAAGTATGACCTCGCCTCCTCTACTCCTTCCCCCTAGAGCCCAGTATCTTGTTGGGTAGGTGGGGGGTTGGGTTGAGTCGGAGGCTGATCAGACATGGTGGTAGCAACAGAGGCCGCTATTTGAGAAGCCAAGTTAGTCATGAGACTTGCTCACATCTTCGACTACAGCAGCAACAGCGACAGCAAGGAATAAAAGCCAGAATGGAAGACTTACCCCTTCCTCCTTGTGCTATCTCTATCCTAAGTGGTCGACCCCGCACAGTGGGCCTTGGCACCCAGTATAGGGCGCTGGCGGCGTGTTCAATTGTCTATATATCCCAAACAGTGAGCATGAAAAAATCAATAGCAATACACTGCTGACAGACAGAAACCAGGGGCCTATAACATACCGTGAACTGAACGAAAGCGTTCTTCAACCTCCTGAAATCCGCCGTCACCTTGACCCAACATGTTCCCCACCGCTGGAAAATTATTTTCAGCTCCTTTTCGAGCTGGGGTTTCTCCACGGCGGTTGGGAGACTTGGTTGTTTTAGCCTTGCTCTTTTCATGGGCCTCTTCTGGGAGGGCATGCTTACTTCCCGACAAAGATGCGGGCTTCAACGCTGTAGCGAACCTCGGCCTCATCATATCTGGTGATTTCTGCTTCGTCCTCCGGAATCATCTGATCTCCATTTCCTACTGGCTGCTGCTCTACCGGCTGCTGCCACATCGGATGCGGATATGCCAGTGAGGGATATACCGGCGGGTAGTAGACCGTTTGGGGGTGCATTGTTTCTGGAGGCATCGTCGGTGGATACATAGTCGATGGATACATAGTCGATGGATGCATCGGCTGTGGAGGCATCAACGGTGGATACATCATCTGTGATGGCACCGGCTGTGGATACATCGTCGGTGGATACATCATCTGTGGATGCATGGGCTGTGAAGAAACCGACCATGGAGGCATCGGCTGTTGATGCGCCGGATGTGGAAACGGCGGATCCCTCGGCCGGGGAGACAGCAGCCGTTGAGGCACCGGCCGTTGTAAAATCAGTCGATGAATCTTTTGCCACACCTGTCGTTGCACCTGTCGTTCAGGCGTTTGTGAAGGCCGTGACTGCCCAGTCGATTCCGACGAGTCTTTCTCATTTGACTCCCCAGTTGATTTCGACTTGCCTTTTCGTTGTGGCTCTCCACTTGATTCTGACGAGCTTTTTGCTCGTTCCTTCCTGATAAACGTGTTCAGAGCATCTACCTTTTCAAGACACAGCTCGAGATCAGGTGAACCGGATGCGATCTGAACCAGCGTGGGGGCCTTGCTCGGCATTTCAATACGTTTATATTTCATACCTTTGGGCGGGCCTTGGAAATAAGTGGTACCATCTTCTCCCAGATATTGAACCTTTGGAGGATGGAACACATATACTCTCTCCGTGTCTTCCTCCGTGGGAGGCGACGCCGGCTTTGAGAGAGATGAGTGGGATGTTTCCACGGCGACAGATGATGACATCGAAGCCGACGATGGCACTTCAGGAGATGTTGCTGGTGTCATCTCTTCGGGGGATGATGATGACCCTGAGGGAAACGATGGCAACTCCCCCATGGGCAAATCCCCCGTGGAAAACGCCTGTGGCCTTGAAGGAGGGCACAGTAGATTTTCCTGGGTGGGAGATGATTTTGATACCTCCGCCAAAGCCGACAATGACCTCTCTGGGAGAGATTTCGATAGGGTCATCTTGGTTGGATGAAAAGGTGATGGGATGATAGTGGGTGATGGACTGCAACCTTCTCGAGATCAAAGACCCAAGAATATGAATCACAGACAGAGGGGGGTTTTTTGAAGGCCAAACTGAGCAACTTTGGTACAGAACAAGCAAGCAAGCAAGCAAGCAAGCAAGCAAGCAAGCAAGAAAGAAAGCAAGCCAGCCAGAAGTGGATGATATTGATGAGGAGCACGAACAGAAGATACTGATGAGGTGGGAACGAAGGATGATACTGGTGGGGAGGGGAAGAAGAGAAAAAGAGAAAGCAAAGAGAAAGAATAACTCATCTCTATAACTACCTACTTCTCAGCGAGGTGTGTCGTCACATTCGAGCAATAATTATCGCTAACGACCCCTTGGTTAGACAAAACACGGTCATTCTGCTGATATAACTATGTGATTGTTGAGTAATTGGAGTGCTGGAAGCTTAGGTCACCCTCTATGACTGGAAAGATCGATATGGGATATAGAGAGAGTGACGACACAACGAGGATCGATTCTCACCATTGCTCCATATCAATGAGCTCTTCGCCCGGAAGAAGTTCCTTTGCCCACCACCAAATGCATCATACACTCGCCTCTTCAACAATAGCCACTTTCAAAGATGATCCCCAGCGCCAGAGCGAGGAGAGAGGATCCGGGAATGATTCTGCTCTTCATCTTGACTGTCATTCTCTATACTGAGAAAATCAAAGCTATCATGACGCGACTCGCTGTCATGAAACTAAGTATTCCAGAGCCAAGCCATCACCAGACCATCAGCCCTCCTGCCTATTGTGGCGGGAGGCTACCCAAGGCAAGCAGACCGAAGCTTTTCCTCAAGCATCGATCTTTTAATACAATGGGTGTGTGTGTGTGTGACTGGGACGAAAATTCCTCTCCTCATGATTACAATAGTGCCATCCACCCCTTTGGCGGGGCAAGATTCCCAAGCAGCATAAGCGAGACTCTCGATTTAAGTCATCGTTGCAATATGGATCACCTGTTGCATCCTTCGGCCTTCCGATGTATATCAAAAGCTTCAGCATGCAGCGTACGGAGTAGTATACACGGAATCCTGTGGATGGGTTTGTGCAGAGGTCGGAATTTACTATGTGGCGGACCAATCAGGAGCCGTAAAGGTTTCCGTGTTTTCTCCCACACGCGATGAGTAGAGTTTTTAATACCCTGGTTGGACGCTCGGTTATTTTCAAAGGGACGGGATGTATTGGGGTGTATATAATACTGGACAGCCTTTGATGACAATGTATACAAAACGGAATCAAGGAGTGTGGTCATTAGATGGGGGGTTTTTTATTACTCTGTACGTACCGAGATTGGATTATGAATTTAACAAAAAAGAAAAGAAAGAAAAGAAAAAACAGAGGCCGGTCATGATTGCGTCGTCTCCAAGGCGTGGTATGCAAGTAAACAGGCATGGTATATACTCAGACACTGAACAGGGGGGTATCAAACAAGCTTGTCTCCCGGGAACATCACGGAACAAAAATATCACTTTGAAGGCATCCCCATCAGCTCTCCCAGCTCGTCCGTGGTCAGCGTGCTTCGACGTCGGTCACGGCGTCCTTTGCTCGATCCTTTGGCCGCCCGGCCTCTCTTTCGGCTCTCACTTTCCTTGCGGGCTTGCTCTGCAGCTTGGGCTTCGCTCTCGGCGGCCGCTAGCTTCTGAGACACACTCATCCGCGAAGAATTGCTAGAACTCTGCACAGCTGTTTTCAGACGCGATTCCTTTTGCTGGGGACTTCGACTCGGACGGGTCAACACCTTGGGCTCGGGTTTCTTCCTCGATGACCTGCGCGTCACAGCTTCAGAGCGGTGCGCCTTCACCTGCAGGGTCTCGTCGTCTTCTCGGCTGGGCTCGCATGGCGATTTTTGCAACCCCGTAGTAAATGAGACCTTGCGGGGTGACCGTCCGGTCATGATGTTCTCGTTCTTCTCTTTCAAGGCCTGGCTAGATCTCCTGGTCCTCCTTTCCCTGGCTGGGGGTTGAGTCTTCTTCGGAGTAGGTGATCGCCGGGTGTTCTCCGGGACGGGCTTCGCGATCGCCTGTTCTTCCTCTTCTTCTGCTTGTTGGTCTTCAAAGATGGGTGATTGCATGCTTGTATCCCGGTCTCCTTCCATGGATTGAGTCTGCGCGGTATCAATGCGCAGATCTAGAGTCATTCCTCTCCGGAGCTCCTCTGCCTGCACCGAGTGGCCTCCATCTGCAATGCGTTTATGCCACCCATCCATCATCGTCACAGCTTGGCTCCATCGGCTTTCCATCTTCTCCCAGCCTTCGCGAAGTCGGTTAATCTCCTCGTCCCGCACTTCGACCTCCTCGAGGGGTACAAACGAAGGATTTGTGAGCAGGGTTCGGAGGTGCTCGAGTACATCATCCATCTGGGCCGACAGCTCGTCGCAGGAGGATGGGAGTGCCGTAACCGAACCGTGCAGCGACTTTGAGGCCCCCACGCTGGCGACTCCAGTCGAATACCCATCGTCTTCCTCGGCCTGCGATAGGCCCTGCAGATCCTTCAAAGTCTCGACGGTGTTTCTTGCCAGGGAGATGAGAGTGTCGTTTTCGTCACTGAGGTTCTGGCATAGTTCCGTTAGGAAATCGTTCGTCTCCTGTTTCAGGCTGTAGCCTGGATCGTTGATTCCCTCCCCACCCGCATTCGGCCTTGACCGAGATGTTTGACTGGCTGCCGGATTTATGTTGATGGTCGTAGTCGTCAATCCCTCTCGCCTCCCTCGCTGCCGTTCTGCCAAGTGCGATTTGAGCTTCTGCATCTCCAGGTCGCGTTTACGGATATCGTTGGCGCATTGGGCGCGGACTTGTTGAACGGTTGCCTTCATGCGCTGTACTTGTTCTCTGAGTCCCCGGACGGTCGCGTCGGCGCAAGAAGCGTTCGCTTTCAAGGCCCTATCTTGTGCCTCGGCGAGAGCCAGCGAGCGGGTCAATTCGGACGCCTTGGCTTTCACTTTCTCCTGCAACCATTTCGTTAGCACGCATGCAGTCGCAAGCAATTTTTTCCAGACGACCGTACCAGCTCTGCAGTATTCGCTGATTCCTCCGCCCGTAGCGTGCGAATCGTCGTCGCTAGGTTCTCTCGGTGGTCGGCTTCGCGCTGCGTCGCTGTCAGTCAATGCGCCCTCGACCAATCGAAGCATACCCCGTACATCTCTTCGTAGAACCAAGTCGTTGATCAAGTTGATGATTCGGCCCATGGTGGCGGCCGAGCCGCCCTCCTCATCCTCAGGGTTGGCGAAATCGATGGGGTGGCCGCTTTTCAGCAGACCCCTGGCGAGTAAGACATTATTAATGTAGGTGGATGCTGCCTGCAGATTCTGGGGCTCCATGGCTTGCCTGCAAGCTCTGCTGGCACCAAGCTCCCTGATAGGGGGGGGGAGGTGTCGACGAGGGTCTGGTGGTTGATCGGGGAGGCGACGATGTTATTTTGAGGTTCCCAAAGGGGAAGAAGGTAAACAGCTGCCCGAATTCTCGGGCGACCGACAGGCCCCACTGCCGCTGTCCGCTTATGTCAGCCGACCCGCTCTTATCGGCGCTGCCTCAGGCTTATCGCACGCGTTCCCTTCTCGCGTCGCCCGTTTCTTCGCTCTTCGCTCCGCTCTCTCTCCGTCACTCCAATCCTTCCCTTGTGGCCTGCACCGCTTCGCCATGGCTCGGGTGGTCATCCGCGGCGAGGGGGACTCCCTCCAGCAGCGAGGCCAGCTGCTCTTTCGCCAAGGCAACTTCCAGGACGCCCTTGGTGCCTTCACCGAAGTAAGTCCTCCGCCTCCTCTCCCGATAAGAAAGCCGCCGCTAAGACATAGATTAATTGGCCCCCAGGCTCTTTCCTGCAAAGGCGCCGATGTGATGACCATCCTCGATAACCGCGCTGCCACCTATATCAAACTCACTCAATATGATCGGGCCCTCAATGATTCTCGACAGATGATCCGGCGAGACACAAAAGACGGACGGGTAGACAGTGCCCGGGCTCGTTCACTTGCGCTTTCTGTCCGCTAACGGTGTATTAGGGAGTGCTGCGATATGGTCAGGTCCTGCTCCTCAATGGCGATCGCGACAAGGCCCTCAAAGCTTATGGGTATGGCCTGAAGACATTGCCTGCAAATCATCCTCGACGTAAGGTTAGTGTTTCCAGCGAGACCACCACAATTGGGATCAATCCACCAGCATTCACTGACCTGCCTAGCTTGTTCTTCAAATGTACTGTAAGGTCAAGGAGAGAGCGTCGATAAAGCGACTCGATCCATTCGGCATTTTGCCTGTAGAGTTGGCGCTGATGGTGTTGCAGCACTTCACATTCAGAGAGCTTGCGTAAGTTTGCCTTGGCGAATAAGTCGGTATATGTCTAACTCGTTGAGGTTTCTAGGGTCCTTCTTCGAGTCTCAAAGGGGTGGAATCAACTTCTCGCCGTACCAGAACTCTGGATGCAAGTAGATTTCTCCGAAGCCCGTCGCAAAGTCAATTGGCGTTCCTTCCGGGCGTCTATCCACCGATCGCGTGCCACGCTCACCCACGCCGTCGTGACCAATACTTCGGCCCCCTTCCTTGACAAGATTCTTGAAACCCTGGGTCGCTGTCCGAACTTGGGACACTTGGAGATCCGAGACCCTCTGTACCAACCTATCGGACTTTACAACTTTCTTAAAGGCGCTACACAGCTGAGAACCCTCATCATCGCTAAAGAGACACCTGTGTCGCAGGAATACATTGCAAAGCTCCTGACAAGCCTACCCAGGCTGGAACGCATAGAGATCCAGAACGCCCAGCCGTCGTCCGAAGCAGCCGTCAGATGGCCCACACAACTTCCCAACCTACGCAGTATCATTCTCGCCACAGAAACGACCGTTTCGCTACATGGTCGCGTACCCGCCCTCTATATCCCTCCGACCCTAGTATGTGACCCAGCTTGTGTGACCTTATCCAATAATTTCGTCTCTTTTTGGTCAAATCACTAATGCTTCATAGGAATCAATGCCTTGCCCCATCCCCAACCTTGAAGAGCTGCAGTTGATTTCCCACCCTAAGGTCTGGGCACCGTACTATCTATCATTTGATCCTATCCAATTCTCCCAGCTGCGAAGATTGGATCTCAGAGGAGTGTTTTTGGGCATGTTTGGTCTACCATGCACCCTCGAGCATCTCAGCATCCATGCGGGGGCCGCCCCTACTGGTGACACATTCCCCTTCCCTGAGAAGGAGGAACCCCTTCGTCTTCCCCATCTTCATACACTTATGCTCCGCGATCTAGTCTGGGTCACATATCGCACGATTCGTACCATACTAGTAGATGCCAAAGCCCCAATACAGAACCTCGTGGTTGACCGCTGCCCGCAACTCAACTACGAACCGCTCAAGACCGTCTTCACGGAGAATGATCTCAACCTGAAGGAACTCGGCGTCCCACAGATTCCTGGCATGAATGACACGACCGTCAAATGTCTCGTGGAAACCATGTCGAACCTGACTGCTCTAGACGTCTCAGGCACCGAAGTGACAGGCCGTTTACTCAGGATGCTTGCAGATGCCCGTTCTTCAGCGAGTGACCTCCCTCGAGTCGACCACCTTTACATCAGAAAATGTGAAAACATCCTTTATGACGCAATCACGTACGCTCGAACCCAGGGAATAAACGTGATCCGGTGATCCATGCGTCTGGTAGATGAACTCTTGAACACTGTGCCATCAAAACCTGCATGCTGGTCATGCTGTGCATATGGCATGTTTTCTACAATGGCGAATCTTTTTGGGTGATCAACTTTTCCGCACTACGCAGGAGTTTAGGGGTTGGTTAAATGCGCCTTCTTCTGAGTCCGCTAGAACTTTTTATTGTGGCATGCTTGATATCCGACTTGCAGGTGCTATCAGACATGCATTCAATGCTAATGTCTTTTTTTTTTCTGGCCTGGGAGATTGTCTAACACCTTTGATGCCCTCTTACATAACCTTGGTTTTGAACAGCCATATATGAGCAAGACTCATATGTGGCTCGTTCGCTAAGTCATCCGACGGCATGAACCTTCCATAAACAAACTTTCTAGGTTTCCAGCCCTGCGAAGGGTCACTTGACATCGAACCTTACTTCTCATACAAATCATACCACGGTTTCCGCAGAGTCAACCATTTCTACCCTTGAGGTATCATACGACTCCAATACTGATGCCGATCTGTTACAAGTGGCGCTTACCGCTCTAGCCGAGAATACCAGGGGAAATAATCATAATCATTCAATCCAACAGGCTATCAATGGCTCCTTTCCTTGCAAATTATCACATATGACCGTAAATAATACTTCAAATTCGTCAGTTGTAACTACACCCACTACATGACCGCGTAAATGGCAAATATGTCCAACGTAGCTGTAAATGGCGCCATATATATCCGAGAAGCGATTTATACATCCCACCACCCCTCCAAATACGACTTCAAATCGATAGTATCCGGCCGCTTGACATGCGGCGTCAGATCGGCATCCTTCTCCGTCTCTCGCTTCCTCCACCCATTCCCAAAATAGGCAAACCGATTCCCGCTCGGATTGACATGAGTAAAATCCCAGTCCTCCCACCTTGGATCCCGTCTCAAGTAATTCAGAGTTGCCGCACTCCCAGGGAACAACCCATGGACTTTCCCACCGGGCCGGCCACCGTTATACCATGAACGACAGTTCTTCTGACCCGGGGTTGAGTCATCATTTGCGGTCCAGACGGTGCGGGGGTAGAACTGGTCGCAGTATTCGACGAAGTCGTCAGTCGCCGCTTTCGATGGCGCCATGCCTTTGATGCCCTGGCTGCGGATCTTGCGCAGGATCTTAGCGATATATGTGATTTGGTTTTCGAGACTGTTGGGCACGCTGCCACCGTGACCGGTGGAGTGGGGGCCACCGATCCACAGGAGATTGGGGAACCCTGGGGTTGCAACGCCGAGGTAGTTGTAGGGGAAGCCGTAGAGGCCGTCGTGTTTCCAGGCGGTTTTGAGGTCGATTCCGTCGGAAATGATGGAGAAGGGTGGGGCGTGATCGACGTTGGCGCCGGTGGAGCAGATGACGATGTCGACGGGGCGTTCCACGCCGTCAACGGTGACGATGCCTGTGGGGGTGAAGCGTTCGATTGGGGTTTGGATATAGTTAACATTGTCTTTGGTTAGGGCTTCCAAGTAGCCTGGGCCTGGGGTGGCACGGCGGCAGTTGGGAGGGAAGTCCGGGATGATCTTGTCGGCTAGTTCGGGCTTGTCACCGACTCTGGTCTTCATTAACTCGGTCCACTTCTCGCGAAGGCTGTCATTTTCGACGGAGCCTTTGAAGACAGCCCCGAAGCGGGAGAAGTAGCCGGTCTCGACGCTCTTGCGGTATTCTATGTAAGCGTCCGGGTCCTTGAAGGACTCTAGTTGCTCAGGGGAGAAGAGGTTTGGTTCTAGTCGACGGATGCCACTTGTGCCAAAGGAGTCGGCGATCCAGGTCTTGTTTCGTGCGTAGTGGTCCACGTATTGGGCAATGGGTTGGATTGAAGGCAGGACTTGCAGACCAGATGCTCCGTTACCGATCAGGGCAATGCGCTTACCGTTTAGGTCGACGTCGTGATTCCAGTGAGAGGAGTGAAAGAGGGGACCCTGGTATTGATCGATCCCGGGGTAGTCTGGGAGCTGCCAGGCATTGAAGTGGCCGATGGCGTTGATGAGCACGTCAAGCTCTTCTTCGTATCGCTGGTAGTTGTTTCAGCCGATGTGTCGTTGAGAGAAACTTATTCGGAGATCATACCCTTTGTGATTCACCTAGATCCTGCAAAGTGACCCGCCACTTCCCCTGTTGGGGCAGCCACACAGCCTGTTCGACCTTCTGTTGCAGTCGGAGATACTTGTGCACATCATACTTGCGCGCCACACCCTGCCAATAGTCCCAGATCTCAGCCCCTTGCGCGAATTCCTCCGTCCATTGTGTGTTCGGCGAGAATCCAGACTGGTAGACATGCGCGGGGATATCGCATCGTACTCCGGGGTAGTTGTTTTCGAACCTGTCAGTCGTTCGTCAACGCCAGTGGTCGATGAGTAATTATTATCGTGGACCTACCAAGTGCCTCCCTATCATGAATGTTAGTAATGTAAGACGTTTTGATCCATGGCGTTACATACCACGTCTGCGTTCTTTTCGTATATCCGCAGGTCTATACCAGGTAATTTTGCTGGGAATAAGACACCTGCTGTGACACCCGCTAGACCAGCACCTATGACTCCGACTTTGATCGGACGAACCTCATCGATTGGGTGTTCTTCAATCTTGAAGGCTGGACGGCTGTCTTCCGCGTTCGCTTTTTGTGTCGCGGCCGGATGAGCAACAGGTGGCACAGAGTCCGTGGAACTGTGTCCAGGACCGTTCAAAGAAACGAGTTCGCTTTGGATGATTTGAGGTCCCTTGACTGCTGCCATGATTGACTTTCAGGGTGTGGAAAAATTACTCTAGCTATGGCTGGTGGCGGCCAACCGTGTCCGTATTTAAAGCGGCGTGCAATAGAGGGGTATGGGAGCTGGACGCGCATCGCGGTTGACAAGGAGCACCCCCTCTTCCGAGCCGATGCACGCCATCTGCACCATATCTGAGCTCACAAGTGGTCCAAATCCACCACCAACCTTGACGGGCCGCCGAGATCACACCATTGGAGACGGCGATGATGCGACTAAGACATGGCTTATCTCATTGGAAGCAAGTCCGATTGGAGGTAGATTGAATCCCAAAACCAAGACTCTCTTGATATCGGGAATCACAGGGATTTGTTGAGGATGAAACGCGATCGCGCAAGGGACTCCGTCATGCCCCCGCGCGATCATCCAATCCCCCGTCCCGAAACGGCAACCCCCCGGTCGCCCGGATCAACGTCGTGCCGGGCCGGGGAATGAGGCCATCAGGCACTGTCAGGCACCCTACCAGGCCCCAAAGCGGAGACCCCCGGAAATGCCCCGATGTGAACAGTTGCAGGGTCAACGGTCTAGGATTTTGCACCCCGGCGGGTCCTTCTCTTTTTGGTGCTCACACCACTGTCGTCGGTACTCTCAGGGCCATTCTTCGCATTTTGTGGACGACGCCCCCGTTTCGTACCCGTTTCTTTCCCCGGTGGATGGCTTGACGACGCTGGACTGTGCGGAGACTCATCCACGATAGCTTCCGCGCTTGCTGAAGCTGGCTGTTTCGCAGACCCGGCCTGCTTCCGCAGTCTACTAAAGGCCTTTTCCATTCTAGTCTGGCCACCGGCACGGACACGAGGCGCAAAGGCACCAGCTCCTTGAGGCCCACTGAAGAAACTGGTGATGTTGGACTGTGTGCCCTCCTGCTCTCTCTGATTCATATCACGGATTACAGGCAGAAGGATTTCGTCCGTCCGCTCCTGACCCCATCCGACAGTTGACATAAGGAAGTTCCGCAGACCATGTAAGTCGGGTACACCCCATTGGAAGGCAGACGGATCCGAATCGACCTCCGGTTCCAGATAAGCGACGTCGACGCGAGGGTCTGGAAAAGACGGAGGCAGGAAGAGCTTCGAGGCCTGCTTCTTAAACTTCTTATAAAAGCTTGCATGGGCATCGTCTTGCATGCTGGCCCCCATCTGTACCTGTGTCCACCAATCGCGAAACTCTTCCAAAGTCGTAAATTCACTGAGAACCTCCAACGCTGTCACAGGTCCGACCCCGGGGATACCTTCTGTGTAGTCGCTCCCCAGTAGATGGGCCAACCGAATGAGCTTTCTCCGAAAAAGAGAATATTCTTTCTCGAGGTCAGTGGTCAGGTAGCATTCGACAAACTTGCTTTGGTTAAACATGTTTTTATAAACCCGCGTCCCTCCAAATAGGAAGATGTCGCTGTCATCAGTGATAATGCCATCGACAAGGCCCAAAGAGACTAGCTCAGCACACTGGGCTTCGGCTTCCATGGGTGCAGTGATATATGGGAGACCAAATAGCTGTAGTAACTGCTGGCATTCGGTGATCATGACCTGTGATACTTCATCGGCATCTCTGCGATCCTTCTTTTGCTGGAAGCGCAGCTGCTTTAGCTCTTGTTCATAATCGAACGCGGTTTCAATGTGAGAGGTTGGGTTCAATGTCGCTGCAAAGCGCACATGTTCTTCGCCTTCAGCTGCGAGCTGTTGAAGCAAATCCTCGTCTTCAGGATCCGAAAATTCTTCTTGGTCGATGCCCTCTTGTTCGATGTATTCCTCTACCCCTGCCAAGTGTATCTCGTCTGATATTGGCGGCTCTACCACAGGCACATCGCCGTTAGCCATCTCTCCTTCTGGTTGTAATGTGACATCCTCGAATTCGGGTGAGGGTGATGCTTCAAAACGCGAAACATCTGCTTGGGCATTGACATGGGACATGCTGTCATCATCCACGGAACCCTCATGTACTTCTTTGGAGGAATTCTCCTTGTTAACTATTGAGTCCTTGATGTCCTCTGACTCAGGCGCATTTGTTTTGAGAGGAGCCAACTCTTCTATAGGGGGGGATTCATGCGTGGTCGAATTGTATTGGTAAACAACATCATTTGCCTTCCCGTCTTCCTTGGGTTCCAAATCAATGACTTCTTTAGAGTCAAGCGACTTGTCGGCACCATTAGTTGCGTACGCGTCCTGGTCACTGACAAAGAGATGGTCCGGTGCTGTATTTCTCTCCAGTGGATTATTCGGCGGATCATTGTCAACCTTGTCAGTGATGAATTCGATGTCATTAGGATTTTCTGATTGTTTAGAGAACCACGGTGGTAGAATCTCGCCTTCCTTTGAAATCTCGGTGGGCTTTTTGTCCTTGTTAATGTTACGACGTTTTTCATCTGGACCTTGCCTCGGTTGTTTCTCAGTACTGAAGGACTTATTGAACTTAAGTGACTCGAAGGGAAGTGGGCCATCAAACCGATTGCCAGCCACTTTGGATGGTTCTTTCTCTATTCTTCTGGACTGTGCAAGAGCTGCGGAAAAGTCCATCTCCTCGTCGTCACTCTGATCGACGAATCCCAATGTCACTTCATTTGTCCCTGCATCGGGAGGTGGAGGAGCATGGTTTCGGTTTATCGGAATTTCCGGTAGGTCCTTGTCATCGGTGATAGGGGCTCCCGACTCAAGAGACATTGCTATCGCTCGTTGGAGAGTTTCTTCTTCATCATCTCCACTGCCATTGAATATATCTTCAATTTCATGGCGGCTTTTTTCTTGTAGACCACTGTCAACGAAAAGGGAATCATCATTGGTGTCTTGCAGCACGAGGGTTCGTCCTCGTACGTCGTCAATAGCCCTTCGTCTTCCTACATCGACCCGCATCTGGCTCCCAATGGACTCATCGAGAACCCCTTCTTTAAGAAAAGGAAGCCTGGGAAGCCTGTTGAGACCTGCAATGGGCACATCTTCAAACCCCCCATCATCGTTATCCGATACGTCTTCATCTTCAGCAATGATTGTTTGCTGGCCATATTGTTCAACATCGATGGGCCTGTCTTCATGGCCCTCCTTGTTCCCCACAACACCGAGGACCCAGCCTCCTTCGATTGTATTGTCCTTGACTAACACATACTCTTTGCCGCGCTCTCCAGCAACTCGCTGCCCTGATTTGTAGAAAGCTTCCTCGCCGTTCATGCCATTGATATTCATCAAGCGTTGAGTCAAATCATTTCGCTCCTTCACACGCTCAATCTGAAATTTCGAGAAGGCCATCCGGTCGGGGAACATGTGTTCTAATTGCTCCTTGGAGTATCCCATTCGCAAGCGACTTCTAAGTCTGGCTGCATTCAAAATGTTGTACCGATCCGTTGCCGGGAGGCTGAGAAAAAACGAGCTATCGAAGTCGATCTTCGAGAAGTCGTAAAGGTTGATATCTTCTCCCTGGTGAAACTGTCTCGCATATTCCTCCAATTCTTCCTGGGACATGATACGTGGATCATTGGGAGCTCCCATCTCCTCAAGTGAGCTGTGCATCTCGGGTAGATGATAGGCATCCTTCTTTCGAAATGACCGGGCCTGGGTCTTTTCCTTTTCGGTCATAAAGACCTCGTCCGCGTAGACTGGATTATCAGGTATCTCTTCTTCCGCCTCAGCGGCACCCCTTCGACGATTAGCTGCTGCTTCTTCCGCCGATCTTTGCAGCTGCATCGCAAGGAGCTTCCCTGCAGTTCGCACTGCATCTTCTCGTCGACCTTCACGCCTTTTCTTCCTGCCCGCTATCGTCTGTCGTTTCAGTACTGGCGCGCCACCATCGAACACAAACACCGGCTTAATCCCGAAATATAGCAGCTTGCAGATACGACGAAAGAAGCCAACAACATGAGAATTCCGAAGTGCATTGCCTTCTTTGTCGCGAACGGCTTTCAGGAATTGATAAATCCAAATCGAGGCATCCACCGCGAGTCGTTTTTTATTGAGTGTTTCCAACTTGATGGGCCGTGCACAAGGCTGGACGATCGTCCAAAGCCCATGGACACCCATGCTGCTCTAGCCGTTCCGAAATTATGGCCCAGAAGAGCCGTGTAGAAGATGCAGACTGCACATCGGTCATGGACATAAGGTCCCCGGATTAAATCATTTAAGCTCTAGTTGACAGATGCACCCGCCCTGGCAACATTGGGTGACACAGACTCGCGACTGGTGAGACAAGCTGCGTTGGTTGCCACTTCGTCGACGCGAGAGGCGCGATGTCACGTGTGTCAGACACAGCTACTTTGACCGCTTCGGGATATCAGGTGATCATAGTATGTGACGTGATATGAGGTTAGAGGCTTAGAGCCCTGATTGGCTGGCCGGAACATGGTTGTTCCGGACCCGCTGCTAAGTAAGCCTCTATATTATATATATAAAAGGGCCTGCAAGCAGACACGGAGATAGAAGAAATTAAGTACTCAGTATATCTTTATATAGATATAGACAAGTATCATTGCTAGGCTTAACTAGCCGTTTGTATACATTAAATAGGCCTTGTACAAGCACTGCGGCCGGAAACCCTGAATCCCCTGAGTGAGGTGGCTGATCCCCACTTCATGACGTATTACAATAATATCACGTGATCCCGTGTTGGTTGGCTGTTGGGGCACGGAAGGGCCCTGGAAACCCTGTTTGTAGATGGTTTTCTTTTTCAGTTGAATACGGGGCTGCTGGACCGGTTGGTGATGGCGAGGGTCGTGATGGGGGCTGGCATTGCAACCGCGCCCGATGGTGGGCAGGCATCCCCGGAGTTGCCTGGATGCCTGTCAAACTCGGCATTCACGGCGGACCTCGTGTTTTCCTCGCTTCTCTTTGTCCAACTTCGCATTCACGTCGCCAGGCCCTCGTCGCCTACTACTCCCAGGCCCAATTTTATCATATAATCGGCTCCTCCCCTGTGTTGATATGATCTACTGGCCTGGTGGCTGAACCTCCCTTGACAACGACATCTCATCATTCCGGACCACTCACAATCGCCGTCTTCGGCATCCCACATTGTCGGCATTTATTCGGGCATTATGGCACCCGTCCCCTTCCTGGCGCGTTTCAAGACCCTTTTGTATGCACGGGATTATGGCAAGTGCAGCCATTAATGATCATTTTGACGCGTCTAACTCGGTTTCAGATACGCCAGCCATTTCAACAAAGTCGGCTGCGTTTTTCTCGGTATGTATTCCGGGCATTGACGACCTCCCCGACCCCTGTTTGCCAACATGGCATTCCACCCCATTCTCCTATCTGCAATGCAGCAGCTGACCCATGTTCTAGATCTTTTTGACACTTGTCTATGTGGTCCCGTTCTATGTGAACTCTACAACCCGGCCATCTCCGACTCTTAGTCGGGATGCGCCGTCCGTCATCCGGGCGAGAATCCGAGCCGTAACATCGTCGTGCGTTGTCAGTTCCCTGGCCGTTCTGTGGCTGATTATCGGCAAAAACGATGCCTCCTTTTCAGAGGCCCTCCATTTCCTTGGGTGGTGGCCAGTCAGTCTCGTGGATATCTTCCGCAGCCTACTCCTCACAGCCATTCTATTCGCTGGACCCCTGTTCGAGCGCGGTATCGCCGAGGGTGAATGGAGAGAATGGATCCGCGGAGGCAGAGTCACTTCGGCTCTTCGCAGCTGGATCGGATGGAGGAACTACGTTGCGGTTAGCCTGCCCCATCCCATATCCTTTCCTCTATGGGCTGTTGACTGATTGCCGACCTCAGGGTCCGATCACTGAGGAAGCCATGTTCCGATCAGCCATCATTCCTCTCCACCTTCTCGCCAAGGTTGACCCCGATCGCATTGTATTCGTAGCACCACTTTATTTCGGAATTGCTCACGTGCATCACTTCTACGAGTTCCGTCTCACGCATCCAGACACACCCGTCATCGCAGCCCTCCTGCGATCCGTATTTCAATTCGGCTACACCACAGTCTTCGGCTGGTACGCCACCTTCCTATACCTTCGCACCGGCTCACTCCCAGCCGTCATCCTCGCCCACACTTTCTGCAACTGGTGCGGACTCCCCCGACTGTGGGGGAGAGTCGAGGTGGGAGTGCCCTTCTTCGTCAAGGGCAAAGACGATTCCGACGGATCCAACGGCCAACTTGGTGTTGGCTGGACCGTCGCGTACTATACGCTTCTCGTAGGAGGAGCAGTTAGCTTCTACTACGCGTTATGGCCTCTGTCGGACTCTTTGAATGCTTTGGCTAGCTTTTAACCCTGTCCCCAGAAACTCATCACGGTATATTATAATATCGCAGCCAGTGGACGCAAAATCCACCTGGTTCTCTACGTGGACTACTCTCTTTGGTAGCCGTCATGTCTCCCTTTTTCTCTCTCTCTTTCCCTCGACTTCGATATTTGTGTTTCACGATTCTATCTACAGTTTATAATACCAAGGCACGATGGCGAGGAGATGAACGAGATGCTATTTCCTCAGTGTCTTATTATGATCATGTTCTATATTTTGTTTATCTACTATATTTGCATAATTGCCGTGTTGATCCGAGTTCTCATTTCTTTTTCATATCATAATATGAAGTTCACTCGGAAGAATACACATTGGCGTTCCAGACCTAACAGCAAACCATATTAGGCCCGAATAGTTCGCTTCTAATCCACCCCAGAATGCCTGCAACAGCTATCCTGTGATGCGACAAAATACAACCCCCACCCCTAGAATCTAGCACTATGCTACTCTGGAATATTTGAGACATAATCTGACCCAAATGACCTAACCCCCTTGCAAACTCGCAGCACTTCCTTCCAACCTACTTCCAGCGCTGCATAATCTTTGGTTTCAGATATAGGGCTGATATGCTAAGACGCGTTCTCATTGACGGGAGCTACGCCCTGTCTCAATCTAGGGGGAACCTAATCTGCATGCCTCAGCATGGCGGTCAATGACTCGAGTAGAACTACTTATTGCAGCTTCGCGTCTTCATCTACGAGACACTCACCGATACAAACACGGACGGGAACTTGAAATTTGGGACATATAAGTGATGTCCAAATGTGTAGAGAATTTCAAAGCAGAGCGGGAAGACTACGGATGGTATGTATACAGCTCAATAGACTCGAATACCTGCGATCTTTCGATTAGCGTGTTCTGTTGTGGTGGGCACCATCTTCGTCATGTCCTGACTGCTGAGCAAACATGTACGAGCCAGCTCGGGTTAGCCAACCGGTAGATACAGGGCTTCCTCCACACGTGAGACGAAATTCTTGCTTATTGGACGGGTTTACAGCGGATAGGGTGCAAGTGTAGGTGTGCGCTTATCTCCACCCTTGCATGAACGCGAAGCCTCACACGCCAAATGATAACGTAGTCGTGATCTTGGCAGTACTGTTCGTTCCGGCTTTCAAAGTGCACGAGCCAGGAAGGGGGTGTCTCGGGATTCGAAACAACCCGCAAGGGTCGACGGTTCCACCAGGCCTCCTCCAGGATGAGGGATGTTGCTGGATGTTCATCCCACATGAGACACGGAGTAGTCTAGGCGCGTATCTATGCTGACTGATACTGATACATGAGACGTTCTACAAGAGTGTCTCATCTCAAAGCTCCGGCTTCTAAGTCATTCGGGTGTATTCCCCGGATGCTCGGATGTGGTATGTGCTGGCCGTAAAGGGAAATAGCAAGGGGTGACGTATTCCAGGGCAAAGCCAAAGGCGGAGTTATATTTCTCTAGAGGGGGGGCAATTAGTTGTATCGAGGGTCGCTTTTACACCTTTCACGATATTTCTATCGCAACCCGTCATGGTCCGAACTGCCATTCCGGTATCCCCCTTCGAGCCTGAAGTCGAAGCCCAAATGGGGGCTCTGAGTGAGATATCCGGCACCCCTAGCCCGGAAGACACCCGGAGTCTTCTTAAGCGAGTAGAGCAAACAGTTCATGACCATCCAGATGCCCTAGCATTGATTTGTGCTCATCAAAGTCCTGGGCTGTATGGCCTTGGGATTCACAGGGACGGAAATTCGGGAATAGCAGCAGCTCATGCGCGATTGGAATTTTATAGGGGTGTAAAACAGGTAGCAGCAGCTTTGGAAAGCCTAGGCTTCAAGGACGGATGCCCACTTTTCGTTATCCTGGGAAACAGCGTTGAGCATGTCCTCACGACCTGGGGAGGGTATAAGGCAGGCTGTGTGCATGTATAAATCAACCCGCAAAGCCTTGCAAATGCAGCCGAGGCTCGTCATATGGTCAAAACCGCGTTGGATTTCCTGGACGCTCCTGCAGCAGCTGTGGTTGTGAAAAACCAAATAATGGCAAACCAGTGGGATGAGTTGTTCCCCGACTTGGACTGCGTCAAGATTGCGGTTGAAGAGCCAACCGATAGCTGGATGTCATTCGGTACCCTGATGACTTCGACGACTAGCAAGTCTGCAGCCAGCCTCAATAGTCATATCACGGAAGGAAAGCACCCTGAAACATCAATGTTTTTCACCAGCGGCACGACATCTATGCCGAAAACATGTGTTCCGGATTTATGCGCGTGGACCACCGCTCTTGAGACTCGTTCCACTTTGGCCGCGGGTTCAGTAGGGAATAAAGTAGTCGCCCTCATCCCAAGCAGCCATGCTATCGGACACATTGGGATGGTTCTTTCTCTAACTCGCGGCGCAGCGCTCGTCTACACCTCTTATCTGGGCTTTAATCCTGAAGTGACAATGGAGACTTTGCGGAGAGAAGAATGCACATACCTGGTTATGGTGCCCGCTCTTCTGCATGCTTTGATGACGGCCAATCCATCCGCACAGAGTGGGATCAAGCCCCTGAAAGCAGCTATCTTCGGAGGAATGAACCTGTCAGCAGCACTTTTGTCGGAATTTCAGAGGTCCTTTCTCCACGAGCAATCGAGAATATATACAGCATGACAGGGTGCTTTCCTTTCCACTGGGGGCGTGGAAACCCCCGATACGATCACCAAGGATGGACACATCGCGGTCGGCATACCAACCTGGGGCGGAACAGCACGAGTCTGTGCTCCAGGGACCCGGTCGCCGCTTCCTCTGGGAACACCGTGAGAGTTCCATTACAGCGGATATCAAACCGTCAAGCGGTACCTGGGAATTGACAGCAAGGACTTCTATCAAGATAAGGACATCCGCTCTACAGGCGACCAGGCTGTAATCCATACTGACGGCCAACTCTATCCCCTGGGGAGATACAAAGACCTAATTATTCGAGGGGGGAAGAATATCTCGCCCTCTGCGGTCAAGTCCTCATTAAGCCAGAAGCCGGAGCTGTAGGCTTTGAATACGCAGGCCGTTCCGCTCCCTGATCCCGTCGCGGGTGAAGTGCCCGCCATTGTGGTCAACCGGAACATCGACCACAGTGTAGTCCGGAAGATCATTGATACCGTGCTTGAAAATATAGGACAAATGTATGCTCCTAGCAAGGTATTATCCATTGAGACCCTGGGAAAGCAAGACTATCCGCGCACTTCCTCGGGGAAGGTGCAGAAAGGAAACCTAGCCACTTAAGTACGCCAATATGAAGAGACACTGGCGGCTGCGGATCCTGGTATCCTACCGTCTGGCTCATCCAGTATTGGAGATAAAGTAGCATATGTCTGGGCCAGTACCCTTGGTCTGTTATCCACAGAATTGGACTTGCATGCCGATCTATCAGAGCGCAGTAACAGTATCACGTTGATGAGGGTCCACGCCAAAGTCCGACGTGAAACTGGCCGTGAGGTCTTATTCGCGGCTTGGTCCTCTGTGGGCACCGTTGCGGAACAAATGAAGCTCTTTGACCATGCTCCAGCAATGGGAGGCAAGAAATCAGTCCCGGCAGCCAAGACTCGACAAGGGGGGCCAAGAGCTGAGGACATGGCTCATCTCGCGGCGGATCCATCTCGATTCGGTGCAACCCAGGATCTCATCAGCAAAGCAATCACACCATGTCAACTCTCTTGGGATGATATTGAGGACTTAATTCCAACGACAGACAGGGTCGACCTCCTGACAAGATCCCATGTCTTCGACTATCAAAATGTCCATATCTCCGTGCTGACAAGGAATGTGGATTGTCAGGTGAGTTCCTTGTCGTTTGTCTGGTATAACTCACCTTGTCTAACACTCTCAGCGACTCCACTCCGCCCTTGAAGCAGCACTCTCTAACCACACAATGCTGTTGTCGTTCATGGCCATCAACGAGACGCTTTCAGTAGCTGATCGGGCCCTTCACGTCACCATCCGACCTACGAGAAAGATATTTGACCAGTGTGTCCTAGACTATGGGGTGCTGGAAACTGTCGAGGATGCATACAAAATTCAGAGGGATTGGCCGCAGGGGCATGAGATACCAATGCCTGGTCCTCTTGGCCGCTTTCTCATTGCTTTTGTCAAGGAAACCAACAGTGCCGTCATGATTGAAAATAGTAAGCCATGCTGGTGTGGAAGACGTGTCGGCGGACCACCCAAATGCTAACACTGCCCCAGTCTCCCATGCGATAACGGATGTAACGCATCATGAACTCTTCATATAAGATCTCGACCGCGCCCTGGATGGGCTGTCATTAGAGCCCCATATCCCCTTCAAAGCATGGGCCGATGCACTTTACAATCTCCAATATTCTCCTGCTGCCCAGCCAGCGCTGGATTACCACGCTGGACAAATGCCTCATCTGACGGGTCTGTACTCTGACGCCGTAGATGCTGTGATGTTCAACTGGACGGGGGCGAACACCTTTTAGGACAGCGATACGAAGCAACTGTATAAGAATATCCAGGCACCGCGCATCCATTTCCGGCCTAGGACCGGGTTGATGGTGGATGCAGGGACAGGGAAGGACGGTCCGACTTTAGTGGTGTCTTTGACGGGGGCGATTGCCAACGCATCTCCGTCATGTATTGATCGGCTTGGAGAGGGGTTCCGCTGCATTGTCACCTGGCTGGTTGCGCAGGAGAACTGGGGGGCGGCCGGTGAAGGATTTCCCAGAGTGCTTGGGTGGTTTGTTGAGGCTGCTCTTCTTCGATGTAGTTAGGACGAGAGGATTCCCATGATTGAATGACATAGCACCCTACATGGGTCCATATTCATCTTATATTCAATGAATGTATGCAACGGCTTGAAGCACGATGTAGAAGGAGCAGAAGCAGGTCACTTACGAACGATGTTGTAGACTGCACGTGCAGTTGACGGCCAGTCACGGCGGCCGGATTATGAACCGCGACGGGCGATCTCCGGTATCTCCGACCGCCCCGGCATTTCGGCCTCGGACCGGCTGCTGCTCTTTTCACCCTCCCTTCCCCCCATCTCCCTCGTCTTTCTTACCACTCGCTTTTCTTCTCCAGCGTACGACACACCTGGGCTCCGTGGACATGGCTGGCAACAGACGGATAATGCGAACGGCAACGATACATTGTTTGTCCCCGATCTCGCGGGTCAGCAGCGCAACCGCAACCCGAACAACGCGTTTTCTTTCCTCCTCTCCCCTCCACGCCAATCCCGTGCGCATTCCCCTCGACATCCCCCCGCCATTTCCCGTCACCAAAACATGCCCGGAGCCCAGCTGTTCATGTCCCTCGACGCCGTCGATGCCTGCGCTCATTGACTATGACCAGCCACTGAACGGAACGATGGCGGCCTACGCTCAGCAACTTCTTGTCTGCACCGGCCAACCAGACTGGACGAGTCGCATCGACGAGGACGGTCAAGGTCAGAGCTGGGGAGAGCTTGTGCGGGGGTTGAAGCGCCTCCTGGGCCGCGGGGGAAAATACGCCGACGTAAGTAGTTGTACTTCTTTACTATAGCCCTTGATCCTCCACCCTCCACAACAATAAGGTCACTCACTAACCCTTCACGTCATTCCTCCAGCCATTCAACAACATCCTAGTCACCAACTCCTCCTTCCCACCTTCCTCATCCTCCTCCACCGCCTCCCAAACAGCCTCCGCCTTCCTCTTCCCCAGCTTCAAATACTTCCCCTCCGTCTCCGTCCCCCTCCCCGAATCCGCCCCCACAACCACCAACCTCTCGACCTTCGTCCGCGCCTTTCTCCTCCCACGCGAATCCCGCCACGGCGGCCAAACACGGGAACAAGAGCTAGCGACGGAGTTCCCAGACGCGATCGATATTCAGCATTCCCCGGTCGTGCTAATCTGCGGGCACGGCGGTCGCGATATGCGTTGCGGAGTGATGGCGCCGGTTCTGGAGAAGGAATTCCAACGGGTCCTGCAGTCGAAGGGCTTCGCTTCGGCAGGCAGCGACGTCAGTTCCGTCGACAGCCCCGAACACGCTCATATCGGACTGATCAGCCATGTCGGCGGACACAAGTACGCCGGGAACGTCATCGTGTACATTCCCCCAGGCATGACGGTGGGAGGAGGAGACTCGCATCCGCTCGCGGGCAAGGGCATCTGGTACGGACGTATCGAGCCCCGCCATGTGCAGGGCGTCGTGGACGAGACTATCCTGGGTGGAAAGGTCATCACGGACCATTTCCGGGGTGGGATTGACCGCAATGGTGGGATCTTGCGGTTGTAGTTATCCCCCCACCCCTTTGTCGTCTCCACTCTTCGCATCTTAGATCCTTAGTTAGAGATAGATTTGTACAGTACAGTAGTGTATATATTTCCCTTGATGGCTGGACTCCACCGCCAGCTTTGGACTCCCCCGGTCAGAAGTGCTACCATTCGTCTCACCGGAGGCTTTCTTTCTTCCACTGTATATGGCGATGGGGGCTTACTTATCGACGAGTACATATGATGAGACATACAACATACCTGACACTGACACTGATCCTAAGCCTCTGAAAGACCAAATACTCAAGTCTGCTATACATACCACCACAAATAACCATACCACCTCCACAATTATCAACAACCGCTAATGCAAAATGCCTATCCCCAATCCATCCCCTCATCTCACCCCCCAACCCCATCTTCATTCTCCCTTCAACAACCACCCACCATCCATATATAACCTCACCCCCCATTCTTTAATGAACACTTCCCCCCATCCCTCTCCCGAATCACTCCGACCACTGTAGTACTTATATATATTCCACACCATTCTCAGACCAAACTTCTCCCATCCAACGAGCTGAACCTAATACTAATTCTGCAAAGCAGTACATACTTCTCCATACTAGGTAATCAGTATAAGACCAACCTCTCAAAAACAAACAACCTCTCTCCACCAAAAACAATCCGAACTCCCACCAACAGCTGCAACGAAACCAAATCCCGAGGATACATCATCGCCTCCACGACTAGCCAATCATTCTCAGCCTGATGGGGATGACTGGACTGTGCATTCACGCTTAACTTATAATCTAGCTCTTATGGTTATAGTGAGCGAACTATGCATGCTAACTAGCCCGAAGCAATCTAGGTACATATATAACCCGGTCGTTATCGTCTGGGCTCCACATTTCGTGCCGGCTTCCCGACCGTTATCGGCATGCCGAGGCCCCCACGCCCCATACCATGGCAGTTACTTGGTGGACAAGTGCCGACGTGGGCAGTAAGACCACAGTGGGATTATGTGGTTTGTTGCAAGAAGAGCGGCTGGTATAATACATAAAATCAGGAGAAATATAATCACGCCAGTGGCAGTGGCATGAATTGGGGATTATTTTCGCTCTATGAATAACAGGACTAAGGCTAATATCGCTCGACAAGCCACTTCTGCCGCACTTCCGCATCCATGGCATTAAGCTTCTTGCTTTCCGCCTTCTTAACAGTAATATAGTTCTGGACCAGAGAGTGGCCAAGAACATCTTGTAGAGCTTTGTCAGAGGCTAGGTTATCGAGACTCTGGGACAGGCTTTTGGGGAGCTGTGTGGTTATGCCAAGGGCACTGCGGTCGGCATCACTAAGTTTTGCTGCGTCATCTGCGCCAGTTAGTATGTTTATATATCAAACAAGGACAATAGCCCTGTGGGCCAGTTAGATGGGTACTTACATAAACAGTCGCAGACGGTCAACGGTTGCTTCTCTTGCAGACCTAGGTACCCTGCAGCCAATATCGCCGCCATGGCCAGGTACATATTGGCGAGACCGTCGAGCGATTTGATTTCCCAATGTCCCTTGGAGATCTTTCGGACCGGAGTTTCGCGGTTCTGCGTGCCCCAGGCAATCCATTCACTTCCAGCCCAAAGACCAGATTGGACCCGGTCATAGCTAGCATCGCCAGACAGGGTAAAGGCGGTCATGGCTGGATAGTGTTGAAGTACTCCGGCCAGGAAGCTCTCTTCTTGAGTTGCTGGACTAATGGAGACATGCGCGTGCGAAGCTGAGCCGGCAGCATGTTGGTGTGGGCGAGGGTGAAGGGTTGCGCGGAGACCATGCTGTTCAGCGATGTTGGTCACAACCTGTCGTGCCTTTATGAGAGTATCAACAGCGGCGACAGGCGATCCGGGTGGTAAAACGAATTCAAATTGGCCAGGGGCTGACTCGGCATGGAACTGCTCGAGATTGATCCCAATGGATTCCAGAGCATCAGCAATCTCTTCGAGCAACGGGACGAAACGCCTTGTGTCCCTGGTCATTTGGGACCATGAGTGGTTGCTGACGCATGGAACAAAGTCCTCCTCATTGGTGTCCGGGTTAGTGATGCACTTCAGCAAGATAACTTCGATTTCAAACCCGCAGGTAACCTCGATTCCATGTTTTACTCGCAACTCAGAGGTTATGTTGTGCAGGGTGGTTCGAGGACATCCTTCTAGTTCTGTGCCCTCCTCAGAACGCCACCACGACATCACAGTGGCACTCTTCGAGTCAAGTCCTACATTGAGCCAGAGGCTGGAGAGGTCCGGTTCCATGTAGAACTGACCTGTTGTAGAACCCACCGGGCAGACTGAATCGTCCTGGAGCATTAAGAAAACTGCCAGACAGACACCGATGCGGCGTTGCTTGCGGACAATCTTAGCGAACTCTCGCACAGGAAACATGCGCACACGAGTCGTTGCCGTGAAATCAATAAACTGCAGCCAGATGTACTTAACGTCGGGATTATTCTGCATAAATATGTCCAAGGCGTCAATTGAAGATGTGCTGGACAAGGTCCTGATAGCGGGAGCCAGCCCGCTGTTGTAGGTTGCCTTCTCGTTTAAGCTATACAGGCGATTAGAGTTATTAAACAATATGTCAGCAACAGCCAGCTTCGCTTGCTCGATGGTGTGGTCACCATGGAGAACGTAATCCACAATAACCTGTCAAATATTAATGTGGGAAAGCTTGGAATAGGCCTTTAAAGTCGGAACTTACCTTCTCCAATGCATCGCGGAACTGCTTGTTTGCCAGCCAAAATGTTTCCGGGTAGAAATGTCCGTCGGTGCTCCATAGGAGACGGGTTGTGGGTACGATTTCCAGGCTCTCCCGGATGATGGATTCCTGAGCGTCCCGGCTCACCATGGGAAACACTTCGCCCAGATCCAGATAAACGTTGGGGTAAACACAGGCGAGGTAACCGGCCTCTCGGGTGTAGGGATAGGAAGAATGCAAGAGCACAAAGTCCACTTTTGGATACTGGGCAACCAGGGCCTGCAGGTAAGCGGGATTCGACAGTATTAGGTTTATATCATTATCGCCGAGTCCGGTATGCAGTTGTAATGGTTTGTTGGGGCTTGAAGGGTCGATCTCTTTGGCGGACTGGAGCTGATTGAGGGCCTGCCTAACCAGCCAGTCATTCAAAGGTTTGTCCTCCACACGGTATACAGAGCCGGTACCCTGTGAGATCGTCCGAGCAAATGACTGGAGTAGGATTTCATTATCGCTATCGTCGGTAGCCTGAACGTCTAGACCGGTACGGTAACAAATGACGGATTTGAAGCCTACCACCGCGGGGTCCGCGGTGGCCTCCGTGATTTTCTCGTGGAAGCCCTGACGGAACTGCTCCAAATGCGTCTGGAGAACGGCGGGGCTGCTCGTGGACTGGTCGTAACCTCCGGGTAGGATGGAGGAAAGGACTCGGGCAGCCACCACCTCAATGCGCACGACTCGTTTGGTTGGGGCAGCGGCGAAACGATCGTGCCATTCGAAAGATTCAATGTCTTGGTCCGTGAGCAGATCGTCCAGAAGCAGACTATGAGTGCCTTCCAGGCACCGGCGGATCAAGCCCTGGTAGTCCCGCTCGACCCATTGATCGCGGGCCGCTTTGACGCAGTCCCAATCGGACGACGGGCAATCGTAAAGGGTGGCGAGCTGGGCGGCGGCACGCTGGAGAGGCAGGGTTGAAGGAGCATTCCGCAGGGCGGGGCCTTGCGCCTCGGAGGTGATCTGTTCGAAGGGGTATTTGGCATAGTTGGTGGCCGCGGCCCGCGAGAGGAGATTATGGGCGTGGTTATCTATGAGGGGGTGCGTTTGGACGAGGTGACGAAGAGATGCGAGCGGATCCATGGTGCGCCGGTTGATTGGCTGGTTCGATCGATCGATCGTTGGCGGATCACGGCTAGTAATCGGTCGGCAGGATTGACCGTGCACACTCGGCGGTGGAGGAGGAGAGGAGGAGGAGGATGGGCGGAGGGAGAGGGAGGAGGAGGAGGAGGAGGAGGAGGAGGAGGAAGGTAAACGCAGGACCGAGGAAGCGATGGGATGAGAAGAAGAAGGAGAAGAAAAAGGAAGGAGGAGGGGAGAAGAAGATAGAAAAGCAGCAGTAGCAGCAGCAGCACAGAAGGGGGAGGTAGACGATGCTTACTCGATTAGGCAGCTCGCGAGTGACCGCCGACCACGCGACGAGCCTGCTGGCCCTCGTCTGGCTGCCTCTATCCATAGTATCCAACGCCTCCAGGGCTGTTCCATCGCGCAACTAATGACGATGATCGGCTCGGAGAGAATGCCGTGCAGGTCCTGGCGGCTGTGGCCGTCGCCCTGAAGACACCAGGAAATCTCGACGACCGGCCCTCGTCAACCATACGCGATACGGTATCTTCCACGAGCTGCGGCGGAGTCTAGGTCCCATCGGTCGGCTTTCCTTCGATCTTCCTCGAGACCTCGACACGATGTCCCCACCCCCTGGGGTCGCCTTAGCGATCCCCGTTGGCTTTCCTGGCTCTTGTATACTCGCATAGTCCATTCCCCGAAACCCCCAAACACCTCGGAAATCCCGATCGCCGCTCTGGGAGAGGCTATACCCGGGTTCACGCGGCATACACCGCAACCCCCTGCCAACTCTCCGCCGGATAATAATAAGAACTAATCATAATAATATGATTTGATAAGTCGAGCCCGACAATAGACTCGGCCAATAGTCTATGGGTCCTCTCAAGCAGCAGAACCCCTTCAAACGCCCACATCCGAGACATTGTCTCTTATTCGCAAGATTCTTTTTCCACGACAGTAGAAGAGGCAGCAACGCAGACACCCCAGGAACAACATCCTGCCCCTCCTCTTTCTGGATGTGACGAGAAACCCAACCCCGCAACCAGTCTATCCACGGTCCACACAAGTTGGCTGAATATTAATTGACGTCGGATGACTACGGAGTAGTAGTACTCCGTGCCAGAAGCGGACGCTCCGATGGGAAATAAAATAATAATAATGAGCCTCAGCGGGGGCGTCGGGGGTCATCGACTCATCGTAGCGGCAGAAGGATGAGGACCCGGCGGCCCAATCTAAGCGAAGTCGGACAGTTGGAGACTTGGAGGACCGTGGCCGGGCCTTGGGTCGAGTTGGGACTAGCATCGCGTGAGACGCGCAAGACCAGTCCTGCCGCTGCGATCGCCATTTGGCGGGTTGGGGGGGCCGTTCAGTCAATTAAATATTAATATAAGCTGTCGCATAGTCTAATCATCCCACCGGGGGGGAGCGGAGGCAACGGGCCGAGGATCGGCTTGCCGAGGCACGTTGAACTTGGGCTGGAAAGGTGTGGCCCCAGCGCCCATCCAGTTCCCAGCCTGACGTGTGCTGGCCATTTCACATGGAGGCAATTGGCACTGGCACTGGCACTGACACTGACAGAAGGACATGACTCAGGCCGATTGGAGTCTGATAGTGTCGTGCTTGTTTCACCCGACTCGGCGAGACCGCGCGATAGCAGAGGCACAGACACAGGGCGCTGTCGGGTGATACGCTCGCTGCTTATCAGCCAGGCCGCCTCCAGGCAATCCTTCTCCCCTAGCACCAAATTCCACCGATCGACGTCTCAATAATGCCAGGGCTGTCTTCTTTAACTCTGTTACACACCCAAACAATCTCCCATCCCAAATACCAGAAGGGTGCTATGTCACCAATCTCGATATCAAACCCATGCGAAGCCAACCAGCAACCCCCGATGCCATATACCCGACAAAGCCCTTCCTCCAACACCCACCCACATCACAGGGCAGAATAATACACTACTACACCCCATCCAAGGAAACCCCATTCATCTGCAATAATCCGCCGGGGAATTAACCCAAAGGATCAGCCAGGATCCGTAGGGCGGTGGGGCCTTCCCTGCCATGGCAATTCTCCGCACGGCAGGATCGGGCTCAGATACGAACACGCTACGGAGAACTCCGTGGGATGGGGATCGGCTGTCACGGATGCCCATCCTTGCCCATACAAGGCCATATTAATCCAATGCGGGGCTGGACTACTCAACCACTGGACGGAGTACTCCGAACTGTGGCAGTAGTACGGTTACATCGCCCAGAAAGGAAATCCTTCCCCTGATGAGGGGGGGGTTAGGAGGTCGCAAATTAGTGTGTTGGGGTCAGTGTGCATGCATTGTTGGGATTCTTTGCTTGGTCACGGCGGTTAGGAAGGCATAGGAAGGATTTAGTTGGGGTTTCTCGTTTATAACTAGTACTAGGATACACAGGCCGTAGATTGGAAATGCGGCGTGTTGCGCAAGACTGTTTGGGAAAGCGCTCATATGCGGTTAAGGATGAAAAGCACGGTAAGTCACTTGAAAGCTCAAATGAGACTGATCACGGCACACTGGTTTCCGGAAACGGTACTGTATTCCCGTAAAAAGGCTATCTACCTATCATAGTAGGAGACCAAAAAGAAAAGTCATTGGAATATATTCATTCTGGCTCTGCAGTCTGCTAGGGGAATCCATTCATGACGTTACCCAGTCCAGCGCAAGGGACAGGGAAATGGGAAAGAAAGAGGAAAAGAGAAAACCAGAAGAGGGCAAAATGGACACAAAAATGAAGGAAATGAATTATTTCGCAAACGCCAGAGAGGCCACGCCATGCTACGGATATCCGCTCACATAACAAGGAAATAAAAGGGAAGGGAAACAACTCATGAAAAAAGGGCAAAAAAATTTTTCAAGTTCCACTGGTTCATGGTAGTGGATAGATGATGAGGGCGACTATTTGGTCTTCTTCTGCTCCTCTGAGGGGCCCTCGCCGCTGCCGACACTGGCGGAACCGTCAAGCGAGACCACGTCTTCTTCCGGGTCCATTTCGTTGCGCACGCGTTGACGACCGCGCTCCTGCATCGAGTCTCGGATCCGGCGGTTGACTTCGCCGAGATCGTCTTTGGATTTGATGGAGAGGGGCTTGAGAAGGGTATCGTAGAGGCGGAATCCCGCGCTCAGGGATCGGCTCCGGCTGCTCCGTTCGGTACTTCGGTTGCGGCTTTCGGGTTCGCTGGGAGGCATGCTCTTCAGACGGGACTGGTAAGTGTCGTCTTGCGGGTGGTCGTGGGAGATAAGCTTCTCGGACTCGAAATCGGGGAAGATCTCTGGAGCGAAGGCGTCGATCACGTCAACGACCTTCGCCGAGAGGGCCTGGCGTTCGGCACGGAGTTTGGCGAACGAGTTGGAAGATCGGGGGTCGAGGGCGACCAGAAGGGGGGGCAGGGATTTCAGCACGTCGATGCCGATCTCGCCAATCCGAAGACCAGCAAAGGACACGGAAATCATCAGACCAAAGAAGAAAATCGAGAAAAGCGTAAGGGGAATCGAGTCGGAAATATAGGTCTGGGCGTTCATCCACCAGGGTACGACGGAGGCGTAGTACCCATCGTGGCGGCAGTAATGAAGCCAGATTGTCACAAGCACGGTATACCACGTATATAGGGCAGGCGCCAGTCCCATGGCGACCAGAATCTTCCAGGTTCCAACAACGTCGCGGCCCTCCAGCTTGACGACGGAGCCGGCGAGGGCCTTTCGCTGCTTCTTGACAGAAACAACCTTGGCGGTTACAAACACGGGCCAAAAGAGGGCCACGGATGGCAGGGTTCCGACTGCGAGGGTGAGAAGCTCACCCACGCGATACAGCAAAGTACCAAGGACCAACCACCAAGGACGGTGCTTCACATCACCCCATTCGACCTGGTGGTCGCGGACCCCCAAAGCCCGAAGCCGCCGGTTGTAGTCAGAGATAGCCTTTTTCAATTGAAGGACCTTGGGCTCGTCTTTGAATTGGGTGTAGCCCTTCAGCAGTCGTCGGTTGAGTTCGATCACCACGGGAAGAGGAAGCTTCATCCGCAAGGGTTTGTACAGTCGTCGGGTGGCTTGGATGACCATCAGAGTCTCGTGGTCCGGAGCCTGTTGGGTCACCGCAGTAAGAGCCTCCTGGATGGTTTCCAGGAGAGATCCTACAGCGTTCCGTTTCGAATTTCCGCCAGCCTTGAAAGCCTCGATCTGATCCGGGTGCACTTGAACGGGGTTGCCGAACTCCACCACCGCGCGAGAACGGAACTTGTTCGGGTGGAAGTAGTTCATGCCGCAGGGTATGATGGACAGGCCACAGTTGGGATCCTGCGCGAGTGTCCCCAGAGCGATAATAGCAACACCGGCCTTCAACGGGAGGAGACTCGGGCGATCGTGACTTCCACCTTCCGGGAAGATGCCGATACAGCCACCCGCGATGAGCTCGCCATACACGGCAGCGAACATCTTGCTTTGATTAATGTGAGGGGCGATCTTAAACGGGGTTCCCTTGCGCAGCGCCTGGTAGAGTGGGTGGTCTTTTTCGAACTTCTTGAATGGCTTCCGCAGTCGCAACGCATCCGGGCCCAGGATTTCCTCGATAGCCTGTTGTTCCGGACTCGTTTTGCCGACACGCGGGAGAATAATGGAACCGCCTACCATGTACTGGTCGGTGGTGAAGTCGGTTCCCCTTCCGCGAACCAGCGTCGGGTCGTTCTCGGGATCGGGCAAGTAGATTTCGCCCTTGGCCGGCTTAACATGGTCCATGGATCTCACGACGGGGAGTGCGCCCATGCACCCGGCCATTGTGCCGATATACGGCTCGCGCATCGACTTTTCGGCGATCAAAAAGGACGTTCTCCGATCGGCATGATGCTTCAGGATGCGCATCAGCAGAATCGAGTCTACAAACTGATTGGCATGGGGCGCGGCGACAATAATGACAGGGCCGCGTTTGGGAATCCGCCATGCGCCGCGCGAATAGACCTCGCGGAAGAAGATGTCCAGGCAGAGGGTGAAAATCCACACGCCGAGATCGTACAGCCACGGAATCATATACCTTTGCGCCATGACTGCGGGTGTGTATTTCGCTAATCTAGGCAGTGGAGTAAGAGGAAGAAAGGAGGAGAAGCAAGAGGAAAGGTGTTAGGTCTCGTGTTGCTCTCAACTCATGACCGCGGGGGTTTATCTGCCCGTGACGTGAGGCAATAACGTGCGGAGTCTCGGGGGGACGGGACGCGTAAAAAAAAGCTGGGGGAGAAGTGGAGGCAATAGAGCTCCCACTGGGGTCGACTTTCGCGAGCCTCCCGGGAGTGAGGATGGTGATACTGCAGCTGTGAGGTAATGTCCAGCTTGCAGCCGATGGTGCAGCGGGGAGAAAGTTTGCGAAAAGCAACACTGAGCGAAGAGTGATGATGATCGATTCCAGCTCCGGAGAAATCCGGCAGGCGGTGCTAGTCTAGTCAGGAAAGTTACTCCGGGGGTAATGAGACCATCGGATGGGATGGTCTGGCAGCAGGGCTCCGACTATGTAGCAGGGACGGCGCAGAGTAAACGGTTGGGAGCTCAACGCCTGACAGTTGGGGAAGTCATAGCACGAGTCGACAAGGGGCAGCAAGTCTAGAATCTGCAGAGTGCCAATCAGCGCCAGCTCCCCGGACTGTCGATGATTTCATTGCTTCATTGGCACGCGGGGTCGGGGGCGTCGCAGGCACGTGACCCCAGGCCGTTCCGGGTCGCCGCAGTCGGCCTAGCGCCGCGATACAGCCTGCCCGGTCGGCCGTTGCGGGGAACACCGCCGGCGATCGCAATCGTGAGCCACGGCCAGTCGGCGACGCAAGGGGGAGGCCGATAACCCATCCTCATCTCGGGACCTGATCTGTCTGCCATTATTGCGCTCTCCTGCGAAGCATTCGCTGCACCTACGCCTGCTACGCTGGGCCCAGCTATCCAGGCCGCACGTTCGACCCCCGGATTTCGCTGAGAGACGATGGCCCTAACGCGATCTTGAGATATGCAACCGGTGCAGAAGGGTGGCTATGACAGTGACACAGTGGCTGATGCGGTAGGCCAATTATGAGGTTGAAGATCGCTCACCCCCGGACCTATTATACCAAGAACAAGCCCAAGAACAGACTGGAGCAGGGAGAACAGTTGAGTGTTGGCAACGTATATAATACAATCTATCCACAAAAAGAGATGACGGGGAATTTTACAACTTCTCAGCCTCGGCCATCAAGTCCTCAATCTTGAAGTTTTGCACATCACCCTGGGTGAACATGCGCAACAACTCTCCCTTCTTACCGCTAGCCTGGCCTCCGAAATCATAGAACCGCTGAACACAGCTGACCAGCCAGCTAGCTTCGGAACTCGAAACTCCAGAGTCGGGCATCACCTGCCCATGCATGAGAACCAGACCCTTGTCATCCGCGAGATCCAGATGGTGTGTGATGGTCGTGTGCGGTTGCGCAAAGGCGCCGTGTAACTTATACGCGGCGAGCGGCGTGAAGATAATCGTGGAAGTATGCGCATTGGCCAGAGCAGCGGGAGAGGCAGTCGTAGACGGCGCCGACGCCGGGGGGTGGAAGGCCCACTGGAGGAAATGGATGTCCGCGCCGGTGCCGGTGCTTTCTGGAGCACCGTTTTCGCCCTCCACGGATTGCGTGCGGGGCAGAGGCAGGATGAACTGCGGGTTCTCGCGAGCAGCAGAAGCGATGCGCTGGTAGGTTTCGACGGGGATGACAGCGCAGATGGACTGGGAGCTGTTGGCGTGGCGGAGGCGCCAGAGAGCTTCGATCTCCTTGGGCGGCAGGTCGCGCACTTTCTCGACGTCAATGAAAGAGTCGAGGGGCTTGATGCCGGTTGACTTGGCAGAGGTGGCGGCGCGAGCCGCGGGGGTGGGTGATGGTGGAAGGGGAGGTTTGATTGTGGACGAGGAGGGTTTCGAAGGTTCGGGGGTGAGGGGAGTTGTTGCTTTCTGACGAAGGTCGTTGATTTTTTCCTGGTAAGCCTCTTTCAGGGATTCAACGTTCTCATGGCCCTCCCTATGGTGCTAATCGTCAATAATCAAACGAATGGAAGTCTGTTCAAGTGGCCGACGTACTTTTGGGCTTTATCCTTCAGCTTGGACTTGTATCTGTCCAACACTTGGTTGGGGTCATGGTGCGTAGCAAGGAAGCGGACATCATGAACCTGGGCCCAACGTTTCTGCTGGGAGCGCATGAAAGAGTTCCGACTCCTTAGCAAGGACTGGAAAGCGGATGACCTGAGGGACGCCATGGTGGTGGTGCAGCTCTATAGAGTATACCGACGGCGTAGAAGAATCGCGAGGAGCAAGGTCGAAAAGATACCGCGCCGGCAGGACCAACGAGGACTAGTGCGAATTACATAAGCGGAGCATGCTCTGATAGAGCCCCGGGATCGGGCTTCAATCCGTGTTAACATAAAGCCTCCATGGGCTACTTTTTTGAGTCATGTACATAGAGGTGACGATGATGCAGAAATATTTTGGCTATTTAATGATTGGGGAAATGTTTAGCTAGAGAGTAGGTAGGCCCAGCAAAACACGAGTATGGGACGCGACTCCGTGTACAGGACTCGCACAAGACCATCATGTTTAAGCCTGTGCCTGCTACGCAGTACGAAGTGCATTACTTCCCATCATCGCAAACATCCTGTAAAGACCCCGATGACCGACCATATGCTGTATTTCTTGGTCCGTTCAGGACATTTCGATGTCAAGGCCGGCTAGGGTCTTCCCCACTTGAATCCATGTGGGGAAGTATGGGGAAGAAACAGCCGCAAGTGCCCCCTGGGATGAAGTTTTGCCAAGTCATTAGCAGCAAAATGTAAGCGCACGACGCGCATCTCCGCATCTGGGAGGCTCGCTTCCCCGCAGGCCTCCCACTTGGAGTGGGGGACAGCTCAGCCTTAGGCAGAGCAGTTATGATTGCAGCATCGCAATGGCGCCGATATAAAAGGGGGTTGGTATTTATCACGAAGGTATACCATAGACTGTATCTGTTGATTGATAAAATCAAGCGCAACGAAAATGTCACCCGCCAAAGAAAACGTCCATTTCGAGGATGACGTCCCCGTGTTGATTGTTGGGGGTGGGCCGTGTGGCCTACTTCTAGCATACTTGCTTGCCCAATTTGGAGGTATATTCCATTTCTAATTTCTGTATCAATAAAGGCCATAAGGAGTGACAAAACCAAAACCAAAATAGCCAACTGACAGCCTATCTTCCAGTCCGATCTTTATTGTGTGAGCGATATCTCACCAGACTCGATGCGCCCAAAGCACATGCCCTCTCGCCCCGATCGCTCGAGCTCTGTCGTCAACATGGAATAGACGTGAACGAGATTCGCAGCGCTGGAACAAGTCGCGAGGAGGCATTCTGGGTTAACTTCATTACCCACTTGAGTGGCAAACAAGTAGGCAGGCTTCCGTATGAACGCATGGACCCGGAGGTTTTGGAGAGCACCCCAACGGTACGAAGGCCACATATCGCTCGCGCACATGTACTCATGAATGAAATAGATGATCCACAACATCCCGCAGCCAGACTTCGAGGAACTAGTTGCAAAGAGATTGTCGAAGAACAACTTGGTAGAGATTCGCAAGAATCATTCCTTCGTCCGACTCGTCGATGTATGTATGGCACTATCCCACATCCAAAGCTTGAACTATTACTGAACTTTGCTCAAGCGTGGCGATGATGTCCTTGCAACCATTGAGGATCGTGCGACAAAGCGAGAATACACGGTGAGGTGCAGCCACCTGGTAGCTTGTGATGGGGCAAAGAGTGCTGTCCGGAAGTTCTTGGGGGTTGATAGCGAGGGAGAGGATTCCTGTAAGTGATATAGCCTGTCCACATTTCTCAAGGCTCATTTTATGCTAGATGAAACAATGATGACAATTCATATCAATGCTAACCTACACCCGGTGGTCAAAGAGCGGGTCGGCATGCTGCACTGGGTGATGGACCCTGAAGTATCCGGTTTCATCATAGGATACGATCTGGGGGGGAATCAAGTACTAATCTGCAACTTCGACGTGAGTTCAACATGTCTTCAATCTTTTCATTTTCTAAGACCGCATTATAGTCCGAGAAGCATCCTGCGGAAACATGGAACGAAGCAATCTGCCGTAAGACTGTGGATGCAGCTATCGGTACCAAAGTCCCATATGACGTGCTCAGCTATCGCCCTTGGATCCTGAGCAGGAAGGTCGCAAATTCGTATCGCGTAAACCGCATTTTCCTGTTAGTATCCCTTAGTGACATTTCAGACATACACACACACTAATGCAGTGGCTTATAGAGCAGGAGATGCTGCCCACTCATTCCCTCCCACTGGCGGACTGGGGCTGAACAATGGTCTGGGAGATGTCCACAATCTTGCCTACAAACTCGCAGCAGTGCATCATGGATGGGGAGGCGACCCGCTTCTTGATAGCTATCAGGCTGAGCGGCGGCCAGTGGCGTGTGTGAACTCCGAGCAGAGTGTCAAGAACGGGAAGCAGATATTTGTACTACTGAAAACGCTAGGAACTACCGATTCCGACGTTCAAGTGGCGAGAGAGAATATCTACCGCAACATTACAGATCCCCACATGATAAAAGAGATCAACAAAGGTATCGAGGGTCAGAGGGAGCATTTTGACAATCTTGGACTCCACATTGGATATATCTACGGTGATCATCGACGCCCGGAATGTGCCTCGACTTATCAGCCTGTTTGCGTCCCGGGCGCCCGTCTGCCTCACGCCTGGATCAAAATATTGGCATCGGATAAAATGCGACTTCCTCGGATTGATTCTTCGTATGTAGCCCAGCTCTCTCGCGAGGAGGTCCAGCTGAAACAATTCTCGACATTGGATCTGTGCGCGTTCGATGCGTTTACTCTGCTGGTGGACGTGGAATCCGCAGCTCACTGGAGTGGGGTTCTCGAGGAGGTGAAACAACAGGTCCCTGGCAAGTGTGCCGGGCTGAAGATCAACCTGGTTACCCGAGGGGGGGACTTTGACCTTCACCCCGGGCGTGGTGCAGATTGGATGGTGCTCATGGGATTGGCAGGGGGGCACGCCACTCTTGTCCGGCCCGACCAACATATCCTAGCCCGATTCGAAGGCCCCGGGAAATCCGGCGAGGTTCTGAAGGTATTGAAGGAGCACCTGGCATGGGATGGGATCACTAGAGTGAGCGAGTCGTAGGAAGGGGGAGATACTCTCTGGGTTATCTACAGGTAAAGAATATTTACAGATCACCATGCCAAAAATCCAAGATTGAGGAATAGTTTTCTTACTGTATGATGAATCTTCTGGAAGTCTGGTGGTCCTTGAGCTTGAGGGGAAGTCTGGCAGCACTACTTAGTAGTTAACAGGCAGAAAAAAATGACCCACGCCCGTTGGTCGGACCGTCGGAGGGAGTATCGTAGGATTTGACGACCCACAAATGCAGAATCAAACAGCGCCTTCGGATGGCGTACATGATTCCTGTACGGCTGCCCCGAATTAATTGAGCCCATCTATAGATAGCATCACGCCTGTTGGCCATCCCCCCTCATCCATTAGCCCGCCAATCGAGTACGCGTGTGCTGCTCCGTAAAAATTACCCGGACAGCCACCAATCGGGGCCATGTCAAGAGCAAAACAAAGAACTTCATCGCAGCCGGCACTCGCTCCACCATATGAAAAGGAATATGCCCGTCCACTTAGACTTTCTATTCCGGGCAGGGGATGCAGACGAGGAAGCCGTGTGGACTCCAGGCTTATCACGCCGGCGTTGCTACGCAAGCCATCTGGATGGACTGGTTGGATCTGAGTGGCTCATTGAAGCCATTGTGATGGCGGACATCCCGTGTTATCTTGATCGGCCTGCGCGACATGAGCTCAAGCCCGACTCGGCCGTCCCCTCAGGCCGCGACAAGGGCAACCAGGCTAACATCGGGAACACACAGGGCGTCCATTGCATGCTGCCGGATCCGCTTCCATATATGAGGCAATCCGAGGGACGCAGTGCGAACAATTGCCCCGCAGGTCTGCCTGGGCTAAGCAATTGCTCGTACTCCACACTGACGGCGTGTTCCGCTAGAGCCACTTTTTCCGCCGATGGGGGGGGGGGGCTGTAAAGTGTAAGCTGAAGTTAGTGTCCAGCGGCAGTCAATCTCTTTTTCTTTTTCTCGATCATGAAAACTCGAGCTCAGGTGGACAGGATCGCCAAGAGAAGTAGTGGTCGATATACGAAGCGGGGGAAAGCAGATGATGTGCTTCCGTCTTCCATTATTCACCATTGGCACGCACGCAGGCTCCATCTGGGACCAGAACAAGGGTGTCTCCCGCATCAGATCGGACCCTCCTCCTATATCGGATTGATTCTCCGCGCCCGGTTTGATATTCGCCCAAGTGACACGCCGACGTGAGTCGGAACCTGCCGCTTCAGGGCCTAGCTTGTGACTGCTAGCGGCCGTCTGTCGGCAGAGCCCGCCTGTTAGCCCGTGTTGGGGGATGGGATCGGTGGCCCAAGAGTGTTGGGCCTATGAGGGACGGAGGGACGTCGGCCGGCAGGCTCGGGGGGACGAAGCTGACGAGGCCTCGAAAAACAGAAAGGGCACAGAGGACAGCACAAGGGCAGACCGCAAGAGCGAGGACGAGCAGGCCTTAAGGCCGCCAAATCACCAGCAGCGGCTCGACCCGCTACGTCGGCTGGAACCGCTGGGCGGATCGCCTGTTGTCGCTTCGATCCGAATTTCCCCCAAACCATCCCTCCTCGCCATGGTTACAGCTATATCTGCTGCGAGCCACACGCCCGGCAATTCACCTTGCGGAGCTAGCATGAGTCTAAATCGGAGGCCCCGGTATCGCCCCGCGTGGTTGAAACTTGTGCGACTATCTTCTCCTCGAATCCCGTATATGGATCCCGATCCTCTTCATCCTCCTTAAAAAAGGCCTCTTCTCTTTCCCGTCTTCGCCTTCTTGAACCATTCTTTCCCTCCTCTCCACTTGGACGGGTAGCGAGCGGGTCGTTCGGTCATCACCGAACCTTTCCAGGCAAAAGATGGGCGAGCTCCAACACTACTCGGCCGACATCCCCAGTGTCCCCTTCGCCCAACGCCCAGTTATCATCCTGGGCGCGGGCATTATTGGCTGCGCCACCGCAAAGCAGCTTCTACTGAACGGATTCCCCGTCATTCTCGTCGCCGAATTCCTTCCTGGTGATCAAGACATCCGGTATGCCTCCGCCTGGGCCGGGGCCGCATGGCACCCAGCAGGCGGGATCAGCGCGGAGTGGCGATATCTCCAGGCCGTCACGCACCGCCACCTGCTGAAGATGGCCCAGGAAGAGCCCGAATCTGGGGTATGCATTGTGGATGCGCTCGAGTACGTCGAGCAGCCCCCCTCCACGAACTCGTCCGCTTGGGGCAAGGCCGTGGCTTCCAAGGTAAGCAATCACAAACCGATTAAGTCCACGGTGTGTAACTCGAAAACCCTGACACGAGACCCAGTGGCGTGACCTACAACCGGATGAATACCCGTCGGAGTTCAGCTGTGGGTGGTCTTACAAAACCCTGGTGACAGATCCCACCCATCACATGCCCTACCTGGGGAAGAAGATCATCGATCTGGGCGGACAGTTCATACAGAAACACGTTGGATCGCTCGAAGAGCTGTACCGCATGTTTCCGGAGTCGAGTGTCTTCATCAATGCAAGCGGTCTGGGGAGTAAAACCCTCAAGGACGTCCAGGATGACAAGTGTTTCCCGGAACGCGGCCAGAACGTGTTCTACAAGACGGACAAGTGCCGTACGCTGTACTTCCGTAATGGACAGGAATACACCTACGTGATCCCTCGTCCGATGTCTCATGGTGTGGTTCTGGGAGGTGTCAAACAAGCAGATGACCTGTAAGTGTTGACTTCTCTATCCTAAAACTCGATTAAAACGCTCACGATAAATTCCAGATCCCCCGAGCCAGACATGGAGATCGCCCACGATGAAATTGCCCGTGCGCATCGTCTTGCCCCGGAAATCATCCCGGAGAGTCCGTCTGAAGACGATCTCAGTTACATCGTCGGAATTAGGCCATCAAGACAGGGTGGCTTCCGCTTGGACTCAGAGCAACAGGGCAATCGCATTGTCCTGTCGGCTTATGGCTTCGGTGGAGGCGGATATGCCTTTTCCTATGGGGTAGCCGATGCGCTGGTGAAGATGGTGGAAAAGGCGGAGCAGGAGAATGTCATTCTCTGACCTCTCTCCCTTTGCCATGGAATGCATGCTGGTCATTTATTCCGGGGATGTGGAGTGGTCAACCGAACACGAAGTGGTTGACATCTTCGTGATTGATGGTTGATGCGTCTATCTTGCATATGGCTATTCTGAGCGAGGTTGCATATCGATACGCTGCGATTCAATTGACAGTTAGTACATACATTTCCAGTAAAATTCATTACTATCAATCACCACACCATCATCACGAACCGTAGATCTATAATTCGTCTACTATAGAGACGTCCTGCAAATAAGGTAGGCCAATGTCTCAGATTTCTGCACACCGTACCGTATGTTTCAGCCCTGTAAGTACAGTACATGACCGCACCCGACCGTTCATTGCTGACAAATTTCTGACGATGCCAAGCCGATGAACGCTATCAGGCCGTTTCCATTGGCTACTGGCGCCATCGATCGCACCCAGGGTGCGATTAAGCCGGTCAGCGAGTCGCATTAGCGCAGAATTTGGCCAGCCAAAACCCGGGTGGAGGACGTCCATATCTCCGGACTGGACTGGACTGGAGACTCAACATTGAGGTCCTTCACATGAAGGGGGCAGTTCATGACATTATCGTGCACTCGTCTTTTGGTCTTTGCCCCTGATTCACTCAGCCGAGTTCAATACGCAATTTAGCATCGGAAGCGGACGTAGAAGAAAGATAACCCGCGTTAGATTCATTTTCGTTTCATAAGAAAAACTCGCTACAAATATCGTATAAGCATCTTCTCGCCGCGTTGTTGTCGCCATCGGTTCGTCGACTGCAACAGCTCGGGACACCCTCGAATGACCCAGGGCCATTTGCGGAGAAACTTCTCCGTGACCTCCCAGTTCGCCGGGTCCGTCGGCTCGCCCCAGACCAGCATGCTGCAACTATCCGACCCATGCTCCCAGAAACCCATGATATCCATACACAGTTCCTCGTCATCGAAGCGGTCGCACACTGCTACCAGGTTGTCGCGGATGCGGGGCAGCGGGAAGAAATCCAACCATGGGTGATGCGGCACTCGGAGCTGCATCTTCGTGGGACGGAGAGCAATTGGGAGGGTACTCTCGTCGATAGAGCCCTGCGGCGTGGTGTTGAATAAGGACAAGGCATCGTCATCATGGCACCATTGCTCGTCCATCCTCATGCCCAGCGCGGTCATGTTAGTCACGAACGCACGGAAGACATTCAGGCGGGTGAGGGTGAGGAGGTGATCCGCGGCTGGGCAGCCTTGGAGGTAGCTCTCGTAAGCGACTCGGCTGAAGTTCTCCAGCAGCATTTTGACGGTCTGCGGTTGTCGGACCGGGTCTACGCTGCTCCCAGACCGTATGGAGAGCGCGCGGTGCTCCGTTGCATCTGCATCGGAGGAAGACCGTGATGAGGAGGAGCTCTGCGCGATTCTGGATCCGGCTTTTGGTCGCACTACCGCGCCATCTCCTCTTTGTTCGGCTTGTTTCCGTTTCCCTGATGTCTTGGTCAGAGAGTGTGTGATATAGATGGATTTGTGGTTGATTGGGCCGGGGTGGGATACGCACGGTAGGCTCTCTGATTCAACCTATTCTGCCGTCTCCGACGCTCCTTACGATCGACCAAACCTGCCCACACATCGTCCGGCTCGTCCGGCTGGGAAGATGCAGCAACCACTGGGGGGGAGGGTGGGCAGAAGGATAACCGCGCCGGCTCTTGCTTGATGGCGTCCAGATGAGTCAGCGACAATTGCAACTCTGATCCCATGTGAGTGTGCCGGTGGATGTCAGCTCCAGAAAAGAAAGGTGAGATTATTGTGGGGGGACGGCGGTCCTGAAGTAGTAAGTACTAGCTAGCGGTGGTGTCTAGTACAGCTCTGACGGGGTCAATAGCAGTCCGGCTGTCAGCAATCAGCAATAATAAGCAATAGCAATGAGGGAGAGTCTGGCGGAGCCTGTGGGCTTTATGTAGGTGGCCACACGCAACTCTTCGCCGCGGCGGGCCAGGGTACGGCGCTTGACCGAAGAGGGGAAGGTGCGGGTGGATCACCAGTGCAGGTCATGTCATGTAATTACCTGAAATACAGACCCGAGCAAACAAGACAAACTCGAGGCGGGGGTCAGGTGACCGGTCACCGGCGGCGTGCCCAATCCTGAGTCACATGAGGTCCGCTATCGGTCGAGGGCCGGAGGATCACGAGAAGACCAGAAGAACCGGCAACGATGCGCGATCCCCTGATCTAGGTGGCCTTGACCTTGTACAATGAGCAAGCGTCCTTACCCAGGGTCCCTGTCCCACCTCGACTCGCCCGAGCTGATCGACAGCGCCCTCCATGACCTCTCGCCGGATCCAGAGCAGAATCATGCCTCGGGGGGCGCCAAAAAGCCCCGGAACTTTATAGCCACAGTGGTTGGTAGATCCTATGCTCCCTTTTGCCCTCTTTTCCGGTTTCGTGTTCGGCCCTGGTGAACAATAGTAACCTGTAGAACCAGGCCTGTGAGAATTGCCGACTCAAGAAGACCCGATGTGATGAGTCGCGACCGAAATGCGGCCTGTGCAAGTCGCTAGGTCTAGATTGTGTTTACAATGAGCGCAAGACCTCGAAGTAAGACTAAATTCTAAATGACATTATGCCCGGAGCCTATGTCACTAATCCACTGCAGGCGTGATCACTCTCTCAGCTTGATCATGAGTACTCTTCATCGACTGGAGACCAAGCTTGAGAATGTCCCTACAGCTATCTCTAGTGAGATCCAATCTCTTCGGGGTCAGATGTCGCATGGCTTGCAGACTCCCGATGCGCCCAGATCGCAAGCCCGCCATGATCGCGGTATTAGCAGACTTGGATTACAAGATTACTTCAGCTCCCAGAATCCCACGCCAGAAGCAATGCGACTAGACGACTTAGACCATGATGAACATAATCATCCTCCCAACCCGGCCGACTCTAAAGGGTTGGTATCTATTTCATTCAGCCAGCACGGTGTCATATCTTGGCAGGGTGTCCAGGAAATCATTCCCCGCAGACTACTCGAAGCCCATGAGAACCTGGGGAAGACTTACGTGATTGACCTCGAAATGAAAAGGGCCCAACTCCCCATGTATATCTGCCCGTTTCCTGCCCAGGCTGGAGACAACTGGCTAGAAGCCCTGCCATTGGCAATGGTTAAGGGCCTCTCCGATGTATTCTTCACAACCTTTAATCCATTCACGCCAATCATCGACAAGAACTTTTATTACGCCTTCACCCTTGGGGCGGCAATTGAGAGCAACTTTGGCTACACGATAGAGACCTGTGTGGTTCTTAATATAATGGCCCTAGGCTGTATCGCAATCCATGCATACCAAGAAGGAAATTATCCATTACCAGGATCTCGAAGCGATCGATTCGAGCCGCCGGAATGGATGGGGGTTATTTATGAAGAACCCCCTGGGTTGCGCTTCTTCAATGAAGCTCGTCAACGCATTGGATTCCTAATGTGCGACAACGATGTTCAGAGTTGCCAGTTCTATCTGCTATCATTGTATGACTCTCCCCCCTCCGTGTTTGTCTAATGTATGGTACTGAAAAAGTGGAATGAAGTGTCTATTATAGCCAGATTCTTCGCCCCATGGATTCATGGGCCATGATCCATCGTGCTGCTACATGCTGTCTCTCAATGCTCACCAAGTAAGCAATCTACACCAGGCCTTACTTTGCCTATGCAACTAACATCCCTAGTCACGACGTCCACTTCGATGAATGGGAAGGCGACATGAAATCACGAGTATACTGGAACTGCTTGATGAACGAGACCATTCTCGTGCAAGAGCTACACGTTCCTCCCAGCGGTCTCTCCCGACTCGAAGAATACGTCCCTATCCCCAAATTCATAAGCTTCGAAAGCACCGGCTTCGCTGCATCACGCTCGATCTCGCTAGAAGAGATAGACGATTCCTTTTTCCAATACCATTTCCTCGCGCAGGTCGCCCATCGTATAATCCTGACCCGTATCCGACACTCCCTCTACTTTCACTGTGAGTCACCTATCCCTATCCATTTCTCCTTCATCTCTCTAATGAATCCCCCCACAGCCGACTCAGGCACATTTCCCCACCCCGCCGTCAACGCCGAACTGCGTCACCAACTCGAACAGTGGCGCATCAACCTCCCAACCGCTCTCCAATTCCCCGATGCCCCCCCAACCGCATCCACCTCCACCGACACATCCGCCTCCCCATCCCCCGCCTCACGCCTCCCCTTCGACCCAACCCGCCACGCCCTATCCCCCGCGATCGCCGTCTCCGAAGCCATGCTTCGCGGCCGCTACATGATCGCCAACTTCCACATCGGCCGCCCCTACCTCTACAAAGCCCTCCACATCCCAGGCGCCCTAACTGACAAGGACCTCGAACAAATCCGCAGCGGCCTCCTCAATGCCATGAACTGGCCCATCGTCGGGGGTATCTTCCGAAGAATGAAAAGTTGCATTCCCCTGAAATTCGCCTTTTGTTCTCAGTAAGCCAGCCCCTCTCCGCCCAATATCCTATCCCAGCAAAACTTACCTTTTATTACTGCAGATTCTTCGGCCAAATCCTCCTTTTCTATTGTATATCTCATTCCCCTGATACCCGGTTACACGAGACTTTGCCTGCGGGCTGGGAGCAGTGGAACCAGGAGATGCTCCGGTTTCTGGAAGACTGTGCTCAGTATAGTCCGGCTGTGGCTAAGGATCTGGAACTTCTGCAGGAGCTTTAATGTGTTTTTTTTGTTTATGTTTGTATAGATACTATCTATCTATCTATCCTATGTGTCTATGATGGGGCTATCTATCTGTCTGTCTGTCTGTTTTTGTCAGATAATTATCCGTGTGGGTGTGGGTGTGGGTGTGGGTGTGCATTTATGTTATGATCTATGTAGACAATGAATGATGTATGTATATAGTACTTTAAATCTGTTTTTCTTTTCCATTGGGGGGTGAATTAGATCGGATTATGCTGATGGGCGGATAGGCATTGGTGACGTGAACTACGTAGCTACATGTAGAAAACTAAACCTTAGTTAGACTGGAGATTTAAGTGGAGACTCATGATGTTTTGAGCCTATGCCAATCTTTACATATAAGCAAGATTAAGGATAACCTAATGCTCAAAAAAAATCTTCCACATTACATTCTGAGTGGCTACCTAGCTACCTAATAGCTCCATCCAAAGAGATATTTCCGGAGACCGCCGTGCAGACAGAAAATGGTGACCTCAGCCCCGTCCCAGCCCACAGCTAACATACTTACTGTACACGCAAAGCTACCTAACTACCTACGTACCTAACTTACGTACCTAGTTGAGTCCTGAATCCAAATTCAATGAGCACGAGATCCGCCCAACGCCACGCCAAACCATAAAAACAAGTCCCTCGAAAAAAGAGGGAAAAAAAAAAAAAAAAAAAAAGCAACCTCAGGCAGATTTCTTCTTCTTGCCATCTCCCTTGATGATCTTCTCCAGGTGTGTCCTCTCACCACTATTCTCCACCAGGTTCCGGAACACGCCTCCCTCGATGCCCAGTAGCTCCAGTGGAGTACCGAATTCGACAGCTTTGCCTGCGTCCATGACGAGGATGCGATCGAAGTCGGCGACTGTGCTGAGACGGTGGGCGATGACGAGGAGGGAGGTGGCGTTGCGGCCGAATTCTTCGCGGATGGAGCGCTGGATGAGGGCTTCTGTCTCCATGTCGACGGCGGAGGTGGCTTCGTCGAGGATCATGATCTTTGGCTGGGAGACGATGGCGCGGGCGAGGCAGAGGAGTTGGCGTTGGCCTTGGGAGAGGTTGAGGCCGCCTTCGGAAATGACGGAGGAGAGGGAGGCGAAGAAGTTTGGGGATTTGATGAGTTCTGTGGTGGTTGAGGATGCGGAGGATGTTGGGGAGCCACTGCTGCTGTGATGCTCGCTGCCGGATTGAGAGGCCAGGGTTAGGGTGTCTTCGAAGGAGACGAGATGGACTCGTTCCAGGGCGTTGTAGAGTTGGAGATCGGTGTACTCGTGGAAAGGGTCCAGGTTGGAGCGTAGAGTGCCGGAGAATAAGACTGGGTCTTGGGGGATGATTGCCAGGCGGCTGCGGAGTGCCTGAAGCTTGATTTGGGAAATATCTAGCCCGTCGATTATTATGCGCCCTTGTCGGGCTTCGAGGAAGCGGAAGAGTGCGAGGGTTAATGAGGATTTCCCGGCTCCTGTGCGTCCCACGACGCCGACCCGTTGGTTGTGCTCCATTGTGAAGTTGAGACCGTCGATTACTGGGGGTAGGTCGGGCGCATAGCCGACAACTAGGTCCTCGACTTCGACCCTGCCCTTTGTAGGCCATGCCGCTGGGGGGCTGTGGCCGCCCTGGTTCTCTGTCTCGATAGTGGAGTATTCTAACACTCGTTCGGTGGCGTTCATGTCTGTTTCGACGTTGGCGTAGAAGCGAAGTCCCATGGACACGGCATAGTTGTACTGCAATGCAAAGGTCATGGCGAAACCTGCGATAGCTGGGGTGATGGTTGGAACATATACAACCAGTGCAGCCGTCACTGTGGATAGCACAGCCCCGGCGATACTCATCCGAAATGCTAGCCAGCGATCCAGAAGCCAGAGGTACCAGGCTGCTTGCGCGTGGCAATCGAGGCGTTTGTACATGTCCTGGATGTATACCTCTGCTTTGTTGAAAGCGCGAATTGTGGTGAGGCCACTAAGACTGGAACCAAAGCGCTCAAGAACTGGACTCTTGGCTGTGCTTTCTAGACGCTTGATCTCACGCATCCCAGTGAGATAGATCTTGGAGAGCCGAAAGCATAGAGCCAGGAGAAGGCAAGCAAGGGCCAGTAACACCGGTGATACCATTACACCTGCTGATAAGATACCTACGAGCTCCAGGGCCTTGTACACGAAGTGACCCATATCGTAGCCCAGTCTCCAGTCCAGAATGTATATGTCAGATGTGAATCGGTTGAGAATCCGGCCAAGGGGGACGGTGTCCAGCCAGCGTAAAGGAGACCGCAGTACAGTTGCCAACAGGTCGTTGAATAGCTGTCGTGAGGACTCTAGAGATGCTAGGGCAAGAGCCAAGGTTCTTAAAGTTCCAACAACACACGCGGCCACTGAAAAGCACACATAGATGCCGAGATAAAACATTAGGTCGTTGTTCATAACGTGCACGTCGGTCGATTCATTTGCGTGGTTAGATATCGTAGCCGAGTGTGACGGAGTAGACGAGCCTGTCCAAACGCTTACCCACCAGGACTGTAGAAAGTTAGACGATACTATTCAAGGTTGAAACACCGAACTACACTTACTCGGCCCACTAAGAGAGCCATGAAGGTGCCATATGCCAGAAGGGTTACCATCCACATGCGTAGGCACCTTCCCCGAGTCACATATGCGGTATAAACCTTCAAAGAGACGGCTCCTCTCTCACGCTTTTCTTCCTCGGTGAACTTCCTTGGTGGTTCAGTGATAGTTGCCACTGAAAATCCCGATCCCATGGAAGTACGCTTCATTGGTGTTATCGGTGTAATAACATCTTCTTCAACCACGTCCCGCCTGTGGATCTCTGCTGGGTCTGCTGTTTGGCCCAGCAAGTCAAGCAAGTTGTGCGTATCCACCAACTCGTCTACCGTCCCGGCATGGATCATGAGTCCATCTCCAAGAAGAACGCAGTAATCAGTGCGGGACAGACATAGTCCAAGATGATGAGTAACGAGGATCCTGGTTCTGTCCTGGCCCAGCCTTCCGGTAAGCGCATGCTCGTAGACGTGACGACCAGTTTCGGCATCAAGGGCGCTGAATATATCATCCATAACCAGAATGCCTGCCCGAGAGTAAAGAGCCCGTGCAAAGGAAATGCGCCATCGCTGGCCACCGCTCAGATTGATCCCATTTGCACCGATATCAGTGAGATCCGCATCGGGTAACATCGCGATGTCTTTCCGCAAACCTGCAGCAAAAAGAACTTTGCGGTATCTATACCGATCATATGGGAGCCCGAACAAGATATTGTCTTTGATTGTAGCATTCTCGAGCCAGGGATTCTGGGCTACATAAGCCACGGCAGAATCAACGATCCAGTTGTGTCGTGAAGCCTTTTGATCGTATCTCTTGTCTGCGTCGGGAGCATGAGGAACTGCCACTCTCCCAGCCAGTACATCGCATTCTCCCAAAATGGAGGCCAACAGAAGGCTTTTCCCGCAGCCAGTCTTCCCAGAAATTACACTGAGGCCTTTGGGAGGAAATTGCAGGGTGAGATTCCGGAGGATAAAGCGTTGATTCATGTCCCACCCCATTCCAGCCTCCCTGCCCTCCTCTTCTGGCCATGCAATGGTAGCGTTGATGAAAGATATATGATCCACATCAGATGTATGGGGGGCTTTCTCCGCTGAGTGCAAGTACTGGTCGATACGGTCTGCGCTAATTTTGGCCTCCATCCCTTTCGACAGCAGGTCAGGCAGACTTGCCAATGCGGACTCCAAGGAACCAAAAACCGAGAGCGCCGTGAATGCGACGGATGCAGACAAGTCACCATACGTCAAGGCGTAGACAGTCAAGGAAACAGCTGATAACATCAGGGGACCCATGATCCACACCGAGACCATGCCAATTGTGTATAGCGATGTCTTCCATAGTAGTTCCAGCTCGACGCGGCGCTTTTCCGAAATTCGTTCCTGCCATTGCTGTTCCAATGCGGCAAACTTGATCTGGCGAATACCATGAAGAACTTCGGCGACAGCCCCCATTCGCTTGTCACTTGCCTTCATGAAACTCTCTTGGGCTTCTGCGTATTTCTTCGTGAGATAAGTGTTGAAAGGAGCTACCAAAACTGCCGCTGTCACGCCGGCAAGGAGGCTTGCCCATCCGATAAGATGAACCAAAAAGGCTGCTCCTATGATCAGTCGCATCACACACGAAGGAATAAGATAATTGAACATGACAAAGTCGGCGATACGTTTCGAATCCACGGAAGCGAGGTTCAGAATACTTTGACTGCCACCCTGTTGCTCTTGTTCTTCCACCTTCTCGCCATCCTCTTCCTCATCATCGACTTGTTCAACTGGTACCAGATGTTTTACATCCTTGCATCGCATTGACTTGGCGAACACCAGAGCGGAGAGACCCTCATAAATCGGGATCCAGAGTTTTGAATAGATGATCCACCAAAGCCATGTTTCGATGCTCGAGGACAAGAGGAGTACTATCCCCAGTCCAAATACCCAAATCCATGACTGATTTACTTTGTCGGAGACAGTAGATCGGTCCTCAAGCGCTTTCAAAATCCCGTACATGGCCACCTGCGGTCCAAAGTTGAGCACACAAACAACCAAGCTGAGGGATCCTTGTAGTATCAATGGGTACTTGTGCCCAAAAACGAGTGCTTTCCATAGCTCTCGAGAGCCGCGAAATCGCTCAAGGTGTTCATGGAGGTTTTTGGAACGCGCAGTGAAGGGCAACTTTGGGAGACTCCCCATATCCAAGCCATTATTTGCCACAATATAGCGCAACAGATCGCTGACCCAGCTAAAGGTAAACCGTTTGAAGATGCTCACAGTACACTCTCGGTCAACTACCCGGCCCTCAAAGTGTACTTCTGGTCGTCGCGGAATGAGAATGCAACAAGTGCCCCGCAAACAGGCAATAGCGATCTGGCTGAGCAGAAGCCCATGCGATATACGACTCCGATGAAGACCATGTTCAGCTTGCCAGGTCGACCCAATTTCCACACACGGGATTATCGCCGCGATCGCGCTGCCCCCAAATCCGTATATCCCTAGTATGTACCGCTCTGTAGGTGCAGGCTCGATGAAAAAGCCAACTGTTTGCAGACAAAGTGTTGTCTGCAATGGCGTAGTTAGTAAGAGGAAAGGAAGTAGATATCTGCATCTCTCAAACTCACCCAGCCTCCCATTTGCAGCCAAAAGGGGACAATAAACTGGTCTTGGTCCCTTATCATCGAAAGAATCGCTTGCGCTAGGGATAATCCCAAGCCGATTGTCGACAACAGGGCTATGGCCACTCTCTGCCATACATCCGAAAACTCCCCCCAGGATCTGCTCGTAGCCTCTCCATCCTCGTCCTCATATCCCTGTTGATCGAACGAAGGGGTCTCTGATTCAGTCGGAAATGTCTCTTTCGCATGCTTGAATCGTCCAGCTACTCTCGAAAACGCCGGGACGCTGGAGCTGAGGATCAGGAGAAGGCCGACGGCACCTATCAAAATGGACGCCATATCCTGAGTCGATGTCATCCTACATGGAGGCTGAAGAAGGTTCCACGTTTTGGTCGAAGGGAGGCGCAAAGGGACGTGAAGTGAGATGAAAACAAGGACTTTGTTCAAACGGGGCAGATAATCTAGGAGCGGTTCCTGGATCTGCACGGGTTACTGCACAACTTGCATTCCATCTGCATTCTTGCTGCGCACCCTTGCTTACTTCTCTGGGGGGTGCCGCGGGTACCCAGCACCACGCAGCAGTGAATCGGCTGGCGAGCAAGCCCGGTTTTTAAATGGCCCATGGACTATCGCCTCCAACGGCTCCGGGCAGTAGGTGGTATCATGATGATGATGATGATGATAACACAGGCAAGATACACTCAGTGAGCCCACCCAAGGAGTACAGTGTAACAATACATTCTACCCCCCCATTCACATGACCACTATAGAAATCTGGCCTCCATGAATAAAAACATAGTAAGTACTAAGTAGTAGTAGTAGTATGGTTTCCTTGGCAGTTGTGGTTGTACCACTAATATCACAGGATGCACTGTAGGCTGTTTGACAAGGCGGTTGAGAGAGAACTATATACATCCGCAGATATATTTAGTGTCAAGTGCAGTGGCGGACTGACTGTTTGTGACACACACAACGCAATCAAGAGAGCAGATGGTACTACACAGCAATAGATGACTCCTAAGTCGTAAAGCTTGCAGTTCAAGATTTGAGACTGGGGATATAGTTGAATCGCCCCATGATGGAGATGGAGTTATGTCTCCCACTACGGAGTACTTGAGTACTTCATCGCCATCAATGTTCCGCCCAATCGGGTAAGGTGCCACCCGCGCTTCGGGATCGGCAAAACGAAGTTACGACAACGCTAGGCCGCTTTGAGATAGCTCTCTGGCCGCCAGCCGCCAGCCGAGTGACTCAGCAGGGCGGGGCCCCTGATTGGCCCCTGGCTGACAATCGGCAGGCGAAGATTGGACGGCGGGGAGTGGCTGTCCAACTCCGGCCCCGACTTCGCTGCGGAGGCCCCGGTCCATTTCTGCGACTGGGAGTCACTTTCTCTGAGTCCGCTGAGGCCGTGTCACTTCTGTTCCTCTTCTTCTGGTGGTAACGGGTTTCCAAGGCATCTCCCATCTCCTCGACGGAATCTACCCCGCGCTGCACGCTGCTTCATCCCATTGTCCGTGATTCGCGCGCTCTAGGACGGCAATGCTTCTTTCTCAAACCCGGGGGCGTATGCCCTCCGCTCTGCGGAGCATCGCCCAGCGCTCTTTGCTGAACAGGTATGCTTAATATGCTTCACGATCCTGGACCGCAAGAGGTCATTGCTATCGTCCGGTATCATGAAACTGACACCAACCTTTCAACTCCAGCCGTTCTCTGTCGACGACCGTTCCCCGGCAGGCCGCCAGCGATGATGCGGATGCCGGCCTCAACAAGGTCTCCCGTCATATCACCCAGCCCATCTCGCAGGGTGCTTCCCAGGCCATGCTGTACGCTGCTGGTCTCACTGAGGCGGACATGAACAAGGCCCAGGTTGGTATTTCGTCCGTGTGGTACAATGGCAACCCTTGCAACATGCACCTGCTTGACCTAAACAACCGCGTCCGTGAGGGTGTCCAGAAGGCTGGCTTGGTTGGATTCCAGTTCAACACGGTCGGTGTCAGTGATGCCATCAGTATGGGAACCAAGGGAATGAGATACTCGCTTCAGAGCCGTGATCTGATTGCCGACTCTATCGAGACCGTCATGGGTGGCCAGTGGTATGACGCCAACATCAGCATTCCCGGGTGTGACAAGAACATGCCCGGTGTCTTGATGGCCATGGGAAGAGTGAACCGGCCCAGTTTGATGGTGTACGGCGGTACCATCAAGCCCGGTTGCGCCTCCCTTCAGAACAACGCCGACATTGATATCGTCTCCGCGTTTCAGGCTTATGGCCAGTTCATCAGCAAGGAGATCACCGAGCCCCAGCGCTTCGACATCATCCGTAATGCCTGCCCTGGAGGTGGTGCTTGCGGTGGTATGTACACGGCCAACACCATGGCCACTGCCATTGAAGTCATGGGTATGACTCTGCCTGGATCCTCTTCCAACCCCGCGGAGTCTCCCGCCAAGGACCTCGAATGTCTTGCCGCTGGTGAGGCCATCAAGACATTGCTGAAGGAGGACATTCGCCCCTCGGATATCCTGACTCGCCAGGCCTTCGAGAACGCCATGATTCTGGTCAACATCACCGGTGGCTCCACCAACGCCGTTCTTCACCTGATCGCCATTGCGGACTCCGTTGGCATCAAGCTCGACATCGAAGACTTCCAGTCCGTGTCGGACCGTGTGCCTTTCCTGGCCGATCTCAAGCCTTCCGGCAAGTACGTGATGGCTGATCTGCACACTATCGGTGGAACTCCTGCTCTGCTCAAGTTCCTGCTCAAGGAGGGCCTCATCGATGGCTCTGGTATGACCGTCACCGGTCAAACCCTGGCCAAGAACCTGGAGAATGTGCCCGATTTCCCCGAGGACCAGAAGATCATTCGCCCCCTGTCCAACCCGATCAAGGAGACTGGCCACATCCAGATCCTGCGTGGTTCCCTGGCTCCGGGTGGCAGTGTTGGTAAGATCACTGGTAAGGAAGGAATGTCCTTCACTGGAAAGGCCCGTGTCTTCGATGATGAGGACGATTTCATCACCGCCCTCGAGAAGAATGAAATCAAGAAGGAGGACAAGACCGTTGTGGTCATCCGCTACACTGGACCCAAGGGTGGTCCCGGTATGCCCGGTAAGTTTCTGCCGCCAGTCCTTTCTCGGCCCAACACACATTCTTCCATATCCATCGTATCAATTAGCTAACGGGCTTGTGTGATGCACAGAGATGCTGAAGCCTTCCTCGGCTCTGATGGGAGCCGGCCTCGGAAACTCCTGTGCTCTGATCACCGACGGACGTTTCTCGGGTGGTTCTCACGGATTCTTGATCGGACACATCGTCCCCGAAGCTGCTGTTGGAGGCCCCATTGGCTTGGTCAAGGATGGTGACGTTATCACCATCGATGCCGCCAAGCGTGTTCTTGATCTCGATGTTGACGAGACCGAACTTGCCCAGAGAAGAAAGCAGTGGGAAGCCGATAAGGAAGCTGGCAAGCTCCCCCCTACTGGTCTGACTCTCAGAGGAACTCTCGGCAAGTATGCTAGGTACGTGATCACTCCCTGTGGTTCTATCGTCGATTGGCATGGCGACGCCATGGTAAACTTCAAGACGGAACCCCGCTAATATTCGTCTTATAACAGAACCGTCAAGGATGCCAGCCACGGCTGTATCACCGACTCTCTCGAGTAGAGTGTAGAGGCATTTGTTCTCTTGTATTCTTTTATTGCATCCATTATTCCCTTCCAAGCAAACTCTGTCTTATTTTCACGGCTTTCCTTTCTGGTTTCTCTGTCTGGGGATGGGTTCGGGTCGATTGAGTCTGGAACCACGCACGGCTACTGTTTTATATAGGCGAATTTAAAGAACCAAAAGCGTTGCTTGTTATGATCTCTGTCGGAAGTTCAGATATTTGTCCTCAAGATAATACCGAAAATATAATCCCATTTGACATGTCCATAACGATTCTTTATCTACTTCGAGCGGGGACTCGTCTCCACACTCAACCACTCTATCTGGGTGTGATGGCCTGAAATCCCAGGCGACAGTCCGCGGGACTGTACCTGGAGGCGAGCACGTGGGCGGCCAATCACATGACCATCGCTTAGTGTTTGCAGAGTTTGCGCCCCTGTTATCGGGCCCGACTAGTGCGGGGAATCGTTCTTTTTTTCCATCTGCCCCAAGCCTTCAGCATCGACCCCTTTTGGTCTCTCGTTCTTTTTTGGGCTCTATCTCGGTGTGCCCATCATGTCTCCTGTTCCCCTCGAGCCCGCGTCGGAGGACATCCACTCGTTCCTCCAACAGGTTGAGCCCCCCCAGATCCCCCCGCACCGCTCTCACGACCCCTCCAACAACCAGAAGCGGAGCGACCCCTTCCAATTCGGCTCCCGATACCTGGAGCAAGGAGACGATGTTTTCGAATTCAACGCCTGGGACCATGTAGTGCCGGACGATGAGTTCAAAGCCTTCGCGGAGGTCCAATATTCGAAGCAGCGTGAAGCCCCCGTCTCCGACTTCGATCGCAATCGTTTCAACGCGGACCCCGCGAAGTGGTGGAATCTTTTCTACAAGAACAACACGTCGAATTTCTTTAAGAACCGCAAATGGCTCTGCCAGGAATTCCCCGTGCTCGGCGAAGTCATCAAGCCTGAAATAGGAAAGCGTGTTGTTCTGGAGGTCGGTGCTGGCGCCGGAAACACTGCCTTCCCGCTGTTGGAACTCAACGAAAACTCGGAGCTCATGATCCATGCCTGTGATTTCTCCAAGACGGCGGTCAAGGTTATGCGCGAAAGCCCGCATTATAAGCCCGAGCACATCACGGCTGACGTGTGGGATGTTACTGCGGAACCGGATGAGAACAGCAACGGACTGCCTCCTGGTCTCACCGAGGAGTCCGTCGATGTTGTCGTTCTTATCTTCATTTTCTCTGCCTTGGCTCCCGAGCAGTGGAACCAGGCTTTTCGCAACGTGTATCGCGTGCTGAAGCCCGGTGGTCAGGTCCTTTTCCGTGATTACGGACGGGGCGACCTCGCACAGGTTCGATTCAAGAAAAACCGGTACATGGGCGAGAACTTCTACGTTCGAGGTGACGGAACACGGGTGTACTTCTTTGAACGGGAACAGTTGGAGAAAATGTGGGGTCAGTGGACTCCGGAGAAGGGCCTGCCGGTCGAGGATGCGACAGCAGAAGAGGCCAAGGCTACGGATGAGCAAGACAGTGATAAAAAGAAGGGTGTCTTTGATGTCGAGAAGTTGGGAATCGATTATCGGCTACTTGTTAACCGTCAGCGCAAGCTGAAGATGTACCGTTGCTGGATGCAGGGACGTTTCGTCAAGCGGGTGGAAGCTGCTGCAGTTGAGGCGGCTAAGAGTGACTCGTGAAGGCCTAAAAGCCTTCTAGGAACAGCTCGAATTTCTGATTCTTGAGGCTGAAGGTGCCGTAAGCGTGCAAGGCGAAAATCACATGGCAACACTCCTAGCGACATACGCGCCAAGTGGTAATTGTTGCTCAGCTCCGCATGAAATAGAGCCAGGGCACCTTTCTCATCGCCCATGTCGAACAATATGGGCTTTGAAAGCTCTTGTCTGAACAATCAGGGGCCGTGATACCTCCTTATCATTGAACGTGACCCCTCGACAAAAAATCAACAAGGTCTACGCCCTTGATCACGCGAGCGACAGTCAATTCAGTGCCGCGGCAGAAACAGACATGCACTGGGAAGAATGCAGAAGCGAATCGCTATCCAACCTTGATTGAGGATTTGATGATACCCATGACGATAAAGATAGAGTCTAGAATAGATTTATGCAAGTTCTTTTTTTGAGAGATGCGGTACTCGACTTGATTAGAGTGACCTTGCTAATCAACGGGCTCCAGGAGCCTTATTTCACTAAGGTGTCACAAGCTTATAATTTAGAATAAGATGACCCGATCAGCATTCCTGTGGCAGCATGGTAGTGATTATTCTTGTCCTCCCACCACGCAATCGTCTACGTAGCAGCAACTGGGTGTCGAACCTCACTCCTACTCCTTGTGCTGCTCGGCCATGTGATTCTAGCCGGCATCTGCAAGCCCGGAGCCCCCTCCTACTCGCATAGTTTAATCTGGAGAGATATGTTGCGACTCATTAGTTACTTATGTCTCATTGCCTAAGCGCCCAATTATGGACAGGATATGGTTTGACCTGACTTGCCATGCATGGTAATCAAGAAATACCTGGATCGTTCCGGATTGGGAAGAGGCCTTCCGGTCAAGCCGCCGCGACTCCATGGAAGCAGAAAAGCCAGGACATCCGCCCTCAGCCGCAGGAATACCAGAAAGGGATAGAGAAATCAAAACAATCAGGTGGATGCTTTCAGCAGCCACGCGGACATGCCGCAGGGCTGGAATGCGCCGTGCTGGTTGGTATGTGAGATTCCCATTCCTGCGCTTGTCACCCGCTGGCTTTGCTGAGATGCCATCGGCTCGGCTTGTTGTGTTGTGGGTTGACCAAACTTACAATGGTGTTCACAGCTGGCGACTGTTTATGTGGCTATGAGGTCAGGTATTTTGAATGCGTACCTCCCAACAGGTCCATCGACAGAATGACAAGTGACCTAGACCTCTAAAAGACGCCTCAGCGTCAACGCCATCCCTCCGATTTCGACCCTGCCGATCCTACCCCTTTCCGTTTCAAATCCCTCTCCGTTTATCTGAAGCCGATCTGACCCTGTCAGATACGCGGCTTTCCTGCCATTTTGGACAACAGGGCTTATCGTTCCCACTTGTTCCCGGCTTGGATCAGGAACGCCTGACGGTCCCAGCGGTGCCTTGCGCAAGCCTTGACAAAAGCAGGACCCTCAGTCAGCTGGCACGGCGGCCGATCAACGAGCCCTGGGCTTTTCTGGGGGCGTTGGTCCCTGACTGTAGGCCGATCTCCATTCGCCAATGACGGAGTAATATCCCCACCGACATCAAGAGATCAGGGCGTCTGGGGGTTTTCTAGAACTTCCTAATTCAGCTGTCCACGCAGCACGAAGATTGTCCGCATGCAATCAATCCCACAGGGCCGTAAGTCAGACATAAGAAGGCCGCGCCTCATCAGCCGTGCGGACTTGACCATCGCATCCTGCACTACTAGTATGTCCCCATGAGACAGTCGCTGCCACAACTACCTTGCCCTATTCGCCAGCCATCCAGTCATCATGAAGTTCACAGATTACCTTCTTGCAACTGCCTCACTGGCCGGCAGCGTCCTGGCTGCCCCCCATAGTGGCCTGGCAGAACGAATCACTGCCCGCCGTGCCATGTCTCGTCAATCGCACCCTCTAGTGCCAGTTGCGGGCGATACCAGCTCCGAGGAGCGCCTGAGCGGCGCCAGTGCATCGAATGTCACGTACAGCAGCAACTGGGCGGGCGCTGTACGCGAACAACCGCCTCCGAACGGCCAGTACACGGCCGTGACGGCCACCTTCCAGGTGCCAGCGCCCACAGCGCAGGCGGCGCAACCGAGTGGCACTCAGGCCGGATCGGCCTGGGTCGGCATCGATGGTGATACCTACAGCACCGCCATCCTTCAAACCGGAATCGACTTCTACCTGGAGAACGGACAGACATACAACGATGCCTGGTTCGAATGGTACCCGGACTATGCGTACGATTTCGATATCACCATCAACACCGGCGACACCATCGTCGCCAAAGTGGAGGCTCTCTCATCCAGCGTGGGCGTTGCCACAATTGAAAACCTCTCGACGGGGAAGAAAGCCACGCAGACGGTGTCGGCGCCTGCCGCAACCGCCACCCTGGGGGGACAGAATGCCGACTGGATCGTGGAGGACTTCCAATCGGGTGACCAATTGGTCTCGCTGGCGAATTTCAATGAGGTCACCTTCTGGGGCGCACAAGCAGAGGGGGCGGGCTCGACGTGGGGAGTGCAGGATGCCTCGATTGTCGAACTGAAGCAAAACAACAAGGTGCTCACGGAAGTGGACGTAAAAAGCAATTCCGAGTTCACCGTCACTTATGTGTGATATATGATGATGGCGCATGGCTGATATGTTTTGTTTTCTTTTTTTTTTTTTCTTTCTTTTCGCCATTATGATTCCTTTTTCCTTGTTTCCTTTTTTCATTATTATTATTATTATTATTGAAACCCGTGCCATGTTACCGTGAGTCTGCGTTGATGCTACTGTGTCTGTACCATGGATGTTTGATATGCGGTTCTCGGCTACTTGGGGGAAGACGGCTTTATGGCCTCGGGTATATGCCTGCCGCGCAGTATGACCGCATGCCTTCTCGACCTGCCTGACATATATGTATATCTTTCTCTCCATCCCCGCCCACCCTTGATTACCTATCCATGTGATTTATTTCAAGAAACGAGTCTTTACTGTACCTCTTCCTATAACATGTTTCGTACGTACCGGTTGTATTGCCGAACAACACTACGGCCACGCCGGGCCATTGTTCCCTCACGGCCGCCCTTTCTACGACCAGCGGGTGGCTGTGGCTTTTCCACCAGCGCCACGCGCCCGTTGATGGAACTCACAGGCTTCAGTGAGGAGCAATTGACAGTGCGCGATGCTGTATCCGCCATCTGTACCAAATTCCCCAACACGTACTGGCAAGAGTGCGACCAGAACGAGCGCGACCCCAAGGAGTTCCATGCCGCTTTAGCCAAAGATGGATGGCTAGGCATTGCCCTGCCCGAAGAGCTGGGGGGTGCCGGTCTAGGTAATAATCACCATCAATCGAATTCACCTACTTCCCGGGAAATTTCTCACAGGCTAACAGACCTCCAGGAATCTCCGAAGCGACGATGATGATGCAGACCATCACGCAGTCGGGCGCGGGCATGGCCGGCGCGCAGGCGATCCATGCAAATGTATACGCGACGCAGCCGCTGGCCCGGTTCGGCACGCGAGAGCAGCTCGAGGAGACGATCCCCAAGATCATCGATGGTACCTGGCGTACCTGCTTCGGGGTGACGGAGCCCAACACGGGGCTGGAGACGCTGAAGCTGAAGACGCTGGCCAAGAGGGATCCCTCGCGGGACGTCTACTCGGTCTCCGGGCAGAAGATCTGGATCACCTGCGCGCAGGTCGCGTCGAAGATGATCCTGCTGGCGCGGACGACGGCGCTGGAGGAGGTGAGCAAGGCCACGCAGGGGCTGTCGCTGTTCTGCATCGACCTGGACCGCAACCAGCCCGGGCTGGAGATGCGCAAGATCAAGAAGATGGGGGGCCGGGCGGTGGACGCCAACGAGGTGTTCTTCGACAAGTACGAGGTGCCGGCGGCGACGCTCATCGGGCAGGAGAACGACGGATTCCGGATCATCCTGCACGGGATGAACGCGGAGCGGTGTCTGCTGGCGGGCGAGGCGCTGGGCCTGGGCTACGCGGCGCTGGAGCGAGCGGCGCAGTACGCGAAGGACCGGGTGGTGTTTGGGCGCGCCATCGGCCAAAACCAGGGCATCGCCCACCCGCTGGCCGATGCGTATATGCGGCTGGAGGCGGCCAAGCTGGCGACGTATCACGCGGCCCGGCTGTACGATGCCTCCAAGCTGGACGACGCCATCCCCGTCCACTCGGTGGGGGTGGCCTGTAACAGTGCCAAATACCTGGCGGCCGAGGCGGCCTTTACGGCGTGTGAGCGAGCAGTGCTCAGCCACGGGGGCATGGGCTACGCAATGGAGTACGATGTGGAGCGGTATCTCCGCGAGTGTTTGGTGCCACGGATTGCGCCGGTGAGTCGCGAGATGATCTTAAATTATGTGAGTGAGAAGGTGCTGCAGCTGCCGCGGAGCTACTGAGGCATTGGGGGCCGAGGTGATTGGCGAGGGTGTACATGGTGTACATGGTGGCTGAAACCCTATCCTCGGATGGGATGGGGAGAGGAGGGGAGGGGGGTCATATCGTCATATCATCGACAAATCCTTGCCAGGATGTGACTGGGCGCGGGATCTGGGCTCGAAAAGGTTAATTATCCCTCCGCATTGACATGTGCAGGTAGCTGCTTAGATCGATCCCACCGCGGTGGTTGGAATAGAGATGAATAGAGTGTGCAGAGAACCGATAGTGCAACGTCTCGAACGCTGGGCCGTCAACACAGCCCTGAGGCGTCGCTGAATGAACCCCGGATGGGCTAAGCTTAATTAAAACTCGCTGGCAATTTGTGGCATTTTTTGCTTTTGCCGTGAGCTTGTCTAGCCGGGGTTGCCAGTCCGGTCTTTTGGTGTTCCTAGTCGTCTTTTTTTCCCTATCATTTCGTTTCTTTTTCTGAGTTGTTATTGTTATTGTTATTGTTTTGTTTTGTTTTGTTTTTTTTTTTTTTTTGCCCTGTCAGTTTGCTGTTGTCTGGTTAGGTGTTAGGTCTCGATTGCCTCGCACAGAAGATTGAGAACCGGCCGGGGGCGTGGAGTCTGGTCGTCGAGGTGCCTGTTTCTGGCTGTTCCGTGCCTGACAGCCTTCACTCGTAGGCGTTCGCCGCTCGTCACGTCCTCCGCTTCCTTCCATCACAGCAGCATCCGTATTGATCTCCCCCTCCAGTCCCTGTCCTCCTGCTCTCTCGCTTCCCACTCACCATTCCCCACTTATCCCTCCTATCTATCCTCGAACCATGCTGGATCTCGCCCTCTCGCCCCAAAGTGCTGCAGTCGTGGGTCCTTGACCTGCAGCGGCCTGTCTTGGTCTGCGTCTTTTTTTCTTCGCTTCGTCGCCCCGATCGGCAGGCAGCCATTTGGAATTGGTGGCCCCCTTCGGCCTTGGAAAAAATCCCCCCGTTCCTCTCCCTCCTATACAATAATATCCTCCCCGAGTGTCCGTCAGCATCACTCCCTGTCTCCCATCCCCGAGCGGGTGCAACCGCAGGATGTTTTCCGCCCTGCTGCGGAGGGCGGGCTCCGTCACCTCGCGCTTCTCCAAGCGCGTCCCCTGGCTGAAGAGCCTGCGCATGAACTTCATCCTCATCCACTATGTCTACATCATCGCCGTTAGTTTCATTGGCTCCATCATCATCTACCCCGGTACCGAGCTGGCCTACATCGATGCTCTCTTCCAGTCCGCGGGTGCCGCCACCCAGAGCGGGCTCAACACCATCAACCTGAACCTCCTGCATACCTACCAGCAGATCATCCTATACTTCATCTCGATGATAACGACTCCGATCTTCATCCATACCGTGCTGGTTTTCGTGCGTCTCTACTGGTTCGAAAAACGGTTCCAGCACGTCGTCAGCGATGCGCGAGCCCTCCGTCATACCCGGTCCCGACTCCACACGATTAGCGAAGACAAGGATAGGCAGTCCTTCTCCCAGGAGGAGGCCGGGATCGCTGGCCGGTCTATCGTGGTCTTGCGCGACACACTGGGCCAGCAGCCCGATCGGTCGGAAATCAACAAGCGCTCTCACAATGAAGACTCGCCTCCTGCGTCCCCGACCACCGGGGAGCCAGTGGCGATTCCAACCGAGGACCCCGACAGCACCCTCAATCGCAAGTTGGGAGTCGGGTTGGGCAATGGAATCGGCAGTTTGCGCGTGCCGGCACAGTTGGGCCCGGAACACCACATCGCGTTCTTGGAGAATCAGCGGAAGAGCAAGGGTGCTCTGCGGATCCCCAGTCCACGGGAGTATGACAATGGCGGCGTGCCGCAGGTGCTGGAAGAGGATGAGGGCGAGACGAATCAGCCTGTTGGGCAGTCGCGTCGTCAATTCAACCCCGAGCGGACTGCGCCCGACGTAATCGGCGATATCGAGGAGGAAAACGAGAAGGAGGAAGATGACGAGGATGGCTATGATGATGCGAACACGCCGCGGAGATTCGATGCTCCACACATCACTATCAATGAGCCGGATATGATCCCCTCGAGAACGCGGAACTCCACCTTCCCCCGGCTGGATACACGTCCGACCTTTCGGGAGACCAAGGACGAAACCGATCCCTCCCCGCTGGTCCGCACCACGACCCGACGACCAACCTTTAACAGTATCTTTCGATCCCTCACCCAGGAGCGCGATCGGCCAACGCAGCCGTACTTGAGCTGGAATGCGACCGTGGGCCGCAACTCCAACTTCGTGGATTTGACCGAGGAGCAGCGCGACGAGCTGGGTGGAATCGAATACCGGGCCTTGAAGACCCTGGCGGTGGTTTTGATATCGTACTATGTCTTTTTCCACGTCCTGGGCATCATCTGTCTCGTGCCCTGGATCATGACCACGCATTGGGGCAAGGTTGTGACAGCGGACGGCCAGGGTCGTCCGTGGTGGGCCATCTTCATCGCCCAGTCCGCCTTCAACGATGTTGGCTTCTCCCTCACCCCCGACTCTATGGCCTCATTTCAAAGCGCAATCTTCCCCCTCCTTCTCATGACATTCTTGATCATCATCGGCAACACGGGCTTTCCGTGTATGCTGCGGCTCATTATCTGGTGTTCGTCGAAGGTGGTGCGCGCCGAGACTCCCCTGTGGGAGGAACTGCGCTTTCTGCTGGACCACCCGCGTCGATGCTTCACTCTTCTGTTCCCAAGGAACGCCACTTGGTGGCTGTTCGCGATTCTGGTGGCCATGAACGGGATCGACCTGATCTTTTTCATCATTCTGGATGTCAGTTTTTTTCTTGTTTCCGCATTGGTCCACGCCGCTAACCTGGCCTGCAGCTCAATGATTCCACCGTCACGTCCTTGTCTCCCGGCATCCGGGTCTTGGATGGTTTATTCCAGGCAGCCTGCACTCGGACGGCTGGGTTCACAGTGGTGTCCGTATCGGATCTGCACCCGGCGGTTCAAGTTTCTTACTTGATCATGATGTATATCTCCGTGTTCCCCATTGCTATTTCCCTGCGACGCACCAATGTCTACGAGGAGAAGAGTCTTGGAATCTATGCCTCACCCGAAGATGAGGATTCGGAGGAGCTTCAGACCGCGCCCAGTTATATCGGGGCGCATTTGCGGAAGCAGCTGAGTTTCGACTTGTGGTATGTGTTCCTAGGGCTGTTCATCATCGCCATCGTCGAAGGTAGTCGCCTCCAGTCGCAGAACGAGTATTCCTTCCAGATCTGGTCCGTGCTGTTCGAAGTTGTCTCAGCCTACGGTACCGTCGGCCTCTCACTCGGATACCCTGGCATCGACGCGTCCTTCTCCAGCGAGTTCAAAGTACTGTCCAAGCTGGTCATCATCGCCATGCAAGTCCGAGGCCGTCACCGCGGCCTCCCATACGCACTCGATCGGGCCATTCTGCTCCCCTCCGAGTCCCTGAACCAGAACGAAATCGCCGACGCCGAGCGCCGTATGCGGCGTCGCGCCTCCAGTCTCAGCCAAATGTCTATGGACCCGTCCCAACCTCGCCCGGACCACGGCACATCCACGAGTATGGATCCCAAAGACCGGACCAACCAGACCTGGGTGAATGGCGATATCATCCGCCGTCAATCCACCATGCGATCGCAACGATCGCAGCGATAGTCCTACCCCACCTCCCATTTTTTTCTTTCTTTCTCTTTTTTTGGTTAGGAGGATATCTGTCTCAACAATAGAAAGACTTTGGGTTGGTCTCCGCGTCGATTTCGGGCTGCTTTGTGTGTCTGTATGGCATTGCTAGACAGTTCGATTCGCTTCGATCTTGCTTTTCTTCTAGCGAGTGTCTCTGTATCCTGTACTCTTTGCTTTTATAGCGTGATGCATTTCATTGCAACAAAACAACACCTTGCATACATTGCTCTGCGAGCCTGAGGGCCCAGGGGTGGTGACTTTCTTTTCTATTGTTTTGCTATTGTATTTGTATATATATATCTATATCGAGGGGGGGTATTTCATGCTCTGCAGCGGGCTGTGGGTGTGGGTCTTATTATCATTCTTGAGGGGAAAGAATTATATTATTTCTTTTTTTTGGATAGCATTGTTCTCAGGTTGTAGTAGATGGTGGTTGTATACTTCAGTGAAGTGTATATCCCCGACACTCACATTAGTAACCAGTTCCCTTTAGATGGCCAACCACAGTACAATGACACTGGTCGTTTTTATGGATTATTCGATCATGCATGGGATTGCCATGAATTGGTAATTCAAAATTGATCGTCGGCGCCCGGTCCCCATGAACCAGTCATGTTTACATATTTACAGCGCATGCGCATGAGACGCATGCATATATATACCATTACTCTGCGTTAAAGCTCCAATGCAGGCCGGGCTCAGCGGTCAAGGACCTCCAGCTCAGTCCCGGCATCTTCATCACCGACCTCATCACGAAGCTTTTCAGCATCCCCAGCCCTGTCAGCCCTGTCGCCCTTCCGAGAATGAAGAACCTTCTGATAAACAGGCTGTTCCTGCCCCTTCAAGCCGCACCCGGACGGGTCCCGTCTGATAAGGAAATGCTCGACCTTGGCATCCAACGTATCCATCTGCGAGACCGTATTTTGCCTCCTCCCCATCAAAAACCTTGACGACTCCTCATTGACCTCCCTCAACCGATGCTCATACCCCGTATTCAGCTGCGTTATCCACGACGCCTGCACAGCGCCCCCCAGCAGGGTAAGCAGCACGACGAACGTCGCAAACGTGCGATGATCCACGATCTTCTCCGGCTTCCGCTGGTGGCGATTATGCCATCGCTCCCAGTCCTCCCACGTCGCGTTCGAGTATATCGGGTCGTACGCGCTGGGCAGCTCGTCGAACGACCCGTGCAGGGTCCACCCGAGACCGAACCGGTCGTAGTCGGAGCGGCGCCGCGGGTCAGATAGTATTTCGTGCGCCGTGACGAGGATCCGGTATCGCTGGAGTCGGACTTCCGGGGATAGGTCCCGACATAGTGGGTGGTTGTTGCAGGGGCGGTCCGGGTGGTAGATCTTTACCAGTTCGTAGTATCGCGTTTTGGAGTATGCCGCTCGTCGGTCTTGTTGGAAGAGATCGTAGGGCGTGAATGTCGGGGTCGAGGGCCAGGTTATGGCTTTGTCCGCGGAGGGGTGGTTAGATGTGTTGGTGGCGTAGGGGCGGTGCGATTGGGCGGAGGAGGGAGGATGGTGGTGGTGGTGCCGAGGGGGCGAGGAGGGGCATGGTGAGCTCAGTAGCTGCAGTCCACCACAGTAAAGGATATTGGGTTTCCTGAGCATGGCCGCATGGTTTCACATGGAGAGATGGTGAAGGCGTCTCTCCAGTTTGGGTTTCCGCGAATGGATGGATGGATGGATGGAGGGCTAGATGGGTGGGTTGGAGCTTCTCCGCAGCTTGCCGGCGTGACCTGTTTTGGCCGCGGCAACTGAACTCCGAGCGTCGGATCTCCACCGGCCGCCATCACGTGAGGCTAGCTGCTCATGCCGCCAAGGTTGAAGCGGTAGGCGGGCGTTGTTCTGCCGGGATGAATCATTCGCGCTCATCTATTCCTCATTTATCCAATCATCCATCTCACCCCCGAGACTCGCCGTCCCCTTCCTTTTTATCAATCCCTGGTTGAAAGTTGAGGTGATATTGCTGCTGATAACTCTGTCATCATGGCTGCAAACGGCACCGCTGAATCCCAGTGGCTGGCCCAACTGGAAGCCATGCGCCAGGCGATTGCCGACTTGAAGCTTCCGAGAGACCCCGCCAACGAAACGAGTTACGGAAGCGATTTGGACCTGGACTTCGACGACGACGACGATTATTCGTCGCCCGGAACGGCCGACGATGACATCTGGGATATTATCAGCTCCGACGATGAGTCCAGCGAGGGGCTTGACGACCTTGGCGACCTCCCTCCTCCCCCGCCGTCGTCGGGATATGACCTGTTCTGGCTCGAGCAGAAGTGCCAGAGCCTCGCCGCCAGCAAGCCGGGAATGGAGGCCTCGGAGCTAGCACAGCAGATCATGGCTGCTCTGGCCACGGACAGCGGGGACGATGAGTTGCAGATGTCGCTGGCCGAAATCGTGGGATTCGATGATCTCGACTTTGTCATCGATCTGATCGCCCACAGGGGGGATATCGTTTCGAGTGCGCACACCGGCCCGGGGGCTCAGACGGATGGTCTGATGACTGGAAAGCTGCAGACCAGGGCGGAACGGGAGCAGGCCTTGCGACAACAGGATTATGAACACAAGCATGCGTCGTTGTTACCGGTGCAGACTCGGGGGGAGCCGCAGTACCCTCATGTCTTCAAATCTCACGATTCCCGGAATGTTCTCGCCATCGGAGGGAAGGCCTACGGACTACCAGTGGGTAGTAAGCAGTTTGACGAGCAGAAGTATACTGAGGTTGAGGTCCCCGCGTCGAAGGTTGGATACACAAGACCCGGGGAGAAGCTGGTGGAGATTGCGTCTCTGGATGGACTGTGTCAGGGCACTTTCAAGGGATACAAGTCTCTTAATCGTATGCAGAGTCTGCTATATGAGGTGGCATACAAGACGAATGAGAATATGCTCATCTGTGCCCCCACTGGTGCGGGTAAAACGGATGCTGCTATGCTGACGATCCTGAATGCTATTGGAAAGAATACGATCCCGAATCCCATCGAAGAGCCCCAGGCTACTGAGTTTGCGGTGCAAGTGGAAGACTTTAAGATCATCTACGTTGCCCCGATGAAGGCTCTGGCTGCCGAAGTGACGGAGAAGCTCGGGAAACGACTGGCCTGGTTGGGGATCAAGGTTCGCGAACTGACGGGTGATATGCAGCTGACGAAGCGCGAGATTGTGGAGACTCAGATCATTGTCACGACCCCTGAAAAATGGGACGTGGTGACCCGGAAGAGTACCGGTGATACTGAACTCGTGCAAAAGGTGCGCCTGTTGATTATCGATGAAGTCCACATGCTTCACGATGAGCGTGGTGCTGTCATTGAATCTTTGGTAGCTCGTACTCAGCGCCAGGTTGAGAGCACGCAGTCCTTGATTCGAATCGTCGGTCTTTCTGCCACTCTGCCTAACTATGTCGACGTTGCCGACTTTCTTAGGGTGAACAAGATGGCTGGATTGTTTTTCTTTGATGGATCCTTCCGTCCTGTGCCTTTGGAACAACATTTCATTGGTGTCAAGGGCAAGCCCGGAAGCAAACAGTGTCGCGAGAATATCGATGTCGTGGCCTTCGAGAAGGTCCGCGATATGCTCGAGAGAGGACACCAAGTCATGGTTTTTGTACACTCCCGAAAGGACACGGTCATGACGGCCCGGATGCTGCGCCAGCTGGCCGCTGAAGATGGGTGTGAGAACTTGTTCAGCTGCCAGGAGCATGAAGGCTATTCCAATGCCCTTGGCGATGTGAAGCGTAGCCGTGCCCGCGAGCTGCGTGAGCTCTTTGCTGGTGGACTGGGAACGCACCACGCTGGAATGAGCCGGAGTGACCGTAACCTGATGGAACGCTTGTTCTCCGAAGGTCTCATCAAGGTGCTCTGCTGTACTGCCACGCTTGCGTGGGGTGTCAACCTTCCCGCCGCTGCGGTCGTCATCAAGGGTACCCAGCTGTACAACCCGCAAGAGGGTAAATTCGTCGATCTAGGTATTCTTGATGTGTTGCAGATCTTTGGTCGTGCTGGTCGTCCCCAATTCCAAGATACGGGTATCGGTTTCATCTGTACGACCCATGATAAACTTCAACACTATATTTCTGCTGTGACCTCGCAGCAACCGATTGAGTCCCGCTTCTCTAGTCGTTTGGTTGACAATTTGAATGCTGAGATCTCGCTTGGCACGGTCACGTCGGTTCCAGAAGCAGTTCAATGGCTGGGATATTCTTATCTCTTCGTTCGCATGAAACGTGAGCCACGCAACTATGGAATTGACTGGGCGGAGATACGTGACGATCCTATGCTGGTCCAGAGACGCCGCCACCTGATCATCCAAGCCGCTCTCGTACTGCAGAAGAGTCAGATGATTATCTACAATGAGAAGACCGAGGAGCTGCGTGCGAAAGACGTTGGGCGCATTGCAAGCCAGTACTACGTTCTGCAAACCAGCATTGAAATCTTCAATGGCCTGATGCGTCCTCGAGGAAGCGAAGCGGATGTGTTGAGAATGATCAGCATGAGTGGAGAGTTCGACAACATCCAAGCCCGAGAGAACGAGTCAAAGGAGCTGACCAGGCTACGGGATGAGGTGATCCAGACAGAGGTAGAAGGTGGCAATGACTCCCCGCATGCTAAGACAAATATCTTACTGCAGTCATATATCTCTCGCGCCAGGATTGAAGACTTCGCCTTGGTGTCTGATACCAGTTACGTGGCACAGAATTCGGCACGTATCTGTCGCTCCCTGTTTATGATTGCGTTGAACCGACGCTGGGGCTACCAATGCCAGGTTCTTCTATCCCTCTGCAAGGCCATTGAGAAGCAAATGTGGCCCTTTGACCACCCATTTCATCAGTTCGATCTTCCGCAGCCGATTCTCAGAAACTTGGATGCGAAGCTTCCAACATCGTCTATTGAGTCGATGAAAGACATGGAAACAGCCGAGATCGGACAGTTGGTTCATAATAACCGGATGGGGAATGTGTTGGCCAAGTTATTGGACAACTTCCCTACACTCGGCGTGGAGGCTGAAATCGCACCGCTGAATCGTGATGTCTTGCGAATCCGTCTTAGTCTTTACCCGGAGTTCGTCTGGAATGATAGACATCATGGGGCTTCGGAGTCATACTGGATCTGGGTCGAGAATTCGGAAACCTCCGAGATTTACCACCACGAGTACTTTATCCTCAGCAGGAAGAAGCTCAACGATGAGCACGAGCTGAATTTCACTATCCCGCTCTCTGACCCCCTTCCAAGTCAGATCTATGTTCGCGCGATATCTGACCGATGGTTGGGCGCAGAGACGGTGACTCCTGTTTCTTTCCAGCATCTGATTCGCCCGGATACGGAAAGTGTGTATACCGATCTACTTGACCTACAGCCTCTCCCTATATCCGCACTCAAGAACCCGACACTGGAAGAACTATACGGACAGCGTTTCCAATTTTTCAACCCGATGCAGACGCAAATTTTCCACCTGCTATATCACACGCCTGCGAATGTCCTGCTGGGTTCTCCCACAGGTAGTGGAAAGACAGTGGCTGCGGAACTAGCCATGTGGTGGGCGTTCAGGGAGAGGCCTGGCTCGAAAGTGGTATATATTGCCCCGATGAAAGCTCTCGTTCGTGAACGAGTTCAGGACTGGAAGAAGCGCCTCACGTTAGCCATGGGCTTGAAGCTGGTCGAATTGACTGGTGACAACACCCCTGATACGCGGACGATCCGGGATGCTGACATCATCATTACGACCCCCGAAAAGTGGGACGGTATCTCTCGTAGTTGGCAGACTAGGGACTACGTCCGCAAGGTGAGCTTGGTGATCATTGACGAAATCCATCTCCTGGGTGGCGATCGAGGACCGATTCTTGAGATCATTGTGTCTCGAATGAACTACATTGCCTCGCAATCCAAGGGCTCTGTCCGGTTGATGGGCATGTCTACTGCCTGTGCGAATGCCTCCGATCTGGCAAACTGGCTGGGTGTGAAGGAGGGATTGTACAACTTCCGACACTCTGTGCGTCCCGTTCCCCTCGAGATCTACATCGATGGGTTCCCCGAGCAGCGTGGGTTCTGCCCGCTCATGCAGTCGATGAACCGGCCGACTTTCCTTGCCATCAAGAATCACTCCCCGGAGAAACCGGTGATTGTGTTTGTCGCCTCCCGTAGACAAACTCGGTTGACTGCCAAGGACTTGATCAACTACTGTGGAATGGAAGACAACCCTCGCAGATTTGTCCGCATGTCCGAGGAGGACCTGCAGCTGAACCTTGCCAGAGTCAAAGATGAGGCCTTGCGTGAAGCGCTCAGCTTTGGTATCGGTCTGCACCATGCCGGTCTCGTCGAATCGGACAGGCAACTGTCCGAGGAACTGTTCGCCAACAACCAGATCCAGATCCTTGTGGCAACCAGCACTCTTGCGTGGGGTGTCAACCTTCCAGCGCATCTAGTTGTCGTGAAAGGAACACAGTTCTTCGACGCCAAGATCGAAGGCTACAGGGACATGGACTTGACCGATGTCCTGCAAATGCTGGGTCGAGCAGGACGTCCCCAGTTCGACACATCGGGTATCGCGCGCATCTTCACCCAAGACGCAAAGAAGGCCTTCTACAAGCATTTCCTGCACACCGGATTCCCGGTGGAATCTACCCTGCACAAGGTGCTCGACAACCATTTAGGCGCCGAAGTGTCCGCAGGTACGATCTCCACGAAGCAGGACGCCCTCGACTACCTGACATGGACGTTCTTCTTCCGGCGACTGCACAAGAACCCTTCATACTACGGCCTGGAAATCTCGGCCGAGGAGCACAACACCATGGCCGCGCAAGCCATAGCCCAGGACTTCATGATCGATCTGGTCGACAAGTCCCTCGGCGAGCTGGCGGAATCATCCTGCGTGATCCTCGACTCAGCAACCGGCGAAGTCGATCCCACCCCGTTCGGCAAGATCATGAGTTACTACTACCTGTCGCACAAAACCATCCGATACCTCATGGCGCACGCCAAACCCGACCCCACCTTCCAGGACGTGCTCAGCTGGATGTGTTCGGCCACCGAGTTCGACGAGCTCCCCGTCCGCCACAACGAGGACCTGATCAACGCCGAACTGGCCCGCAACCTCCCCCTCTCCGTCGAATCGATGGGCAACCTCCCCCTCTGGGACCCCCACGTCAAAGCCTTCCTCCTGCTCCAGTCCTACATGTCACGCATCGACCTGCCCATCTCCGATTACGTCGGGGACCAGACCTCCGTCCTCGACCAAGGCATCCGTGTCATCCAAGCCTCCATCGACGTGATGGCCGAGCTGGGCTACCTGCACGCCTGCCACATGTTCATGTCCCTCCTGCAGTGCATCAAATCCGCCAGATGGCCCGAAGACTCCCCCCTGTCCATCCTCCCAGGCATCGACCAAGACACCAACACCAACAAGAAACAGCCCGGCCTCCCTACCTCCCTCACCGCACTATCATCCCTCCCCACCCCCGCCATCTCATCCCTCGTCAAGAAACTACACCTCCCCGCCCAATTCCAAAAGGCCGCATCCTACCTCCCGCACCTCACCCTGTCCCTCTCCACCGTCTCCCCAACCGGCCTGACCGTCTCCATCGTCCGCAAAAACCCCTCCACCGACAAAGAACACCGCATCTACGCTCCCCGCTTCCCCAAGCCCCAAACCGAGGGCTTCTTCCTGCTGGTCTACACCGTCACCCCCACCGGCCAGGACGGCGATCTGTTGGCGCTGAAGCGCGTGTCCTGGCCCTCCAAGTCGAGACAAAACGCGGGTTATCGCAACGGCGCGGCTGGGTCCAGCTACAAACCCGGCGGTGGTAGTGATAGAAATGGTCCCCTTGCGGTTCGGTCGTCCGTGAAGTTTCCTCAGAACCAGCTTGGGCAGAGCAAGCGTGTCAATGTCCGGGTGATTAGTGATTCGTATCCCGGCATGGAGTGGATGCTGGCGCAGGTGGAGGTGGAGGCAGCCGTACCGGAGAAGCAGGCCTTCGAGGAGGGGTCGATTCCGGAGAAGCAGACGGTTGAGGGGTCTTCTGTTCCGGAGAAGAGGTAGATGATTGGTTGGTTGCGAGGTTGAGAGGTTGATTGATCGTGGTTCGGGATGTCGTAATAGAGGTTTACGAATGAGATGAATGCTGTACATAGAGTAGACGAGAATTCTATCATAGATTGCATATAAATTTGTGCTCATATGAAAGAACGGCTAGGAAATCGGTACATCAGTCTCGCTGGATGTTCTTGTCTTGTCTGGTCTTGTCTTGCTCTGCATCAACATTGAGTCAGGGATGGGAAGGACGAAATGAAACAAAACCAAAACCAGTATAAAAAAAACCAAAAAAAAAGAAGACGACAAAGCCCCGTGGTGTGGTTGGTGACAAGTCACCAGCCTACCTGGAAATGGTCCAGTCCTATTCAAAGAACGGACACGAAACAACTTAAATAGAAACACCAACCACCAACTCTGACGCACCTAACTCACGACATTTGTGAAACGTAAATGGGTAAAACGCTGCCTGCGCTGCATCAAGAAAGCTAAAGAATGGGTGTATGAAAAAAAAAAAAAAAAGAGAGAAAATGAAGGATGAAAGAAGATGACGACATATGATCATGACCATGTCCATGATAGCTTCCGCAAGGGAAGAGAAGGGGGAGAACGCTCATATCATTTCAACGGGCGCATTTCGCAATCGTCTAGGGGGCCGGGGCCGGGGAGGATGATGGTGCTGATGCTCGCCCTCGGCGGGAACGGGGGGTGCCGGCAATGGGCGGTCCACCGCGTTGGGATCCAAACGATCCGACCGGGGTCGGATGGGTACAATGACCTGCTTTCGACCACGGGACACGGAGACGGATCGTGCGATCGAGATTTCGACGGCGCGAGCAGGCTTTGCTGGCTCGGTGGGGTTGGGGTCGGTGGCGTTGGTGCTGTTGCTGTCCCGGATGGCCATGCGTGTCGGCTGGACGGGAGAGGATCTGGGCGAAGATCTCTTACTCGGTGATGTGGGGGACCCGAACTCCTTCATCTCTCGGGGAGCACTGTCGAGAACGGGGGTTTTTGCCGCGGGAGACGGAATCGATTCGGTCTTGGCAGTTTCAGATGAAGAAGCGCACGTTTGAGTATTGATGGTCAGTGTCGGGGGTTCCGGCATGGGTTCCTGTTTCTTGTTGATGATCTCCCATTCTGGCTCTTTCGCGTCGAAATAGTTCCGGACTGGTTTCAGCTTCTGCAGGAGGAGCTCTTCATCCTCCGAGCCGATGGTGGTGGACGAAAGGAACGAAGACATCGAGCTTTGCGGCTTGTGTGAGGGCTGGTGCACCATGAGGACGACCTGACTCTTTTCCTTCGACATGTTCTCTTGACGTGATTCGGCCAACGAAGCTTGACTCCTGTGGATGGGGCTGGGGCCGCGCGGGATATTCTGACTACCAAGGACCTTCGAAGCCTTGCTGACCTGTGTCGCTGGGAATAGCGTAAAGCTGGGAGATTTAGACCGAGTCGGGGAAGAGGACCGCCGTGGAGGCGGAGGCAAGTCCGGCAAAGTTGAAGATGTCTGGGGTGGTTAGTAGGCGCAAGACTTGTAATTCGAGTACTAGATTGAGAACAATACCTCTGTATCTGATGCGGTCACGTCCTCCAATGTTTGGCTCCGCCGTTTGAACGTAGGTGACCTGTTCTTGCTGAGAACGCCCCCAAACATGACGCTATATCGCTCCAGCTGGATATCTGGGATCTCAACTTGCAATAAGGGTCCGAGCGCAGGAGGTTGCTCCTTATCCTGGGACGGAACAGCAGGAGTCGCATCTTGCTGCTTGGGTTCATGCGCTGTTGGTTGAACCTCGGATTTGATAGAGGGCCAGGCCTCTGGTGGTTCAGAGATGGGACTGGCAAGCTTTTCGGTAGACTTCCCGTTGGGAAGTTTCTCGACAGACTTCTCGCTGCCAGACTTCTCGGGCTTGGCTTTTTGCTGGTGGTCGAATGAGTAGGTGGAGCCTTGCATTGGCCACTCGTTTTCAAGTCGGACCTGATAGAAGGGTTGATCAGGTACGGCTGCCAGGGCGCTTTTGGCCTTGAATAGGCCTCCGATTTTCTTCCATTTACTTGGCTTGCGCTGCAAAGCTGGTCGCGCCTGGGGTTCTGCTGGTTTCGCAGGAGCCTCCTGGGCCGGCGAGATAGGGTTTTGCACTGGCGAGATAGGATTTTGAACCGATGAGATAGGATTGTGCACTGGTGAGAGAGGGTTGTGCGACTCGATCAACCGAGGACTGCCCAAAGCGACGCCGATCAAACTTCCATTCACCGCATTATCTGCGCTTGTCGGCGATGATATGGGCGACGCAGGAAGTGGGGGATACTGAGTGATGAGACCTGGGCTCAGAGCCTGTAGTTTTTTCTTATGGCGACTCTCCGATGTGTCAGGGCGCTGGAAATCCCGCGGCGTGGGAGGCGGCAACGGAAAGCTCTGGATTGCGCCATCTTCGACGCACTTGAGGTCCTTTCGGGGCTGCGCATCGGAGTGCTTCAGAACAGGCGACGAGATGCCCTCGGTTTGCCGGAGCGTACGTGACCTCCCAAGAAAGGTGCCTCTAGCCATTCCCCACAGTACCCTTTGAGGTAATATCGGATGCGTTATCGAAGGCGAAAACCGGGAAAGAGGCCCGAAGGAAAGGGAGGTAGACGAAAGAAGATGGAAAATGAGAGATGTAAAGAATGTCAGAAGGGATACCAGGCCCTATCGCAAGTTGAATCAAAAAGGAATGGACGGCCTTCCAGAAGGCCAAAAAAGGAACACAAGCAAACAGTCAGGGACGAGGAGAGTCATCCATGGTAGAAAGAAAAGGAGACCAGAAGATAGGAAGTCAGAGCAGCAAAGACGTTGCGGCGGTTGGTGTGGAGCACCCGGCAGAGCGCTACATCTAAGTGAGACGGCTGGCAGGGTGGGCTAGTGTGAGGGCTTTAGATTAACATAAGATCTGACGAAGCGCGACGGCCCCAGCAGCCAACGGGATTTGGCGGCGAAATTATCCAGGAGAGACCGCCCGGAATTACGGCGTGGCCAACGCTGGAGGCGCCCAGCGCCCAGTTACAGGGGCCAGAGAGCCTGGCGATGATGCGATGGGCGAGCGCGAACCCCAATGGCGCACGATGCTTGTTTTGGTGGGCGGAGGGCAATTGATTACGACTGCGGGCGAGGGGCCAAACTCCAAAGGCAGCGCTCCGCCGACGGGCTCGCTCCGCGTGGGCAACACCAGCGTCGGGACAGCCGAGTCAATTGGCTCAATTGGCTCAGCCGGCCTGAAACCCCATGGGCCCAGCCAATGAGACGGGGAGATCCTCGGCGGCCTGAGACCGTCGCAGCCAGGTGAACCAGGGCCTCTGGTGTCAGAGAGCCATCGCCGGTGTTCCAGCAGCCGCAGCTGAACCTTGGGTCTTGGGACCGTCGCAGCTCCGAGCCCGTCGGGAGGTGGATGCGATAGCGAATCGTCCAGACGCGAGGCCCGCTAGATAAGAATTAGTCCACTGGGGAAATTAGAGTATGAGGCCGCCCAAGAAACTGGCCCAGCGGCCCTCACCTGATGACTGATGACTGATGACAGTGACACCAGTCACGGACCAACTGCCATCTCCTTATTGCTCTCTCCCCAAAGAGATTCTGGCCCGCGTGGTGGTGATCATAGCTTAGGGGGTAGCCTCGAAGCCTACTGGGCAGTCAGTGGGCACTGGGCACTGGGCACTGGGCCTCCTGGGTAGCGTTGGGCAGGCCAGTTGGGAGTTGGGACGAGCAGGAGGATGAAATAGGGATAGACGGGGGTACGTCAACGGATTTGATGTGGAGGGATGGGAGATTGGAGGCTGGCCAGAATGATCGGGACGCGGGCGGATGGCTGCAGAAGCGCAGAAGCACAGAAGCGCAGCTGTCGAGCACCTGACAGGCTGACAGGCGGGCAGGCACGTGCCCCTGTGCGTCTGCCTCTGTTTACTCTCTACGGTCTGCTATACGCAGTAAACTATCTACCGGGTGAGATGTCATCGGTCCGAAGAGGCGGTAAAGACAACCGGTGAAGGAGATCCGCAAGTGGGAAGGGGGAGTGTCTAGCAGGGTCTAGCTCTGCAACCATCGGCACTAGGACGCGATACTGAGGCCCCAGTGGGTGAACGGCCACTCCCTGACTCCCTGACTCCCTGACTAACGGTGTTGGCTGACCGCTGGGCTCTCCACCTATCGCCGGCGTGGCAGTATCACTCTGTTCTCTGTTGTGCTGGATAGCTTATCCCATCGTCGAATAGAGCGTAGCCATCCCCTCAAGTCGAGCTCTCCTCTCTCCTGGAGGCCGATGACGTAGGGAGGCAGCGTGTATCCCCGGAGCGAAGAGGGTCTTCCTCCAGCTCTCAGCCATGGAAACGCAGCACCGGCAAGGTGGTCCCGGAGAGGAGCCCGGCGTATATACTACATACATATGTGCGGTCACCTGCGGTCACCTGCAGCGGGGAGCAGCGCTGGAGGGTTTGTTTGTTTGGGGAGGGGGAGGAGGTGGACACTGGACACTGGACACTGGACACTGACAGAGGCATGGGGACCGGACCGCAGCAGAGAAAAAGTCGGGATGATGGCGGGGCAGGCGGTGATGGTTGCTACTTGCTGGCCACGGCGACGGCGAGACAGTCACCCCCCACCACCACCACCCACCACCGCCTGAGGCAGTTAGCTCCATAAGCCCGCCTTAGTAACTCACCTCATCGCCGGCCTCTTCCCCTCCTTTCCCACCAACTTTCTTCAGTCTCCTCCTCTGTCTCCTCTCCTGCTGCTTTCCTGCCCTTCTTCTCCACGAATCCCTGCCTTCGTCCGGAGTCTTCTCCCAGTTCCACTCCCGCTGTCTTGTCTCCCCGGGGAATCGCTCCTCCTCCTCTCCTCCTCCTCCGTTCCCCTTTCCCGACCGTCCCGTCGATTGTTTATCCGCCGTCACCATGGGTCAGCACTCCGCTATCTGGCAAGGTATGATCATCCTGACACGCGCTCTGCTGCTTTCTTTCTGTCGCTTGTCCTCTCTCTCGAACCCCCCGAGCTAACCTGTGTCTTCTCGCGCGTAGGCTATGTCGATTCCAGGTCCGTCCAACCCATCCCATGTTTACCCCGCTTCGACCACTGCTCCCCCCTCCCACATCTGCATCTGCATCGGTTCTGACATAAGGCTATCCAGCTTGATGGGATCCGGCCAATTTGACAAGGCTGCCATTCTGAGCCACGACATCTCCGGCGTCGAGGCTTCCTCCCCTGGCTTCTCGGTATGACACACCTACAAACCAAGCTATTGTTGTGGTGATCCGATCGGCGTCACGCTCCGGCCGGAAACCACCTCCTCCGTCCCGCCCACCCAGCGTGTTAACGACCACCACAGATCTCCCCCTCAGAACTCCAAGGCCTTGTCTCGGCTTTCGCCAACCCCGACAATGCCTGGGGCAGCGGTATCACCGTTGGCGGCGAGAAGTTCGTCACCATCAAGGCCGACGAGCGTAGTATCTATGGCAAGAAGGTATGGTGTCCCGTCATTCGCCCATCGCCCCCCGATAATTGCGGGTCGTGTTTCCAGTGCTAACCGCGAGGGATGATTAGGGTAAGGAGGGTATCGTCGTCGTCAAGGCCGTCTCTTGCGTGATGGTCGCCCACCACGCTGAGAACGCCCAGACCCCGAATGCCGCCACCGTGGTTGAGAACCTTGTGGACTACATCAACAACCCCCGGTAAATGGGGATGACTCCCAAATGAAAATACTTTTGTCTCGTTCCGAGGAAGGGCAGTGGTAATGCTGGTTACTTGAATGTAAATCAAGATGGTGGTCTCTCTTCTCGATTGTCTTCTCTTCCTTGTTATTCTTATTCCTCGATATCAATCATACCTCGTAGATATGGATCTGCTGTCATTTATTAACTTGCGATTTAAGCAACAAACAGACCCCCCCCCCTGAATATCATATCTCCTATCGGTCCCGCATTCCTTACGATAACACCTGAGCCATAGATACTACGGAGTAGTACTCTGTATAGCCATAACCTCCACAGTCTAGTCCGAATTTCAAATATCGCACCATCTATAATCCCCATTCCAAACACCTCTCCATCTACAATAACCAGCCCTCAATCAAACCAATCGATCAGCTACAGCTCCCAAACAAAACAAACCCCCAATAGAAGTATATCCAATTCTCCTCTCCCCCAGCATATTAACAATTAAAAGGTCTCTAAAACCCGCCCCCCCCGAATAATAAACCCATAACACCCATCCCCCCCCCGCCATCCTCCCTTCCAGACGAGGCATCCCAAAACCCATCCATCTCATGATGATCATGATCATGCCATATCGTTAACGAAGTACTCGCATAGTCATACACATACATAACAATTCCAATGCCAATTCCAATGCCAAACCCATCCCCCTCATCCCCTCTTCTATCATCCATTTTCGCATCCCCGCACCGCCCCAAATCCACTCACACCTAACCTCCTCTCCCCACCACACACACACACAGAAAGGAAAGATCTCATACCGGCAGTTCAGCATTACTCCTCCTCCCCCCGGCCAACGTCTCCAGCACCTTCTGGATAAACGGCCCCACGACGGGGATATTCCCCACGAACTGACCGATGGTGATCAGGAAGTCGCCGAACAGGATGAACAGGCCGTACAGCTCGATGATGAAGCCTGTTAGCGGCCAGCGCAGCAGGATCAGCAGGATGCCGGACGCGAAGGCCGCGGTTCCCTTGAGCTTTTGGCGGCGCGAGAAGAAGGCGAAGGTTTTTTCCAGGCCGATTATTAGGGTGAGGCCGATGAGGAAGAGGATCTGTTTTGGGTTGTTAGTTGGGGGTTGTTAGTTGGGGGGGGGATGGGGATGGGGGGGCGTACGTTTCCCATGGCGAGGCTGCGGGGTGGTGGGTTAGTTTATGGATTTGATGGGGGTTTGTTTGGAGGGGAGGGCGGAGGGGACGTACAGGGAGCGGTCGAAGAACATGAGGACGCCGCCGAAGAGGAAGAGGCCTCCTGTTTGGGAAGTTGGTTAGTAGGTGTTTGGGTGGAGTGGTAGTGGCGCGGTGGTTGGATGGGTGACCTGGGGATGGTGGAGGGAGGGATGGAGCTGAGGATGGTGGTTAGGGTGGTATACCGGCTGAGCAGAAGATGACTCCGATCTCTGTTCCATGAAGCACGTTAGCGGACTGTCCTTGATGCCATATAGTTGGGAAGGCGTTGCGTTGGGAAGGCAATCTCACTCTGGTTATCGGTCAGCCACATTGTAGGCATTCTTGCGGTGGCTGCGCGAGTGCGGTATAAAGAGTCGAGTGAGATATAACAGCCCAGACAAGATAGTCAGATGGAAGGGTTCAATGGATCAGCGATGATCTCAGGTTCGACGTTGCGGTGTTGCCTGCGGAGGTGTTCGGAGGCTGGCGCGGTAGCTAGTAGTCGGGGTTGCGTGCGCGTGCGGCGGTATAGGAAACGGCGAGGACGGATGTCCACGATTCAGCGCTGGGATATCAGAAACAAAGCAGGGATGCGCGACGATAGCTAGCCGGGTGTTTTCCAACGACGCATACAATTCCGAAGCCGAAGACGCGACGATCGGAATCAACAATTGCGCAAAATTGCCTATTCTGCCACGTTCCTTTCTTCGCTACGTCGGAGCTAATCCCGGCTCGGAGGGCGGTCGGGCGATCAACAACATCCGCTTCGCACAGCCTTTTTGGTCCCAACCGATCTCAACTCCCCGGCAGGACCACGACTGGTTTGGTTTACTGCGGGCGGAGAGGCATGACACCTGACAACATGCTGCTTGTGTGGTGCTGGTCACCAAGTCTTTTATGATGGGACTGGGGAGAGCTTCCACTCATTCACGCGATTGTCGAGAGTATTGTCTACGATGTGAACAGACTCTTCCAGGGGGGAATTACGACACGAGCTGGACCACCTCAACCAGTCGATTCTCCAACACAGCTGGCTTCTTGAGAACTGGCTGGCTTCAGCTCAGCTGATTACGCCGCGGCGACAGCATCCCCGGATGCTGTAACTGATGTTCCGTCCGTGGAGCATCGGTACTAGTCGAGTGCCCAGCACAAGGCGAAGATTGACACCTATTATTGAGGTCGCGAATAAGCCGGAGCGCTTTCTTGAACCTGTCTCGAGAGGGGCAGGGGGGTGGAAGAGCTTGACTGTGTCGGCCATACATACTGCATTCTAGCAGCTTCGCATCGGAGCATAGACTAGGCATTCAATCCAAAGCATTATCACCAATTGGTGTTGTCCGAGCTACCCTGATATCTTACACCGTAGAGCCAAACAAAATAAAACATATCCATCCGTAAGCAGGTCATAATATCATTTAAGCACCACATGCGCACCCCTGAGCTCCAGGTAACTCTCCGGCACTCCCTGTCCTAGCGTCCGAATCACCGAGAAGACCTCCTTATTGTGGTACCGCAGTCGTGTCTTGGGATCCGTATACGGGGCCGGCAGCCCTGTGACGTCGCAGTAGCGGGTTTGCTGCGACGGATGCAACGAAGGGGCCGATTCGATGTTCGTGTAGGTCACCGCCGGGCCGGAGTTGAATGTTGCTCTTGCATTCTTCTCCAGCACCAGCGTGGAGAGGTTCTGCGCGGCCTGCGCGATGTTGGTTCGGGGAACGCCCTCGGCCGGGGTTTGGGTTCCGTCGGTGGTGGTGACGGAGGTTGCGGGCAGGGGGGTCGTTGCGCCCGAGTTGGACTGGGTGGCCATGACGGAGGCTTCTTTGCGCGAGTTCTCCGAGATGATCTGCTTGACGTTCTTGTTGCGGCGCTGCGAGGGCTTCCAGTGCGGATTGCGGAACGAACGGGGGACGGCCGCGATGTCGAGCTGGTCGAGGAGCGCTTGGTGCTGCTCCGCTTCGGCGGGGGTCAGAGGGGCCATGTTTGGTGGCTGGGGGGTGTGGACAGGGGAGGTATTTGGAGGGAGGTCGGAGAGACGCTGGTCCTGTCAGTTGCGGAGGTCTGGATGAGGCCGGACTGAAGAGTCTAGACGTGCCCGTCTGGTGCGGAGCTGGATGACTTACGGAGCACGTATGCGACCGATAGCACGGAGGGCACCAATGTCAGTCTCTGGTCCGCTGCACAATGGCTATGGACATCAATGGAGGGGCTGATAGAATCAATGGACAGTTTTAAATGGTGTAATTGACTTCTGGCTTGTCTCTCTGATTCACTCCATGCCTACCAAAGATGGATGGATGCTGGGCGGTCACGTGGCCGGGCACAGTGGTTGCCGGGATTCCAGAGCAACAAACAAAGCCGTCAGGCGGGTTCGATCAACATCACCACCAGACACAGCATCATGGTAAGCCGGGCTGATAGTTGTTGATTGTACTGTATGAAGGGCCACTAATGGGATACATAGGAGAGCCCACACGAGCACCAGCAGGCCTTGCTGCTCTCGCGCATCATCGGCAACATTGTATGTCATCCAGCCCACCCGGAGATCATCGGTAGCTGACCATGCCCAGGAGAAACTGAATGAGTCGATTGTGGTCATGAACCGGAGCCTCCAGGTAAGCGGCCTCCTATCTAGTCTGCTATCAAGTATACTGACTAGGTGCGTTTAGGATGTGAACATCCAGAACATGAACGTTGAGCTCGTCGCGCAGATGTTCAAGAACTACCAGTCCAATGTTCTGTTCCACCTCGAAGGTATGTCCCGTTTGACTGATATGACTTTACACGGCTGATCGGTATCAGCGACGGAGAATTTGAGGGATCCATCCAAGGATCCGTCCTAAGGGCTGCAGCACCACCTGGCATATGATCTCAAGTGGCCAGATTATTGTAACGAGACATGACTTCCCATGAAGTAATAATTTCATTCATTGTGGTTTATTTTCCTACAGCAGTAGAATAGACCAGTAGAACTTGTAGCAACTAAACAAAGCCGCTCCATAGAGGAGAGGATTGCATGGAATGAATGAATGATCGTTGATATCTTGGCACCATCGCGCCGATGGCGGTGACGGAGGCCTCCACGGGCCCGACCAAAGCTGGGGACGGACTTTCGGCTCAGGCTCCTTCCCACCCCATCGCCAACTCCAACTCCAACACCACCGCAATCCGCCTCTCCCTATCCTCGAGCGCCTTACCCCCCTGCGATCTCTCCGCCGACCAACTACCCGGTGCTCCCACCCTCGCGACACTGCAATGCAGTGAATCGTTTCCGGAGCTCCTGAGTTGCTGGTAATCTGGGCCCGCCTGCCCTCCGCCCACCATGGCCATCACGTCGATACAGCCGGTCATTCCCACCCGGTTTGCGATCAATTCGACGGAGCAGGGCGCCGCGAAGCCCGTTCCAAAACCGTACAACGTACAAGACCACCCTTTCAAGGGCTACCATGCCCCCCAGCCGGAGGGTTACGCCAAGAGCAAGGCCACTAGCGCCATCGTCATCGACAATGGTAAGCAGAGGATACAAGTCTGTCTCCAAGGGTCCGCTAACTTTGCCTCTCTTTCCAGGCTCGAACCTCGTCAAGGCCGGCTGGTCGTTCGACAAATCCCCCCGCTTCATCATCCCCCCTGTGATGAGCCGGTATCGTGACCGGAAACTCAACAAAGCCTGCCAGTTCATCGGATACGATTCCTACGTGGACGCTACGACGCGCGGCCAGCTGCGCTATGCGTTTGACCCGGGCTCGAGCGTGGTGGGCAACTGGGATGTCATGGAGGGCGTGCTGGACTATCTGTTCATCAAACTGGGAGTCGATGGAGACAGTGGGGGCGTTGACCGGCCCATTGTCATGACGGAGCCGATCGCGAACCCCGGTTATCCCCGAAAGAGTGAGTTGCATCGCCATCAGCCCGGTTATGGCCTTTACTGACCTTCCGTAGTGATGAACGAGATCCTGTTTGAGTGCTACTCTGCGCCGTCGGTCGCCTACGGAATCGACTCCCTCTTCTCATACCGGTACAATCGCGGCAAGGACGGCCTGATCGTCTCCTCTTCGCACACATCGACCCATGTGATCCCGGTTCTGAACAACAAGGCGTTGCTATCCAACTGCTCGCGCCTGAACTGGGGCGGACTACACGCCTCCGAGTACCTGCTGAAGCTGATGCGGCTGAAATACCCGACCTTCCCTGCGCGGATGACCGAGAGCCAGATGGAGGATATCGTGCACAAACATTGCTATATATCCAAGGACTACGACCAGGAACTGGGTAGTTATCTGGACTGGACAGGGCTCGAGGAGCGGGATTGCATCGTGCAGTACCCTTACACCGAGCATGTGGTTGCCGAGAAGACAGAGGAAGAACTGGCGCGCATTGCGGAGAGGAAGAAGGAGAGTGGACGTCGACTGCAAGAGCAAGCCGCTAAGATGCGGCTGGAGAAGCTGATGAAAAAGGAGCAGGAGTTGGAGTACTACAAGGATCTACAAAATGGGCTCGTGTCCGAAACGAAGAAGGAGATGCGGCGCATTCTGGAGGCCGAGGACCTGAAGGATGAAGCACATCTGGATCGGCTGATCCGTGACCTTGAGCGTTCCATCAAGCGGTCTCGGAACCGGGATCTGGGGATTGAGGAAACCGAAGAGCCCCAGGAGGAGATGTCGTTCCCGTTATTGGAGGTTCCGGACGAAGAGCTGGATGAGGCTGGGCTGAAGGAGAAGCGCCACCAGCGGCTGATGAAGTCCAACGTTGACGCTCGACAGCGCGCCAAGGCCGAGAAGGAGCGCGAAAAGGCCCGACGTGATGAGGAAGAGAGACTCGACCGCGAGAAACGGGAGAACGACTTTGACAACTGGCTGGCTCAACGGCGCGCAAACCGACAGGTAGGTTGTCCGCGTGTATGTTTATGGCGAGTCTAACATTTTACAATAGAACCTCCTGCAAAGGATCAAGGAGCGTGATCGTCTGAAGGCGGATCTCGGCAACCGCAAGTCGCTGGCCAGTCAGATGCGCATGAAGACGCTCGCCAATCTGGCCGCAGACGGACCCAAGAAGCGCAGACGGGGTGGGGATGATGACAACTTCGGCGCCAACGATGACGACTGGGGTGTCTACCGGACGGTGGCCACGGGCGAGCAGAGCGACGAAGAGGAGGAGGAGGATCTGGGCGGCATGCTGGATGCGGCGGAGAAGGAGCTGCTGGAGCACGACCCCGATTTCACGGAGAACCACACGCTCGCAGCGCAATCCGACTGGACCAAGAGCCTGGTGCACGTCTTCCTGCGCGGGCCGTGGCCGTTCGACCCGGAAAGCCAGCGGGAGGCTCACCAGCTGCACCTGAACGTGGAGCGGATCCGCGTGCCGGAGGTGGTGTTCAAGCCGTCGATTGCCGGGATTGACCAGGCCGGGCTGCTGGAGGTGGCGGCGGATATTGTCAACCAGCGGTTCTCGAACTCCAGCGAACAGGCCAAGTTGCTGCGCGACGTCTTCCTGACGGGTGGCAACACGCTGTTCCAGAACTTCGACGAGCGCTTCCGCAACGAGTTCCCGGCGTTCCTGCCGGACAATTCGCCGCTCAATGTGCGGCGCGCGGCGGATCCGGTTCTGGACGCGTGGAAGGGCGCGGCGCAGTGGGCGTCGGGCGCGGAGCTGGGCCGGTCGTCGATTACACGGCAGGACTACATGGAGAAGGGCAGCGAATATCTCAAGGTGAGTGGGGAGGCCGTTCGGAGTGAGCCGGAAAGGATTGGCTAACTGCGTCATCAGGAACATGATCTGGGCAATGTCACCACGTGGTAGATCTTTGTCTATGCGGAATGGGCAGTCACAATAGGCACGAGCCGGATTTCCGTCCGTCTGCTCATCTGCCCGATCAGGATGCCCTACTACTTATCTCTGTATCCTTGATGGAGTCCACGGCGCGAGGGAGGGAGTCCGGCGTAGCGAACTCGGAGGGAAAACAGCTAGCCCGTGCACGGAGTACGAGCCATGATTTGACCGAGATCGCTTTTTTTTTTTTTTTTTTTTTTTTTTTTTTTTTCTCCTGTCATGTCTCAACGGTTGTACAGTACGCCCGAACCAGAACCCACTATTATTCTGCTGCATCGATCTCCAATCATCTAGACTGGATACTGGTCTAGAGATGCTACAGACCAATCCCACTAGCCCTCAACAGCCGTCTAGATAACTAGATACCAGTAGTCTCCTTACCGGGATATTCTATCCCACGGCAAGTTCAAGCCCCTCTACGCGGTACATCGTCCCACATCGTCCCAAGTAGGTATATGTAAATCCCCAACCGAACCCAACCCAGCCCTGACTGACTGTAGCTACCCAAATCCCCTTACATAGTTAGTACTCACACAGACCATTTACCAGTGAGTAGTAGTGGTAGTCCCTTACCTCGCCAACCCAGCATCTCTCCAACCCCAAAACCCCCCCGACCACGGAACCCTCCGCACCGCACACCGCACACCGCCCCGACTGTCGACCAGCAACCCCGAACAGAGTGAGTTCGATAGCTCGCACCCACAGTCTAGTCTACTCGATGATCTACTACAGCGAAAGCGAAGCTCCTCCCTCCGTGTTCCCTGGCCCACATCCACGGACCCAACCGCCAGGGAAATCCGACCAGCCAGTGAGGTGCGCGGACCCCCGGGGTTGAGTTTGGGTCTGGGGGGGGAAGAGGGGAAGAGGGGAAGAGGGGAATTAACTTTTGGAGATGTGCTGGGGACAGGACAGGGCAGGGCAGTTGCATATAGCTGCAGCTGTGATGTGCTTAGCTGTGCGGTGGGGAGCGTGGAGGGGGGGGATTGGGTGAATGGTTGGCGATTAACCCTGCCTGCCGGCCTGTCTACTTTACTCTTGTCGTGCTGGATGTACTTCTGTGCTATGTAGCTTGGCTGCGAGGGTGGAGATCATGGGCCGTGCAGTAGTAAGGACTTTGTCGATGGCTAGTTTAGTGGATGGGAAGGCGACGTCATCGGACTGGAGTACTGATAATCAGACAATCCTGCTGCATCCTGCACTGCAGAGCTAGCCTAGAAATTCAAAGTGAAAACTCTCCATCCATTCTTCAGCCTTGTGGGCCCGGGTCTCTCGGGGTGGTGGTGATTTGCAGGGTATGGTGGTTGTTGTTTGTTTGCTTGCTCAGGTGATTGATTATAATAAAGAGTTTTATACTATGTAGACACTAGACATAAACTAGGTACTTTAGTCTTGGGTCTTGAGTCTACTGTATACTGCACAGTCACTGAAATGAGATCACCAGCCGACCGTTCCGAGCACTGAGGATCGGCAGAAGCTCCAGCAGCCGTGGACTCCGGCGGGTTGCACGATGGAGAGTGGCGTGGTGGTGGTGGTCATTGGCCGGGGCGGGCCGATGCTGGAGGGGACGGAAGGGGAGGATGATGACTGGGCTGAGTCAGGGAGTGAGTCAGATTGGATTTGTTGAGTTGAGGGATACTTGTTGTGTTGTGTTAAAGACAGACTCCCGGGAGTGTTGTTGATGCGAACAGAGAACCGCCGGACTGCCAACCGACAGGCGCGGGAGAGACACTCACTGACGGACATTCCAGACCGGGCGACGCGCGGGCCGCCCAGCGCCCCCACCCCAGCGGGCTGCCTCTTTCGGCCTGACGTCTTCATCACACCATATTCTACGGACACCGTAGTGTATACGAGCATGCAGTGTTATAATCTGTAAGTACCTCCTATCGAACATCAGTCCATGATCGTCGCCCTAGGCGCCGTCCGGCACCGTCCCCGCCCCGGATGCCCGGGATGCAACCATGCAAGCGTCGCTCTTCTCTCTCGAGCGATCACCCAACCCTAACCGCCGCCCCGATCGCCGCCGCGGAACAACCGCGCAACTGACTTCATGCAGAGGCAATAATGACGCATCTGGGGAAGGCCTCTTGCTCGGCCTGTTTGGGATGGGCACACGACCGCGCTGGCCAAACTCTGCCCGCACCACCTCTGACGTAAAGCGACGCCCGCTCGCGATGCAGCCATCCGGGCTGTCTCCATCCGCGGGCCACACATATAAGGATCCTGGTCCTGGTCTTTTGGGCGAGTCTCTTCTCTCTCTATTATCATCCATTCATCAGAGCTATCTTTCTGCCATTGGAATTGACTTCGCTGCCCCTCCGCCAATAAGCTGTTCTCAACTATCCTTATATCATCCCAGCCAAGATGCTCTCCAGTGCCGTGCGTCCAGCGCAGCTGGTCACTCGCTTTATGCAGTGGGCCAGTGCCGTCATTGTCATGGGCATCACCTCCTACTTCATCCACAAGGGGCCTCGCGGGCAGCACATCATCTACCAGGAAGTCATCGTACGTTTGTGGTCGTCTTATTCATATCAACTAGCTAACAGCCCCAGGCCGTCCTCTCCGTCGTCTTCTTCCTGCCCGCCTTCGTCTCGCCCTTCATGCCCCATGCCCTAAGCAAGTTCGTGCTCGGAATCGACCTCGTCTTCTCCTACCTGTACGATCCCATCCATCCCATCCCTTCCCTTCCCTTCCCTTCCCTTCCCTTCCCTTCCCTTCTGGTCAAAAATAAATAAAACTAACCCCACCAGCTGGCTCACATCCTTTATCTTCGCCGCCCAAGACTACAACTGGCACAACTGCTTCTTCGACTCGCCCCCGGGCATCTCCTGCTCCAAGAAGAAGGCCAACGAGGCGTTCATCTTCCTGGCCTTGTACGTCCCCAACCCAAGTATACCCAAGGATCCCCCATGCTAATGCTGTATAGTATCTTCACCTTCTTCTCCATCTTCCTCGAAGTCGGCGCCCTCTGGGCCTACCGGCGCGAGAACGCCCCCGTGCGCGAGAAGCACACCGGCGGCGCCCACGGCGGGCCCGCCGATGCGCCGGTCGCGACGGCCTAGGCTGTGTCTCGGATGATGGATGCTGTGCAGATATGCCCCTGTCCGCAGTACATCGGATAGCTACCCGCACATCATCTGTCAACTCGAGAAAGACAAACGACTGACCCATGATACCACGTGATTGAACAGCAGCCCTAGGGGTTGGTATTGATTGATATCCATGAATAATAATATCCCTTCGTTTATAGCTTTATATTTTATTTTCGTCGTTGACGCACATACGGGTGGTGCACGGTGGTAGTGCACGGTGGTGGTGGATGGATGGATGCTGATGATGGGTGTGCATACCTAGATGGATGGGTAGTGGGGATGATGGGGATGAATAGGAGAGAGAGAGGTGTATGTGTGATGATTAGTTACGATTAATTATTATCCTATTAATGATTATAATAATTTGTTGGTTATTGATATTTTCATATGAGAACTTGAGCTAGCTCAATACTAGTTCATTAGTATATTGTTTACTATTCAATAATTACTAAGTAGTAGGGTTGTTGTAGTAAGTAGGTGTAGCGGGTGAAGGTGTTTGAAATGAATATATTCATTTTTTTTTTTAAAAAAAAAAAAAAGAATAGCAGGATGATACCAACTCCCCCTTTCATATTTCATTCATTTTATATTCATTTTAATGTTCATCAATTACCAACTGATAAATTATGTCCAATCCAAGATCAAATAATCAATATAACATACCCCATCCTTAATACCCTCACCCAGGGTCCAATTCCGCACGGGTAACCGGTGACCCTGCGTATGCAGGGACCAACCAAGCTAATCTTAATTTTGACTCATCCAACCCTCTCAACATCCAACATGATCTATAAAACTGGACACTACAAACCCTAAAACAGAAACCTAAAAAAAACCATCCTCTGTCCAAAATATCAGACTCTCTTAAAAGACACCATTTTAATCTAATCTTCCATAGCCCGCAAACTACAATCAATATATGAGACAACACAGTATAGTAAGTAGTAAGTAGTAGGGTAGGCACTGGCCTTTCCGCCTACCTACCTAGCTAGTACATACCTTAAGATAAAAAAAAAAAAAAAAACCCCAGACAGGGTATATAAATGCATCTATGTACATTATGAAAAAGAACAATAAATAAACCCACCCTCTTCTCGTGTCTGAGGTTCAGGACTGAGGAAGGGTGAGGGAGGGAGAGAGAGATAATCAAGAAGCAACGCCAAGGTCATATTCATGTTCATCGCAGAGATTATACAGATCGCAGTAACACTGTCGTACGTCAGGACATCTATCCAGATAGTCAGTTAGTATCATCATCCTCATCACACAACATACACCCAAGAACACCACCCTAACCTCCCCCCC
>KZ825822.1:211392-280230 GCA_003184645.1 Aspergillus ellipticus CBS 707.79 | reverse complement strand
AGGAAAAGGAAGAAGATGAATCCAGGATACTTGTCTCGCATGGCGTGGCGAGAAAGTTTTGCTTGATGGTCACTGGTCATGGCTTTGTCGGCAGCAGCAGTTAGTTAACTAGTTAATTACTGCCTGTGCTACCTGGCCTACTACCTAATCCAAGCACTGCCATCTTCTCGCCAGCTGGGAATTCTTCTTCATGGGCAAGGAGAAGTCCCAGAGTCATTCAGTCGATATTATGGCCTCCTATTGTATACTAACAGCCAATTATTGACATCTGAACATCGAAATTCGGGTAAAGACATATGGCCTTTGAAACTGTTCTATTTAAAGGGGGATTCTGATATCAGTCCAGTGATCACTGTTGACTAGGGGCTGGAGCCTGAAGGGAGAGCTAAATCAGCCGATCTAGGTCAACTCAATAAGAGTGACAATCTCTCGATTTGGGCAAAAACTGGCAAGCTTGTGGCTTTCCATTTATTGGACATTCATTTCCCGGTAAGCGAAAGAAACCAAGAGCATTCCGTTCTCCCAGATCTGAGTTTTATTATTGGTTTTGTCGGCCAACCGCTCGGTCCCGTTTCGCATAGACCACCAGTTGGCGATGGATATTATGATTCTTGGCTCTCGTTCCTAGCCTCATCTTCATGGTCTTCATTCTCTTCATTCCTGAGACATGCAGAAATATTGTGGGGAACGGGTCCTTCCCGATCGAGGATCCTCTTCCAACCAGTGTTTTTTTCTCCCAAGACCAACTCCACTCATCTTCCCGTCAATGACAGCTGTCAAGCTTTCCATGCTTATGCCCGAAGTCTTGTTTGTCAAAATGATAGGCTTCATTCTCCTTTACAATGGACTTGTCTTCACCAGCTTGGCAAAGGTGGCTGCAGCACTACCTCGTCAACTATCCACTCACTATCCACTCAGTTCTGGTCAGCCTTTGCTGCATTCCCATGGAAGAGGGAGGCGCGACGGGAATGGGAAAGCTTCTCAACATCAACTATCACCAGCATGCCCCCCAGAAAGCCATTGCCATAGTATACGATCACATAAAGCTCTATGACTTCCCCATCGAAGCTGCGAATTTGAGATTCGCATACTCATAATTGTGTTTTGCTGATTTGCCACAGCGGAATTTACAAAGACACAGAATCTGGGAGCGACATTCACCTTTCTCTTCTTTCTGGGTCTTTCGGCCACGGCGAAGCTCGGTGCGTTCAGTGCCCTTCTGATTGATTTTTTTTTAACTAGCCTGGAGCAGCAGGCACTGCAAATAATCTTGTTCGTTGCTTGCTGGGTGCTGGGACTGCAGCTTTTATTCTGCCTCCCATACAGATGATCGGAATCCGGTGGGCATATACGGTGATAGCTATCATTCTGGTTATATTGAGCCCCACTGTGTGGACTGTGTTGACCTATGGGAAATAGTGGAGGACGAGAAATCCGCTCGGAGCCGGAAGCTAGTACTTCAATCAGGAGCATTCATGATATCTCGGATTTGCTCAAATTATAACCTAGGCGTTAAATTCTTGTCGGCCTGAGCTACATGTCACTTGTTCTTCTCTGCCACTGAAAAATTCCGGGCACTACATCACCTCAGGGGGAGAGAGGGGGAGGGAGATTGCCTATCTCGAACACCCTGCGTGGTACCTGATCGATAGTCGGGGAATATGCATGGACGGCAGACACCGGGAAACTAAGCTGAACAGCACAACCTATCAACAGCGTTAGCGAACGTTGCATGATGAACCTTGGCCCTTCATCAGAGACCTACCGAATCAGCAAAAAGAACGCATCCAGGGTCCCCGATAGCGAGATACCATCGGACCCTGCCGTTCAGGGAAACCAACCCCTCTTATGCAGGGAAATCGAGCCCACATGCGCTTATCTATGGGGCTTATTGGGTGAAGAAACGGGATCTCCGCCGGAGTCCCTGGGGCGGGTGCTGCCGTCCCGGGGGGCCAAGAACCCTACGTCCCGAATCGGTGAAGATCGATGTAACCTCCGAGGCCCTTTGCTGTCGTGTTGATCGGAGGGGGCCGACCATGAATTGGGGATAAATAGCTCGTGGATGTTCGGACAATAATTGGAAATTCAGTCCTCAGACACAATTCCCATCATCGTTGCAAAATGTCCTCCGTCAAGGTATGTAATGTGTTGTGTCCAGCGTACTACGTATACTTCCCGCGCATGAAAACAGACACTAACTAAGCCCCTCTGCTTCTGCTTGCTTTTAGATGCTCCTCTCTCTCCTCCCTCTTCTGCTCTCCTCGTCGCTCGTCGCTGCCTCTGCCGAGCCCCGTGACAGCTGCGCCTACACCTGTGGCGACACCTGCTACTGGTCCAGCGATGTGAGCGCCGCCCAGGCTAAGGGATACGGCCTCTACGAGGACGGCGAAACTGTCCATGACTACCCCCACGTGTACCACGACTATGAGGGCTTTGATTTCTCTGTCTCCGGCACTTACTACGAGTACCCCATCATGGACGACTTCGATGTCTATACCGGTGGTTCTCCTGGGGCGGACCGCGTCATCTTCAACGAGAACGATGAGTTGGCTGGCTTGATCACTCACACTGGAGCGAGCAGTGAGGATGGTTTCGTTCAGTGCTCTTCTTAAAAAATTAGAGGATATGAACAGAAGTTGGGAATTGGGGATTGGGCTTACTTGGATTGGTCGTTATTCAGTCCATTCTGTGTTTGGCCTGTCAGGTTTACCATCAAGGGTTATGTATATAGTCAGAAGGAGGACGAGATAAAAATCCGATTCCAAGATATACTTGCTGGTCGATACAAGAAGAAGATGAATAATAATCCCATGGCACTCGTATCCAAACTTCAAATTATATTGTTGCATGCAACATGACCTTTATATACGATACCGAAAATTGTAACTATCACGATTCCTTAACTTCCTAAAGCTCCTACCTCCATTTGTTATCCCAGCCACCTTGTTCCACTGCAAAGGCAATGGCCAGCTCGGAGAACCGGGCCATATGCTGATTTAATTAGCGACGAGCAGCGTAAAGTGAGACTAAGAGTTGAGGGAGAAACATACATCGATCGAGAAATAGCCCGTCTCGTCGTCGACATCCATTCTGTCACCCACGCCATGGACATAGGGGTCGAAGTTGCCAGGGAACTTGCCACCGGCCAGGGGATCACCCTCAGAGGCGAAGGACGAGGGGTAGTTCAGCTGGGTGTAGGACATGTAATCCGAGCCAGCGCCACTATTAATGTCAGGAGATGAACAAAGGAAAAAATCGGAAATGAAAGGGAGGGTGGGGAGATGAGGATAACTGCGGGATGTCATACGCTGAAAGATCATAGACTTCGGTCGGGATGGAGATGTACTCCCGGCTGAGGTTGACAGCCCAATTAGTTAGATCTTCGTCCGCTTCGGTCGCGATAAATCCGATCATTTCGGTCGAGTTGCGGGCAATGAACGCCGTCATGTCCTGCAGAGGTTGCTTGTTAGCCACACGGCAGATTTTTTGTCGGGTTCACGTAAAGATCACTTACAAATTCCATCATGGCCCCGATAGTCGCCCCCTGTTCCTTCTTGTACCGTGCGACCGCCTGACTGCCCAAGAGCCCGCCCTCCTCGGCGGCATACCAGTGAAACTCCACCGGACCGTTCTTGGGGGTGAATCCGTTCATGGCCAGAGTGCGGAAGGCCTCCAGGATGCTGACCGTGCCAGAGCAATCGTCATCTGCTCCGGGAGCCGGGAGAAGCGGGAAGAGGTAGTTGGCCGAGTCCTGGTGGGCGCCGATGATGGTCAGGGGGAGGGAGAAGTTGCGAACTTTGGGCTCGAAGCGCGCGATGATCGACGACTGAGGGAACGAGTGGGTGAAGTACTCCAGGGAGATGTGGGTTCGGAAGGGGGATTGCTGGATGATCTGCAGATTGAATAGTGGGGATTGATTAGTTTATTTCCCTATTCTTATGAAGGGCTGCCAATATGCTGTACAAATGCCATGGGCATACCTTAGCAATATGGTTGTAGAGCCACTGGGAGCTCATTTCACCATGAATGCCTCCATAGTACCGATTGTAGTAGCTCGTCATGTGCCGAAGAACATATTCCATGTGCTCTTTCTCGACCTGCTCGAAGAGGGGTTTGACGAGGCTTTGGTGTGTCAGAGCGGGGAGATCTATCGGAATCATTGTATGTCAGCCTAGTTCAACCTCTCAGGGGATTTTGGTGGGGAATGAACTCACTCGCAGTTCCCGACAGCGCATGCACCGGGTCCGCGTAGAATTCCTCGTGCTCAGTGATGTCCATGAACTTCTTTCCGCTCCGACGCAGACGCAGCTTGTCGCCTTCGGTCATCCACTCCGGCTTAGGCTCTCCACGGACGTGCAGCAGCCGGGGCTGTGCGAGAAGCGCAGCGCTGTCAGGGTTCAGAAATACCATGGCGGCCACCGGGTCGTCCGGATGCGCCCGGAGCGCGGCCTGGATGGCGTCTTCGTCCATCACGAAGACGGAATCGTCATGGCTGTAGGGAGCTTCGCGCTGGGATCCAAGGACCGTTTGGCCCTCGGAAGAAGGGAAGGGGCTACCGAGTGCTGCATTTGCGGCGCTCAGCAGCAGCGGGACGGTCAATAGGGGGTTCCGCATGGTGAAGGATGTGAGGTGAGGTGTTTGTTGGCTGACATGGAAGTCCGACGGAGGGAATGGCGTGTATTTGTATCGGTGGCACGGACCCCTGGCTGATAAGTAGGCTTGGCATTTCCGTGTCCTGCAATTGGCCAATGACAAGCTTTGTCACATGAACATATGGCTCAGGTACTTCGCGAGGCTGGACGCTCCACATGACGCATATCCATAGGCCACCACCCCTGCGATAGTTCATTATGCTTTATCAGTGGATTATTCGACAGTTACCTATGTTCAGAAAAGCTTAGCAATCAAACCCGACTCATTTTACTCCGAATCTAGAAGTTCTACTCCGTACGGAGCACGGAGTACGGAGTTGGAGGCATATCATCGTCACCCGGCCTGTGCGTCTTGCCCGACCCACTCCGAGGCACGCAGTGATGATAGCACCGCGGAGTCAGACAGGCCAGCCTTGTAGTTTTTCCCGACGTCTCCCGGTCTACTCCATCTCCTGGTTGTCATGAATCGTGGCGTTCGGTTCCAGTATCACAGATAATCCCATGTTTGACGAAAAGGAAATACGTTTCATGAAGATCGAAATGCACCTCTAGCAATTTATACATCCAGGATATATGTTGAATTCCACCTATGCCAGCCCTTGAATATCAAGCATTTCCATCCACCCTATTCAGAATTGAACTACAATAGTATTCACTCCTTCTGCTCCTGGCCAAAACCCCTCAACTTCTCCCATTCATCTTCCAGCATAGAAAACTTGATAACATCATGCCACCCCCGAAGATGGCGGATTACCTCCCGCTGCCGACCTTCCTCAACGAAGCCCAGCTTGCGGTACAGTTTCAACCCATTTTCATTGAATGAGAACGCATCGAGGCCCACTCGATGCAATCCCGCGTGCATGAAAGCCCAGTCCAGTATCCAGTTGATAGCTTCTCCACCATATCCCTTGCCGCGATACCCATCAACCAGGGAGATTCCCAGCGTGGCATGGCGATGATGATGACTTGGACCCATGCCCATATTGAACAGGGCCAACTGTCCAATGGGAATGGGCTTGGGCTTGGAGTCTTGACCCGGAGACTGTTCGGGATGGGGAAGACAGATGACGACTCCCAGGAGCGTTTTTTCTTGCATGATGTTGATCATCTCCTCAGCGGACTTTTTAGCCACGGGTCCCTTGAGACGTAGCGAGCTCATACTTTGGATGGTGGGATCGTTGAGGATTTGATGCTGGTAGAAAGCCTTGTCCGAGTCCGAGTCTTCGGGTGAACGGTACACAAGCCGTTGAGACCGGAAACGATATTCTGGGGTCTGAATGGTCGTCATATTGGAAATAGGAGGATATCGAACGAGAGCTAAAAACAATATTCAAGCGTTGTGATAGATTGAAAGACTTGAGAGAGAAACGCTCCTCCTGCTCACCTTTATACTCGCACGGCAGTCGGGATCCGGATCGGGTGCCCCATGACTAGTGTTAATACAACAGGCAACCAGCGCGTAGAGAGAAGTCTCGGGCGCAGTTCTCATAGCTGTTGGCTGGACTACCGAGCAGTAATCAGTACAGTACACTCTATCGTAACGCGGATGCCTCGGAATCCATTTATTTTCTGACTCACTCTCAATTCTCACTCTGGAAATATAGCAGTAGATCAGGCTGCCGTCCTGTTTCGGCAATGCGCTAACTGGAGGAACGCACCACTCAATTGCTTATCTTCACACTCCTGCTTATGTCCAGAAGGCTCAAAGCTTATTCGCAAAGGTGAAAAAGTGGGGATAATTCACTGCCAGTGCTGACGTTGGTCAATGCGTACAGTAAGATCCCTGACTCGCTGTAAATCTGTGTGTCATGTGATTGTCACTGAGCACGTCAGAGAGCTCTCTTTCTTCTCCTTCTGTTTCTTCCTCCTCGATCCTTCGTTCTATTTCTAGTTATCCTCTGTCTTTTTTCACCGTACGCAGCAGACAGCTATGAGTCAGAGCTGCTCTGAGATAATACCTCGCCAAGGGCAGACGATTGCGCTGGTTGACCCTATACACAGTCCGTTTCGACGACTGATTTCAGATAACCTCTCCGCGGAGAAAGTTTACTTCCAGGTATTCGAGAAGCTTTGCAAAAATCGGGATTGAATGTCAATTATAGTTCTTGACATGCAGACTTTTCATACAGGTATAAATCGTTGATCGGGAATAGCCGGGCGGCAGACAAATAACCGTCATTGGCACAGGACACCGGCTCATGCGCCGTTCAGAGGCTGCCTATACACTTGGCCATCCACGGTGGTAGTTAGCGTCCCATTGGCCGTGAAGATATTCAGCATTGCGTCGTCTTCCACATGAAACCCGCCGGGTCCGGTCATCTTCGTACTAAATGAGGCTCCAGTGGCCGTGAGGTTAGAGTACCAGTCTAGTCGTGCCAAAGTAGATGATTTTTGTGTGGAGGCGACAGACTCGGACCCGCTGATAAAATGAAGACCATCTTCCGAGTAATCGGTATAGGTCACCGCCACAAAATTGATGGCTGACGTGCTGTGGTCCTTTTTGATGGTAACGCGAGCAACACCATATGCGTCTCCGCGCAACATGAAGTTCCCCGCTGGCGGTATGGAGCTGCTTGGGATGCTGCCCCCGGGAATGTATGGTGTTCCCCACGGCACCTCATCCTGGACTGGGGCGACCGGGTGGAGATGGTAGGGCTGACGGCTGGTCAGTCGGGCCAGCATCAGGCGATACGTGCGTCCACCCGGTGCGGTTGAGTTGGGACAGGGAAGTGGGTTAGTGCCCCCACAGGCCGGTGACACGACCATCTTCTGCCAATACATGATGCGTGTGCCATCGGGCGACCAGCAGGGATCCGCTCCAGCGTTCCAGTTGGGGTCATTGATGCTTCCAGGACTGCCGTCGCCTGCCGTGTTGATTTGCTGGCCGTAGTAGTTGGGATCGTGGTCTCCCCGGTGGTCTAACAGCCAGGGCTGGAAGAACCGTCGATCGCCGTTGTTGCGAACCGATGCCACCGTGGTCATCGTGAGCAAGTCTACTATCGGAGGCACTCCTCGCATGGCTGACAGAAACATAACCCGGTCACTACCTCGTGTATCTAATATGACCTGCCATCGATCATCTGGTGAGACACCCACGGGATCTACGTATCCCGGGTGTGTGGTGCTGCGGCGAACATGGCCAGTTGTTAGATCTGCGGCAAAGATATCGACATTGCACGATTCCCAGGAGGAACCGATGTAGAGGATCTCTTTCCCACGACCGGTGAAGCCCCGGAGCTCGCCAACGGTGATTGCGCTCCGGTTGATGAATAGTCGGTCACCTGTAACGGTCATCGGTCGCATGCCTTCTGGTGGGATGAGGATTGTCACGTTTACTAGATCATATCGCGCGGTGCGGGGAGATCCTGTTTCCGGACCGGTAGTGAAGTGCAATCGACCGAAGTAAACATACTGACTCAGTTGACCTGCAGATGTCAGGCTGAATGAGTTGCCGCCGAGGTGAACATTGTCGGGGTGCAGCCGTAGCTCACGGATGATGGCTCCGGAGCCCGAGTCATCAGCAGTGTTGCTCAAGCGAATGGGATAAATATGGATTTGGTCCGGAGTGCATGTGTCACTGGATAGCAGTGCAGATCGGCATTCGATGATGTTAGTCCCAACCAGGGCGCGTTGGCCATCGTTGAAAGTCTGGGGGTAGGCGTCCAGAGTGGTGCTCCCAATTTTGTTGGCATCTGGGACGCCACAGGTGAGACACTTCCAGGGATCGCCGTTGGAAAAGACCGTTCCGTTGGTGCTGACCATGATCAATTGCATGCCGTTGTAGATACTGGCCGGGTCGGGCGCACTTGGCGCACCGGTGAAGTTCAAGCTGGCGAGAACATAGTTGCCGTCGGGGGAGAAGTTGCCGCCATTCATCACGGATTGCTGGCCCATGCATCCTGTCCCATGAGAGTTCACGGCTCGGGTGCAGGCGCCTGCATGGTCTGATTGTACCACTGGTGGAAGTGGCAACCCAACGACTTCAATAGGCTCCGGCTGGGGAGAGGGGAGGATGATTGACGAGCAATGCCATCTGACGCTAGCGAGGGGGAATAGCGAGCATCATTTATGTTTTGAGCTTCAACTCATTCCCAAATGATTCGGACGTCGGAGGCGCAGATGCATGGTGCTGTGCTATACCCCTGACCTAGCATATGGGATACGCGTATCCGTATCCGGGTTGCCGAAGACCTTGTTTTGTCCACACAGCAACAGCTTCCCCCCGTTTGGTTGGTCTCCGGCTTGAACCGCCCCCGGCTATCCACGTATGCACGGACCACATGCCCGATTTAGTCGAGAGATCCAGTTTTCTATACGCGTGTATCCGTTTAGGTCCTCCCCAGCCTCTCATCTGCTACAGACAGAAGTTTCGATTCTAAATTTGCCAGCCTTCAAAACAACCCCTAGAAGAGGATACTCTCCGATGAACGAGCTGTGCCTGCCTTAAGAGATGTACCTCTATTTCTACCTCCCGACGCTCGGGTGTCCTCTGTATCTTTCTTCACGACTTATTTATTTTTCCTCCCTCAAATCCACTCGCATTAAGGCCCCGGAGAGCAAAGATGGCTAAGCTTGAACCATACAAAGGGGATTACTATCTTTGGCAGTATGTGCCATCGCTGGGGGCCGCTGTCTTCTTCATTCTCCTCTTCCTTGGGGCCACGATCACGCATTTCATCAAGTTAACGCGCAGTCGGGCGCGATTTTGCATCCCGTTTGCGATAGGGGGCATATGTACGAGCTTGCCATTGACAATTACCCCTCTTCATTGCTCGCCACGCTTACAAAAGCCACAGTCGAAGTAGTAGGATACGCCGCTAGAGGATGGGCTCATAACAACACCGGCAGCATCATGCCCTATTCCATGCAAAGCGTCTTTATCCTTCTCGGACCGGTTCTATTTGCAGCCTCGGTATACATGACCCTCGGTCGAATCATCCGAAACACTGGCGCCGAGCACCACGCCCTAATCCCGATTCGCTGGCTGACCAAGACCTTTGTGATGGGTGACGTCGTCTCGTTCATGGTCCAAGGAGGAGCGGCGGGCTTGATGGTTTCAGGCTCCAGTGCCAACCTTGGCAGGAGTATTGTGATTGTCGGACTTTTGATTCAGGTCATCATGTTCGGATTCTTCGTCGTCACCTCCCTCGTGTTCCAGATCCGCATGCAACGCCATCCGACCCCTGGTGCGTGGGACGGACGAGTCGACTGGCGCACTCACCTCCACCTACTGTATGGAGTGAGCTTCTTGATCATGGTGCGCTCAATTTTCCGGGTCGCGGAGTATGTTCTGGGCAACGATGGGTACCCTCTTACCCATGAATGGACTCTGTATGTTTTCGATGGCTCATTGATGTGGCTGTCCATGTTGTTTTGGATAATCTGGCATCCCGGGAAGCTTTCTAGACCAGATATGGATCTGGAAATGACAGGTCTGCGTCAACCTGGTGGGAATATGTAGAATAGAAGTCTACAATGGGCATGGGCTGTGAAATATATACTGCATATTGCACACAATCCGAAATTACACTTTTCTCACAGGCACATCACATGCTCATGTCATTTAGAGGGGATAGTAGGTCCAGTGTTGTTGCATAAACCCGTCAAAAGATCTCCGACAATCAGGAAAGCACAGTATCACCGGAAAATAAAGTTGAAAATCGGTCCGCCCAGATCACCACGGGCCTATGCTTGTTTTCCAGATCTACCAACTACCAACCACCAAGAGATCCATTGACATTTTTGTATCGCACCAGACCCACAAGCGACGTAAGTAGAGCTATGCATGCCAAGATCTGCTGTTCCACCCTTTAAATGCATGCTGTGTGACCCCTATGCTACCTCCTGAGTCCCGGGACTCGTGTGACCGCGAGTTCAGTGCTTCTCTCAATAGATGCCAAAATGATCGTCGCACACATGGAGCAGTCCACAGAGCAGCCCACAGTGCCAGCAGTGTTGTACAGTTAGATTGCTGGCCCATTTGGGCCTAGCGCGTGCTGCGTGGCTGCCTTGTAGTGAGCGCAAGCGCCCACCTCCTGCTTCTTCCGGCTGCCTGCTGCTTCTTCCTGCTTCCGCCTGTCCTCTCTTCCCCCCTCCAAGGCAGTTTCTAGCAATAATAGAGCAGTATTGGTCCCTCCATTGTTTCCATGTTCCATCGCGATATATGTTCAGATGGCAGCATTTCCAGAAGCATCGGGCAGACTCTAGCATGCTGGGCTATAACCCGACACCCCCGACACCAGAGAGAAGGAGCGCTGTTAGCCTGTTAGCCTGTTAGCGCCAAACTTGCACTTCGCTTGAAATCTAAGAGTGCGCCACGTGCTAGACAGTGTACTAAGCGGAGTACCAATTATCCGCGTGGTGCTGGAAGTCAAGGATCTCGATGCGCGGTAAAAACTGGCCCGGGTTGTTGAGATAATCTCCTGAGCCTCCGTTTCCTTGCCACCAAGCTCCTCGAGATCCTGCTGCGCGGGCATATGATCTGCCTCGACAGGAGGGCCAACTCCGCCATTCCCCCTCCCCATGTGGTCTCGTATTACAATCCCTCCAGCACGTGTTTGGGCGGCTGCTGAACCGTTCGGTCCAGCCTGGGGGCTCGGGCCTCGACCTGTGGGCCCATAACAAGCACACCCGGCGCGCCGTCCTGCACGCAGTCACCCTCTAAGACATTGCTGCCGCGCTACTCTCCCATGTGGATGTGAATCGCGGCCACGAGGACATCCGGCCGCTCTCCGGCTCCGAAAGACGCAGGTTTGTCGACACCCACCGAAGCGATCGCCGTTAGGATGGCGCTGAGGGTGGCATGGTTCTTGGGCGGGAGAGAGATGGCGGCGGGGGGCCTGGGGGCCTGGGGAATGTTGGTGGCGTGTGCCGTGTTGATGGCCTCCTCGAAGGGTGGCCAATGGCATCGACGGGGCCGGGTCAAGCACTTCGCTTGCTAAGGTTGCCCCAGGTTCCAGTAGATTGGGGCGCTCGCGCTAGTCCCCAATCCGGGGTGCTACCCCGGCCGAGCCAATCAATCACGGTCGCTATTTACTCCGTACATGCGAGATTCCACCAACCAACAGTCTAGCCGGGTCTGACCCTATTTGAGTCTCAAATAAGACAATCCCGCCTGACCTGTCTAGTCGGCACAAATGATCAATGCGGTGGGCGCGACTGGCCCCCCAAATGGGGCGTGGGCTGGGGTGGTTTTTGGGGTCCCAGGCTGGGAGAAATACATCGGGAGGCGGCTTTCAATTCAATATATCAGTGAATATTGAATTCACGCGGGAAAAATACCAGTCACCGCGGTCAAACAGGTACCAAACGTGAACAGGCACCCCGTGACACCTCGTCCGGGGCCCCGCATCCCAAATGAAAATTTGCCCCAAACATGGAGAAACCCCAGTGGAGGATTCTGCACAGACCATCCGATACGTGGCCCTCCAGTCAGGCCAGTCGCGGTGCTAGAGCCCCTGCGACTTGAACTTCCGGCCCCTCTCACAGAGTCACAATCGGGCAGCTCGAGCGCCACAATCCTCGGGTCAGCAATCCCCAACCCCTTTGACACTGGCGGCTGGCCCTATCTGGTAACGGCTCGACGCTCAGTCCAATAGGGTAGTTTTTGAGCAACACTATATTCAATTTGGCCGGGTTCGGGTAATTATCGCCTGTAGGAACGACCGTGCTCGCTTGTAGTATCGGGGAAACAGGGCAAAGGCCGGTGGCACGAGGTGTTGCCCCCTGAAAGTGAAGGCACACCAGCCCTAAATTCACAGAAGTAGTAACAGGTATAAAACCCCGGCTCGCCCCCCCCCCTTTTCCCCCCATGGCTTTGGCTTCGATTCCATCCACATCCACACGACGACATAACGACAACACCCAACATGTCGTCAGACACTCCCAAGGATGAGTTTGGTGAGAAGGGGGAGAAGAGCGACATCCATCACAATGAGGTCTTGGACAAGCAAGAGATGATGCACGACGCCTTCGATGCCGAGACCCGCGAGCATGAACTGGGTGTGTGGGAGGCGGCTAAGAAGCACCCCTGGGCTTGCCTATGGGCATTCATTATGTGCTTCACTATTGTGCGTCTATTCTTCCGATCCAGATTTGTGGAATAATAACAGCTGATGCCTACTAGGTTATGGAATCCTTCGACATGTTTTTGAATACCAACTTTGTTGCGCTTACCGCTTTTAAAGACAAGTTTGGCGTCGAGGCAGATGGATCCAAGTCTATCCCAACGCGGTGGCAGAGCGCCCTCTTCCAATCGGGTCAATGTGGTGCTTTTATCGGCGTTTTCCTCGCTGGTCCGGTCACCAACCGTCTTGGATACCGCTGGACCACTATCTTGGCTCTGATCTTTATGAATGCGACCATCTTCATCTCTTTCTTCGTGAGTAGTCCAGATCCCCATTACTGAGTCCATCGTCTAACTTAATCCACGTAGGCGGATTCCCTCACCGTACTCGTGATAGGACAAGCGTTCGAAGGTATCCCTTGGGGATTCTTCATTGCCAACTCTCCCGCCTATGCTAGTGAGATTGTTCCTATCTCTCTTCGAGCTGCCTGCACGGCTACTCTGCAGATGAGTTGGTCGATCGGTTCCATCATTGTCGCCGGCGCTAGCTATGGCTACAATAATCGAATGGACAAGTGGGCTTGGAAAGCGCCGCTTGCCCTGCAGTGGCTCTTTCCCGTGGGTCACCCCTTCTAAGAAGATCTTGTACCTACAAAAGCTGACTCGCGCAGACCCCCCTCTTGATTCTCGTCTTTCTTGCCCCTGAATCTCCTTGGTGGCTCATTCGTCGCGGACGCAAAGAGGAAGCTCTTCGCTCTATCAAGCGCCTTGGCACCACGGAGCCTGAGAAAGCACAGCAGACACTTGCCATGATGGAGCGAACTGTTCAGATCGAAGCTGAGACGACTGGTGCGCCGACCCTCCTCGACCTCCTCAAGGGTACCGATCTGAGGCGAACAATTATCACCTGCTTGATTTATGCATCCCAAAACTTTGCTGGTAATCTTATTGCCAACCAGGCAACTTACTTTTTCGAGCGTGAGTAATCCCCTCAGTCAACATTCAAGAATGAACGATGACTGACTCCCGCTTTAGAGGCTGGTATATCGACCAACAAGGCTTTCATGCTCAACCTGATCAACTCGTGTCTCCAGTTCGTTGCTAACGGGCTTTCCTGGTTCCTGACCGCCTGGTTTGGTCGTCGGACCATCTACCTCTGGGGCACGGCCACCAATATCACTCTACTCTTTATTCTCGGCATCTGCGCTTCGGTCCCACAGAACCACAAGACGAACTATGCCCAGGCCTGCCTGGGTGTTGTCATCTCCTTTATCTTTGCCGGAACCCAGGGACCCATCTCATACACCATCATTTCCGAGACTTCATCCGTGCGTCTTCGCGCCTTGAGCACTGCGGTCGGCCGTGCCGGATACTATGTTGCCGAGATCCCCATGATCTATCTGTCCTCGAAGATGCTCAACACCACGGGATGGAACCTGGCAGGCAAGTGCGGGTACGTGTGGGGAGGTACCGCCACCGTCTGCTGGATCACGGCCTACTTCTTCCTTCCGGAGCTCAAGGGCCGCTCGTACCGTGAGAGCGATATCCTGTTTAACCGCAAGACCCCGGCCAGGAAGTTCAAGTCGACTGTCATTGGGGTGGAGGAGAATGAGTAAAGGATGGACATTGACGAGAAGGAAGAGAAGATGTGTTTTTCCGCTCTACATCTGGCATGTTTCTTCGTGAGCTAGACTCTTGTTCACTCCACTCATCATTCACAAGTCATATTTGGCTAGTGAGCTCTCTCTGTGTGGATATAGTTAGTCTAGTCAATACATGTTGATATGTCTTTACATATTCCCATAACTCTGTAGGATATCATCAGGTGTAAATCGGGTGTAGAGATATACAAAGATATACAAAACAGTCTCCAGGGATTGAATGAATCGAGCTAGTAGCAGTAGTACTACGATTAATTACCTATCGCATTCTGTTGCACCCAGAGATATACAATAACCACCAAATAACTGCATCATTTATCTATGTCAAGCCTTGAGCCCACATTGCCAATGTACGAATTCTGTGCTGTCTTCTAAATACAAGAACCTCCGACTGGCTCCCAATCACATCTACCTACCCCCATTCATCAAAAATAAAACCCCATTCATCATTTACCTCTACTCCGTGCGATGAAAGGAAGCCTATGAATAGAGCCCCCCGATGAATCCTCGTGGTGAATCACAACTCCTCGCCACCACCCATTTTTGCCAGGTAATGCAGCGGGCCAGATCCTAAAACATAAATAACCCATTTCCTTTCCTTTCCTTTCCTTCATCTTCTCTCTTCTCTTCGGCTTCCATACAACCAAGAAATAATAATCCCAAGAGGATACTTTCATCGAAATACTTCAAGATGAACTCAACACAAAAGCGAGGAGATTTCTATCAGGCCGCGTTACTTCAAAATAAATAAATAAATTTTGGACATTTGGGTGTCCTCTTGCGGAGTTACAACCATTCCTGACCACAGGAATCCCATTCATTGCTGTGGAAATACTCCACACACAGACCGAATATTCGGAAGTCCATGTATCGTATCATACGCTCAGATACTGCATGTAGTCCGCATGCAGTGTGCCGCAACAAAACTGCGTGTGCACGGTTACCATTCTCAAAAAAAACTAAACCCCACGGTGGAACGATTCGATGTACCTATCTGGGACGACGCGAGGATGTTGATATCATCGTCGATGCAGATGCCGATGCGAATATGCCAAGAACCTTTCGAGCAGAGACCGGAGTTTGAGGTTGATGTATGACAACCCTCCAATTGTTTTGATATTGGTACAATCCAGGAGCCGTGTCCGATACTGGAAAACTAGAAGGAAGGAAAAGTACTTACTGTTTCGGTTTCTTGGTCGCTTTGAGAGGGGTACAGAAAATACTATCGGCTGGAACGCACGGTCGTCTTTGGTGACGTGCAATGCGCGGGAAATGCACACGCCGTACGCCATCTCTTATCAGACTTGATGGTTCTTTGTGTATGCCGGGGATATACTATGCTTGGTTTTGGTATCAAATTGAGGACATCCTGGACAGATGGCCCATGGATCCGGGATTCTGAAAGGGTCATGGACACCGAAGGATGTTAAAGACACTTGGTATCGGGTACCAGACCAGGTCAAATGGCCGATACATGGATGACCACTCCTGCCGATATGACTTGTTCTCAACTAATTTCGGGAGCGAGTTATGGACAAACAATTACTGTGCGTCTGGTCAATTATTTTTGATCAACAGTAATTCGATTGTTCAGGAACCAGCCCAAACCAAATTAGGGTTCGGCCGAAGGAGTGTGCCTTTCTTCCCTCGCTAAAGCCAAAGTGAACGACTGGCTTCAGAATAGGAATATCATCCTATTTTAACTCCATATTTAGGAATAGGTGCGCATAAGAAGCGATCTAGCTATTAATAATCAATGATCTACGGAAGAGAGTTCCCAGATTTGATGATATGGTTGTTTCATCATCTGCCTCACCATGCGTTATAGCTATATATATATAATTCTTGCTCTTCCAGTCGTGACTGCTGCATTCGATGCCACGAACGCCGCTACTGCCAGTTTTAATACCAATCAGACACCAGCCAACCTTTACTTCCTGCTCGCGGAATGGACTCACCTCGCTGAAGTTCTCTACGCTCTGACTATCAATATGGCGCTACCGCTCATCATACACTGGCACTTGTGCCGTATGCGTGACAACTTCGCCTACATGGAGCTTCGCGGCGTTCCTGCCTCACAAGTCTCCTTCGCATCCGTCATCAATGTCCTTCACGGACGCTAATACTCTCCAAGTCTCTTTTATACCTGTTATTGATGTCCTCCGCTCTTAATAATACTAATCGACACGTCGCTGACCTTTTCCAATCAGTTTCACTAATCAAATCTCCAGCCTCACCCCCAAACCAACCAATCAACCTAATTTCTCATCCCAAAATGAATCTTTATAGGTTCCCCCCTCGGCTCTCTGGTGCAGGATCGCATCGGCGACTCAATTACGATTAATAACCGTAATTACACAATTACCAAGATCCTATCAGAGACGCCAAAGCCACAGCTGCTGCAAGTGCCCAGCGATTTGCCTTAAAGGCTCACTACCAGTAAGCAACCCCATCATAACCGGTCCACATGTACTCTAACCAGTCCCCAAGGCTCGGCACTGATTCTCTCGGCCACCAGTACGAGAATAAAATGGCCAAAGACAGTTTCAACGACGAGCGTCGGGCGTTGAGAGAGTGCGAGAACTCTCCAGATCAATCCACGCCACGATACTTCGGACACGCCGACTTTCCTCTGCTCTACAGCGCGGGCTATGCCCGAATCCTTGCCATGTTTTTGGCCCGGGGGACCAGTGTCGTCGAGATACCGACTCTTCTTGATATCGATCGAGCTATCATTCGGGAGAAACTGACTGATACGCTGGAGTGAGCTTTTGTGTGTTGCGGTTTGGTATGTTGGTTGGGTGTTGCTGATCATTGATTTATTTGGTGGGGGGTAGATACGTGCGTCTCCGGGGATGGACCTTCTTCGAGCCGGAGACGGAGCAGATCTTTTATGATTCTGCTACGAAAAGAATGTACGTGGGCCGTGGGTTTACTATATGCTACTAGGGTGGAGGCTGATTTATATGCAATGCGGCTGTCTTGTGGGGTTTTCTCGATCTGGGAAAGAGAGATTCAATCCATTGGAGCGAGCCCCATTCGCAAAAAACTCGATGGATGCGCTTGCCTTTGGCTTGGGATGGCGGGTAAAGTGAGTGAGAGGGTTACTATTTTCTTTTCGATGTTTATCTGGATGAGTGGGTTTAGTTTTCAGGTGATTACGGGGGATTGTGTTTTCAGGCAGTTCGACAGACGTTGCGATTTCATATTAATTAAAATGGGCTACTTGCAGGTGGGCTTGATATATCCATCCTTTATGATCTCTGGAAACAAAGCATGGATGGGGATGAGAATAGGAGAGGGATCTCGCAGCCCCAGTGAGAAAATAACATCTCTAATAGACAGTAACATTGAAGGCAGACAAGGTGTAGGTCCAAGTCTCGTAGGACTTCTCGTCGAAAACGCACTCGAAGCTGCTGTTGTCGTGCCAGAGGGGACGGTCGGGCCATTGGCAGAGTCTCTGGGTTTCACCCTCATAAGCACCCGAGGAAACCGACGCGTTGAGGCGAGAGGGCTGCTCGTCCTTCTCGACCCGGTCGATGATGGTCTGCATCAGGGTTGCGGAGGACGGGAAAGGGCCGGGCTGCAGGTCGTTGGTGCCGCAGTGGGCAGCACCGGGGACCAGGTAGAGCTGGTACCATTCAGCCAGCTCGCTCAGATGCTTCGTATTGGCCGGCTCACCGCCGTACATGGCTGCGTGCACGGATTGCCAGTAGTGCACGGAGTTGGCAGTGGGCACGCTGGGGTCGGACTCGCCGTGGTAGTGCAGCAGCTTGCCGCCAGAGGATTTGAAGGTCGTGAGGTCGGGAATGGTGGTTTGCAGGCTGTCGAGATACTCGAACATGCCGAAGTTCATCCATTGCACCAAGGTGTCGTAGGTGACGTTATCCCGGTTGGACAGGTTGTCGGCGTCGACTAATTCAACGAACCGGGTCACGTACTCGCCTCCGGTGGAGGGGATATCCAGTTCCCAGGAGCTGGTGTTGGAGTTGTATTCGGTCTCGGCGTCCGACAGCTCTGCGGCGATCTGCCACGAGAGGAAGGCCCGTTTGCCCCTTGAATCGTGCAGGCCGCCGTAGATCGCCTTGGCGAGTGCCACACCCTCCGCGGTCACCGTTCCGTTCTGGGCCGGCTGGTAGGTCGTCGAGCTTCCCTCGGCGCGCTTATCGAACCCGAAGCCCAGGGAGGTGTAGCTCTCGGCGGCGCAGTAGTAGGATTCTCCGACCAGAGACGACAGATCAGATCAAACTGCAACATGCAGAGGTCACTGCGGGATACCACACCATCCGTGCGGCCATCGAGAGGGTCGCACGCGGCGATGGTGGCGTTGACGATCTTGCTCAGCTCACAGGGAGGCGGGTAGTAATCTATCGTCTGCTCGACAGTGGCAGGGAAGACGTGGCTGACCTGCTGCTGGGCGAAGCGGAAGGCGGGCGCTCCAGCCACGACGCCATCGTACTCCTCGCCCCAGCGTTGGACTTGGCTCATGCCCTGGCGTCCACCGTCGGAGCACCCGGAGAAGTAGGTATACAAACGGGTGTCATCCAGACCATAGAAGGCGCTGGTCAATGGCTTGCCCACCTTGGTCAGTTCTCCGAGGGCCTGGTAGGCAAGCATGTAGGTCGCATCCCAGTTGATTGTGCCGTTGCCGTAGAGGTTCACTTCGTCGTAGGAGTTCGAGAAAGCATCATATCCCGCATCGGTGACGCCGGACGCCGCCCCGTAAGGGAAGCCTTCTGTCGGGTCGGTGGCGAGCGAGAAGCCGCCACGAAGAACCGATTCTCGAAGTCGGAAGGGCTGGGAAACGCATACTGTAGAACAACGCGGTCATTCTTGCCGGTGCGGGTGTAGGCGACGGTGACATTGCAGTAGTTGTAGGTGGTCGACGAGATGGAGGTGGAGCCGCCAGGGCCAGTGCCCGCCGTGGCGTTGTAGACGGTATTGGCAGTCACCGTTGACGGGAGCATTTGGATGCCCAGCAGAGTGCCATTGGCAGGGAGGGCGGATTGCACGTTGGAGACGGTGCAGAGCTGGGAGATGGAGCGCGCATTCACCAAGCTGCTGGTGGCCAGCACCGCAAGAGCTGTGCGCGACTGGTAGCGCATGCTGACGATGTTTTGGGAAAAGAGTGTATTTGAAAAAAAAAAAAAAAAATGAATGTTGTAGCCGAAAGGAATGCTGATTGCTGGGCTGAAATAAAGATTGGAGCAGGATCATCAATGGGTTTAAATAGTGGTAATGGGAGATTGGTATTCATCTTTGGCATTTCCCAAGTAAGTTCAGAATACGCATACGAGGGCTAGATCAAAAGTGTATAAGCGTAATCCATAAAATCTCAGAATCCCACTGCCTTACGCGTCCTATCCAGAAGGTTGAAACTCCTCTTATCAATTATTCGGAATTATGTGGTGCACATCTTCAGGGCAACCATCGGACATCGGCGATGTCTGAGCTGCCACATCCGATGTGGTGGATTTAGGTCAGGAACTGGCGGCTCTCCACTCTTCATGCCCGCCAGCCCCCTCGTTCGACTCATTCAACATTGGACAGACCCCGAGAGCTGGAAAGAAGGTACTGGAAGACAGGTAGATGCCCAGACCTTTTTTTTGCATGGCATGCTGTACTACACCCCACCAATTACCTATAGTGTGGTGGTACTGGACAGTTTCCAGTTTACCTCATATCAGCATCGCTCCTCAAGCTACCCGGTAGATGTGATATATTAACTCACTCGTGAAAGCGACAACCTGCCACGCGTCTTAGGACACATCCCTGATAGAGCGGGTAAACGGCGGGTATTAGTAGGGCAAAGCTACCATCAGATTACATGACCGCTACGCCCGAAGACTCCGAGTCCCGAGATTATACCACCGCTAGCCGCGGCCTACACTACTCAGATCTATAACTACTAATAGCCTGAGACTATCTTTATATAGTCTTTTTTAATTCTATATAATTTACATAAAATTAAATTTTTATTTATTATGATACTGGTATATACTATTCTTTTTTATTTCAATAATTATAAATCTAGTCTAATTTCTAGCACTGAATTTAATTTATATAAAATTATTCTATCAAAGTAGGGATATTGATTGTTTTATTTTAAATTAAAAAATTAAAGAAATATATAAAAATATTTTTATAATATTAAATTTATTATATAATTAATAATAATAATATAAAATTCTTAAAAAAATAATTAAAATTAAAAATAATTAATAATATATTAAGTCTAATAAAATAACTGAAGTATTATTATTAATATTTTTTAAATTAAAAAATATAAAATATAAGATTTTTAAAAAGATTTTTACTAACAGAAAATATCAAAAATAAAAAATATTAAAATATAATATCGGATAATAATATTATAATACTATTAATAATAGATTAGAAAATTTAAAATTATACTATAGAAAATTAACTAATAACTAGTATTATAATATAAAATAGAAATATTATTTAATCTATAATAAAATCTATTAATTAATTATTAAATATTTTTAAATAGTTTATTAAATAGAAAAGAATTATTATTAAAAAAAATAAATAATATTTAAAATTATTAAATATGAGATTTATAAAATTATATTTAATTTTTTAAAAATAATTAGAAAATATTAATTTTATTAAATTAAAATAAAATGAACTAGAATAAATTAGTATTAAAAGATTATAAATATAAATAAAATTTTTAATAAATTTAAAAATTATTATAAAAATTTTTCATTTAAAATTATTTAAAAACTATTGAACTAATTAACTAATTTTTCTAAATATTTTAAATAAATTAAAAATAGTTATTTGTATAAGGCTTGCTAGCTGAGTCTGAGGTAACCTTAGGATATATTCTATAACAATTCTAAAATTATACTACTGCTAGCTGTAGTCTATACTATTCAGATTTATAATTACTAATAATCCGAGACTATTTTTATATAGTTCTCTTTAATTCTATATAGCCTATATAGAATTAGATCTTTATTTATTATTATACTAGCATATACTATTCTTTCCTACTCTGATAGCTACAGCCTACAGCACACATCCGAGAACATCCCCGACCTCCGGTGTGACAGCCCACCAGGGACCTCCAATACGTCGGAGCTTTGTTGCATACCTTCTTCAGAGTTCAGAGCCCTCCAGCCAGGGTGGAGATTTCACATCTACTTACCTTATTCTCTTCTTCCACCGGGCCGGGAAGCGTCCAGTTACGTTGTGCCAAGGCGGAGGTCATTCCTTTGCCGAAGATTACGCTTACGACTACATGGTGGGTCAAGACTGGAGTGGGAGGCTTGATTGAGTCCTTCGGTTCTAGACCATGCTAAAATTGAATAGCTAGTGTATCTTTCTGCCCAGACAACAGACATTAGTCCCGGTCCTCTTATTTTCAATTTCTTTCCATTCTTATTACTGTAATGGAGCCTCCTCCATAACACTCGAATATTACTATGATGACGATGTTGATTGGTCGGGTGCCAAGAGCTTCTCGGACCAATCGATGATTGGTTGGATTCTCCCTACAGCGGGGTTAGGAGAGAAGTCACAGTACGGGGCCTGGGAGGGCATGTTTGGTTGTACATCGATTAGAGGGCAGGGCGAGTGCCACAGGATTGAATAACAATCAAAGTCAAGAAACATCCGCCCTCGGCAATCCAGTGGAGATTTCGATACACCAGCAGGCATCTGCGCTTCAATGGCAACAAGCGTGCTTTTCGGAGAGAGAGATCCTCCTGCCTCGGACTGTCTGTTGACTGGCCAGAGCAAGCCAGACCAGCTTTCATACTATACACATCACTCTTGGAGACACCCGGAAAGAGAGGAGACTGGTTGCATCAAATGGAGAGCTCCATGAGGGAGGTGGTGACCAGTCCTATATATACCCTCCTCTCTCCTGTTCAAAACCTTCATCTCCATTCAAACACTCCCTCAACTGCCCGCCATGGACCTCCGCCCCAAGGAATACTTCGATCAACGTGCAACCGCCGAAATGGAGCGTAACCTCCACATCCGGGAACGGTCTCCAACAGAACGACTCGCCTGCGCCTGTCGCATCATCGGCAGACAAGAGGAAGATGCTGGCCTCGCCGGCCAGATCAGTGCGCGATCCGCGCGAGGCGAGGACATCTACTGGACACTGCGATTCGGACTGGGTTTCGATGAAGCGAATCCCGAAGACTTCATCGAGGTGGACAAAGATCTGCACACCATATCTGGCACGGGGATGGCAAACCCTGCGACTCGCTTCCACCTTTGGGTCTACAAAGCCCGCCCCGATATCAACAGCATCATCCACACGCATTCGCCCTGGGCATCGGCCCTCGCTGCCACCGGACAGGGCATCACCGTGGCCCAGATGGACATGACTCCGCTTTACGATGACTGCGCGCTGTTGAACCAGTGGCCCGGGGTTCCAATCGCTGACCAGGAAGGCGTGATTATCTCCGCTGCACTGGGGTCTAAACGCTCCATCATCCTGGCCAACCATGGCCAGTTGACCACTGGGCGCACTATCGAGGAGGCGACCTTCCTGTCGGTCATTGTGGAGCGGGCGGCCCGGCTGCAGCCGCGAGCCACTGCCTATGGGCCCATCCAGCCGGTGGATGGGACGTTGGCCAAGGAGGCCCATGATTATCTGCTCCAGGAACGCCATGTCTTTGCTACCTTTGACTACTGGTTTCGCCAGGTGGAGCGTGCGGAGGGGGGGGGGGCTTCCGTGGAAATGAATATTGTGCAAGTTATATTGTGTTGAGGAATTGCGAGTATATAAAGCCAGAAATATCTACAATGATCATGATGCCATCAATACTTTTCAAATTCACGAACATTCTTACAAATGGGGAATGTTCTTATCTGTGGGGCCGACGACCGACGACCCTCTCGGCTTCCCCACCCAAAGTCCAAGTCTCGCCCACATCCAACCTAACCTTCAACCTCCAACGTCACTCATCGCACAAGTCCGCCACACATCATGAGGAAACGCTTAAAGGTGTCGATTGCTTGCGACTCTTGTCGCTCGCGCAAGGTCAAGTGCAACGGTGCCCATCCATGTAGGTTGTGTCCCATGCCCCACAACGTCGGAAGCTGCTAAGCCGAGGAAGCGTGCGATGTGTGCACCAAACAAATCGACGGGGGCGCAACCTGCTCGTACAGCCGGGACAAGCAAATCACTCCGACAGCAGACCCTCCCCATCGCGATCCCACGCAGACACCCCAAGCCCGATTGACCACGACTCCGACAACCCAACCCGACCAACCTCAGCGGGGTCGGTCCGCGTTGAGGCCCACGGCATGGCGGATTTGGCACGGATACGGCCTGATGGACCGGTAGGTACTGCCTTCGAATCTACGAAATCGATCAAACTAACACGCCATTACCAGGGTCCTTTCCATGACGTTTTGCCGACCAGCCATGATCTCCAAATGGCTCTCCGCCGCGGTCCCACTACCACTAATGATCGATGATGAATTTCTGGATACCCAAACGCAAGGCGCCACCACCCGAACAGATGGCCAGCCATGCATGCTACCGTTTTACATTTCTCAACTGCAACTCTACGGCATCATCAACGATATTTTGCTCGAGCTGTACCTGAGCTCATGTGAAAAAACAGCAGACCACCACCGCCATGATCGTCGCGCTTGAACTGGATGATGCATTGGTGAATTGGGGCAGAAATCTGCCCGAACAATTGCAAATCCACTCCCCCCTTTCCCACCATAACACCATCTTCCGACGTCTCGCAATTGTTGGCAAAGTCCGGTCCGTATCCATCTCTTCTACTTACTAACAGGAACTGACACGAGCTTCCAGACTCCTCCACGCGCGAATCCTACTCTTCCGACCGATTCTATCTCAATTCTGCCTTCCCCAAAGCCATCCAGCCTCGTCGCCCGCCGGCCTACAAGACAGCCTCACTCATCGAACCGTGATCCAATGCTCCAACCTCTGCCTCGGAGCAGCCCACGACATAATCGAGCTAATCTACACGAACCTCGATCTCACCGCCGCCACCGTCCTCCTCGCCGAACGCATCCGCCCCGTCATCGCCGTCGGCATAACCACCTACTCCAACGCCCTCTCCTGGACCCGCGCCATCGAGATCCTGAGCGCCTATGCGCGCATCGCATCGCAGAACCCGCCCGACGATGCGTCACCGCACTCGAGATCCTGTCTGCCAAGATACCCTGGAATCAGCAACAGGGAGGCATCATGGCGCCTGATGCTTCCATCCACAACGCACCAAGCGGTTCCTCCGAATCCCCCCTTCACGAGATACCAAGCGCAGGGGACCAGGACTTCAGTGCCATTCACTTCGACCTGGACGATATGCTCTGGCTTACGTCTGTGCCGGGGAATCTGTAGATGATCATCTATCTCTGTCGTAGAGCCCGTTCATCTGGCCCATCCATGAAGCGACATGCCCGTGAAGTGGCTGCCTATGAGAGCTACACGATTGCCAACATCGGCCGTACCTCGGTCTTCGTTGGCAACGGAATAACCAATTTGCCCTGCGCAAGGGCAGGTGGGCGTGGCTGGGTGGGTTTTTTTACGGTCGCAGTCCGAGATGTCCCCGGAAGGCCCACACATCGGCCTCACTGAGCTGGGCCCCTTCCGGACCAATCACCATGTGGTCCGAGGGTCCGAGGATCCTTATCACTCTCTCACTCATTCATCCACTCCCTCCCTCCCTCCCCCCAACCTCAACACTGTAGAGCAGATACCTGAGTCACTAGTAGTCAGGTTGTTTCCCGACGGTCAACGCATTTCGCGGGCTGGTAATGGTTGGGTTGGTATGCATAGAAAATCTGCCCGGGTCAAATTATCACGATTAAATATTTTACTGTATTCTCATTTCATTTATTTTTTTTTTTTTACAAAAAAAAAACATCCTCTAATAAATGGGAAGGGGTTCTAAAATCATAAACAAAACGGTAGAAGACGTTGGTATATCACGCTCGACCTATCATCATTGTCATCTAGTTGGACGGACAGAGGAAAAGGTCAGCTTGTTCATCGGTCATGCACGCACGCGCGCACGCAACTCATATAACTTAATTAATCTCAGATACAAGTTGGAGTACACCTACTAACCACTAACACTCTGTTCGTCTTTCCGCTTATCATAGATTTCCGCACGCTTCTGCACACACCCCGCCACCTCTTCTGCCGCCGCAGTACCCATCCTCCTCAACCCGCTCACTACCTCCTACCCCCTCGCGATCTGCCCTTGGCTTCTCCTGACTCATTTTAAATTTCCCGACCAGCGAAGTAATTTCAAATTCCATCCCGACGAGTGTCTTCTCCAGGATATCGATGTATAGAGCCGGCGCGTCCTCTACCGCCCATGCCTCCCCGGGAGCGGTGTATCCCATCACAGACGTTTCCATGAGCAGCGACAGATCTGATAGCTGCTGGGAGAGGAAGTGTGAATCTTTTTCCGACTTGGAGTCGCAGTATAGGCGTACCCGGCCGCGCACTTGCACGGCGGAGTAGTTCCATGTTGGGACGACCTTTCCGGTGGACGTTTTGGTTTCGATGTAGAATTTGGGCGTGATGTAGTGGGTTGCGGGAGCGGTGAATGTGATTAGTGCTTCTTGGGTTAGGTAACGGGCAGATGATGGTGATGGTGATGGTGGTGTGGATGTGGATGTGGATGTGACTTCTTCGATCATGGCTTTGGTTTGGGGGTTCACTTTTCCCATGTGGCCCCGTAGGCGACCGAGATAGCTCGGGCCCGAGATTTTGGATTCATCGAAGTCCAGGATCCATGGGATGTGGCTGGAATGGAGCAGGGGGTGTGAGGGGAGGGCGGTGATGGTGGTGAAGAGTCCGAGGGGGTTTTCGCAGATGAAGTCCCGGAGGATGGACTGGTCGGTCTCGGCGGGGAAGGCGGGGAGATACATTTTGGATGTGGTGTGATTTGCTGGACGATGATCCATCCGGGGGTGAGGGTGGATGAATATAAACCCTGGAGATTAACTTCAGTTCGCTCCGCTGATTCGGATCCGTCGTTGATTGGACCCGGGTTCCGACAGAAGGGGAATCAGACCCTGTCTCCACCCTCATCTTCATCGCTCTTTAGACATGTAACGGCCTACTTGTTATTTGTCGCCGGTGACCTTGGTTGACCCATGGGGACCCTCCTAGCCAAAGCAAAGCCGCATTTGGAGAGGAGAGTCACCATCTAACATGTGCTGTTTGTCAATTATCTGGCCCCACCACACATTCTCAAACCCTTTTGCGCTCTGCTCAGCCCATACCTCTTGCAACAGAGGTATGGTGGTACCGAACATGTAATATCTGGTTCTGTCGTTCCAGGTCGAACACAGCTTTAAGATCTGTTTACGCGACGAGGGATCTTGCAATTCACACGCCGCAAAAAATAGGGGTAGCAAGGCCTGGCGGGATATCATGTGTTCCTCGCGACACGCGACCACATGGTCCTTGATGACTCTGGCGCGGTAAATGACATGCATCGGGACGCGACATCCAGGCTCCCAGCGAAACACTCGGTATAGGTAGAGCAAGAGTCCGTTCCTCCATGCTTCTGAGCAGTGCATGTTGTCAAGGTCTTTCTGCATGCTCTCCTCGTCCTGAAATGCGGCTGGAGGGGAAACGTGGTGCCAGGACTCAAGCGATTGCTCGATTTCTGACACTACGGGGGTATCGAAGATGATATATTGCATGAAAGACGATCGGCGTTTTTCCGCGCTCAATCGCGCCAGTCGCATCACCACCTTCACAAGATTGAGTGGACATCCGCAGAGACCAAAAAAGTCCCACTCTTTACCAGTGTACTTTGACAGTAAGGCCTCGAAATACGCGTGCGGAAACACGCAATCCTCCCTGTTCGCCAGACTGGTGATCGCATCCCACCTGACAAATCAGCCGATACTCATTTGAAAATTAATGTGGGCGTCAAGTACCATAGCAGCATCCCTATCTGTACCTGTGTCCTGGCGGAAGTGACCCATTTCTCGATACCCCCGCACGCTTCGAAGAGTCCATAGGCTCCCAAAAGATGGGTGCGCCAGTGGCCAAGGGCAGACTGGGTTTCCTAGGATGATCTTTTAGCCGGGGTCGGTATGTTGGATATGAAGAAGAGACCAACATCTAATGAAAATAGAAGAATAATGGCGTCCAGAATTGAGTGGCCATATTCAAAACTGCCGTACGCATTAATCCCTTTACGAAGCAGTTGGAGCGCCGCATGGCGATGGGTTTGGGTCGATGTGCTCTCGACATGGTGAGCAGCCAAGGCCATCACGGAGTGGACCAGAAACATGGGTTCCGGGTCGAGGTTTGCTCGATAGCGGAATGGATTCATCTCAAGGTCAGTTGTCAATGGGATTCTGCAAAATTCCTCGTTGTCTAGAATTCGTTATTCAGTTGTGGATCTTGTGTATAGCTGCAGAACAAACATACATCTTTCGAGGGCAGGCTGGAAGCGTTGGAAAAGGTCTCGATACAGGATCCCCGGTGAGACAGACATAGAAAAAGGCGTGCTCTCTTGGAAAAAATCAAGGTTCAGGATAGCTTCATCGCATTGCTGCAGTTGGGTGTTGGTTGATGGGCTGCATGGATGCACATATGTACTTTCATCCTCACTGCCGCTCGAGAACGGGCGACGCTCAGTTATTTCATCAATAGTAGGCAGATCAGTGGGCAAATCAGGAAGCCCGAAGTTGTCAGTGACCGGTAGCTCGCCGCTCACGACATCGGTAGACGAATCAATATCTTCCACTGGCAGCGCCCTATGACCGCTATGGGAGCCAGGTGAAAGAGACCGCCGATTTGTTGAATGGTGGACATGGTGGGGTTCGGCGCGATTAGCGACTGAGAACCCATCGTAGCAAGAATCTGATCCAGTATGCAGTCCTGACTGTTCGAAGGAGCTTGCTTCATGGTCTCCAACAGGATGCTCGACAATAAACTCGAATTGCTGTTGTCCGGCCACCGGTGTGGCAATCGGCCTGGGCGCTCGTGACCTTCTGAACGGCTTTCTGGACAAGGAAAATCCCGGTTGCCACGATAGTTGCATTTCGTGCAATCCCAAAATACCGAGGATTGCCTCATGGGTAAGAGTGTCCGTAGTGAGCTTGTCGACCCCATTCGGTCTGCAACACGGCGGCCGAATGTAGTCCCGGGCCGATCTTATCATTGCCGCTTTGGAACAATTGCCTAGCTGGGACGGTTACCCGTTTAGGCAGTCTCCACCCTGGGTACTCTTCGGCATCATCACCTGGGATATATAGATACACTGAGATGCTCCGGTGTTGTGTACGAAGAGCTTGCGATGTTTGGGTAATTGCACAGGCCACATACCGGTCGATCAACATGCCCATTGCAATGAGCGAGCTCGAATCAACCAAGCAGCAAGAAATTATTGAAAGTTGGTCACCCTGTGCAATATATATATATCCCACCAAGAGCCCTCTAAATCTGGAGACCCAGGACCATGCCATGACCTAGATATCGCCGTCGACTGGAGCGAGCCCGATGATCCACGAGATCCATTCAATTGGCCTCTTTGGAAAAAATGGTGGGCGACGGGACTAGGGCTTCTTGCGAGCTTCATCTGTTCGATGAATGGCACTATCATTTCCGTTGCCCATCAGGCTATCGGCGAAGAGTTCCGCATTTCCGATGCGACATTTCCCAACTCCTACTGGCTCACCACGTCTTGGGGCTTGGGGGCTGCGCTGTGCCCACTGTTTCTATTTCCCATCATGGAGGACTTTGGAGTACGACCAGTGCTTCTAAGTACCTACTTCGTCTTTATCTGTCTTCTAATTCCCGTCGGCTTCGCTCATAACTATGCAACACTGATTGTCGTTCGATTCTTCAGCGGCGGGTGTGTTCCGCTGATGAGCGATGCCGTTGCAGGCATCGTGTCGAATGTCTTCCGTGGGGATCGAGCCCGGAGTATCCCGATCAGTCTGTATGTCACCGTCTATCTTGCTTCGACCAGCATAGGCCCCGTTGTCGGTGCCTCGATACTACAATTTCTTCCGTGGCGCTGGATTGCGTACCTAGAAGCAATCTGGACTGCTGCGCTATTTCCAGTTCTGGCTGTCGGTCTCCCTGAGAGTCGTGGCGAGGCTATCCTCCAAAACAGCGAGAAATGCCTGCGCCCAGAAAGTCACAATAAAATTGATCGCACACATTTACATCAGGTGGTCATCAAGAGTATGTCGCGACCGCTGTCTATGCTATGTACCGATTTAGTGGTTTTTGTCGCCGCTCTCTGGGCGGCGTTCAGCCTTGGGACGATTTACGTCTTCACCCAGTCGGTGGAGCAGGTGTATAAAGCTCTCTACGGCTGGGATGTCGTCCAGGCGGGATACGTCCAGGTTGCAATTGTCATCGGTGAAATCCTAGGTTGTGCACTCTGCATATCCACCAATCGCTGGTACTATGACTCCGCGAAGCGGAATACTGAAGTGCCGAGCACACCTATCCCCGAGACTAGATTGTACCCCTCAATTATCGGAGGCTTCTTCGGAGTCACGGGCGGGATGCTTGTGTATGGGTGGACATCGTACTCCTCCGTGCACTGGATAGCACCGACCGTGGGGTTGACAATGGTGGGCTTTGGAACCACTGCTGTCATAATCGGCAACGCGAGTTATCTCATCGACGCTTATAGTAGGTATGCGGCCAGCGCTCTGGGGGCAGTCGGACTCGTCGAGAACGTATCCATCGCATTTCTTCCACTCGCCACCCCAGCCATGTACACAGACCTCGGATTCCACTGGGCTAGCTCCTGTCTCGCATTCGTGTCATTGGCGCTTGTCGCTACTCCGTTTGCGGTTCTCCGATGGGGTGCAGTTGTCAGATTCCGCAGCCCTTTCATGGGTGAGGCCATCATTGCCCAGCGAGGATAGACTGTGCTGGTGGCCAGCACGTAATGGGCGGCTACATAGAAAGCCTTTCGGGACTGACATATATCCCACATGCCGCAATGTGTTTTCTTTTTCCGCCCGGTCCTGTCAATTGGCCACATAGCTGCACATGAGCTGCATGCTGTTTATTTAGCTCCAACTGATACAATCATAGTCCATAATACTCGGCCGAGTCGTAGATCAGATACTGACCGTTCCATAGATAACCTCCTGCAATGTCTCCTCGTAAGAAGCTGTGCCTTACTCCTATTGTGTGGCCAAATGGCGAGCATCCCGCCCTATGGCATGTCAAGTTGGGCTTTATTAGACCCTGGCGGCTAATAAGGTTCCTTGGACGTCAAATAATACTGTTAAGGGGTTGGGGTAATGGAGATTGAAACCAGGGACCTGCCGGTACATCGGCCCGATTGGTCAGATGAGGATCCTGCAATTACGTGATTACAGCAAGCACAACGATGACGGCCCAAGGGTGGCATTTACCACAACCAGTCGATAGGTCTTGGTAGTCAATGACAACATCCCATGAAAAATCGCACGGTCGGCTGGACGTCGGCTGGACTTACGCGTCTGTAATGGCCTAGGTGCCTGTAGCTCCCTTCGAGATTGTGATGTGCACGACGGCACGACTTTCTGCTGTCTGCCAATGGACGCATCACGAGGGCGTGGAATATGAATTTGCCGACCAATAACTCCTACACATCAGGCGTATACGGGGACGGACATAGTCTGGATCTAGGCCGCTCAGGTGCATCTCCTCGGGGCTCCCCATTGGATTGTGAAACCCTTTTCATCGTAATACGGCTGTAGACTGGGTGGTGACAACATTGGACTGATGAAATCGGGGTGAAAATTGATGCAATTTGGCTGAACAGCTCTAGGTTTGGCCCAGGAGCACATCGTAGTCAAGCAGTAGAGCTGAGAGATCAAGTACTTTCCCAGCCTGCGGAGCTGGTTCCGATCCTTTTTGCACCGGCATGTCATGGATAAAGTAAAGACTCCCAACCGGAAAATAAGGTACCCCTTGGGAAAGAATGTGACGTTTCCCACCTTTTGTTCCGTCGGTGCATTTCCCGTTGACAGGTCACGGTGTATTTGGTAGAGCCAACAACCAACCTTGAAAAGGGGGGGCGGAAAGGCCGGACCATGGAAAGTCAAAAAGAAGGGGCGGGAAAGAACTCCGTAGGGCCCAGACAAAGACAGAAATAGACATCAGCAACATGAACTCGACAGTCTCCAATCTAAGTGAGACGATATCAACGGTCAAACCCATGATCTATGCTTGCCTTATCACACCGCATCCTGTCGTTTTTGGCCCCTGAGTATTCGCAATCATGTATTCCTGCGCATCCTGAACACGGCTCTGACCGATCGCATCATTTTGCTCGAACCTCAGTTGCTTCCCGGACCTGAATAGTTCCGCGAAGGCTGGACTTGGAAGTGCCAAGGTAGAGAGGCGGGAGTTTATCTGATCCTGTTATTTCTGCCGATCGCGAGGCCGGCGCGAGCGCAAAGTAGAGCCGAGAAGGTTAACTGGGAGCGAAAATAAAGTGAAACATCCCGATCGCAGTGCTGGGCCGTGCAGATGGGGGCCAATCAGCTTACGTATCCCGCGGGATCTGCAGGAGGCCGCGCCAGCTGCCCCAGTGCTGCATCGAATCAGGTGGATGAAACCAACAGATGCCGCCGCCAGACACCGTCCGTTTCATTCATAGTTCGCTAACAAGGTGGCGGGTCGACTGTCGAGACCCCATCCACCCATCATCGCGGGAATGTTCCGTTGGACCGCAGTCGAGCTGCGATACAGAGAAAGCTTGGCGGAAAGCTTCAAGCTCCCACACTGTCCACAATCACACTAGTCAGGGTATCCTCAGGGTTCCATGTTTCTAGTCTCTAGGTCCACAGGCTGCCAGTCCCAGTCAGGTAAGCTCCATTTGGAGGCTTGAACACGGCCCGCGTGCCCCACTCATCGTCTGTCAGTGTCAGTGTCAGTGTCAGCGCCGGTGTCCAAATTGGCAGGTTTTCCATCCCGTACCGCGAGCAGGTGTTGCAAAACGGCCACACTTCCTTGAGTCTTGGGGCTGTTCGGTCGTCGAATGCTCCGTGCATTGTGCCAGCCCTACTGGGCGACAGGCCGTTAGCACATACATAGTACTGCGCAGCAGGATACGTAATTGGATGGACCCACTTTCCCGTGGGAGTAAACTGCAGGGGTCAGGGACCATAGTCCCGCCGGGCTCAGGGCCCGACTCAGTGTATGGAGTACTTACACAGTAGTGCTCCGTACTGGCTGGAGGTGTGGACCCCTCTGGCTACAGCCGCTTAGTCAAATGAGATGGACCCGTGAATTGTCGAGACTCGAGACTCGAGAACGCAAGGAAGGATGCAGCCCCACCAACTTGGAACAGCCACATCCGCCGTGGGCAGCTGCTGGCGAGCTCCGGTGTGGCTATACCTCCAACCGCGGAAATGGAGAGAGATCGAATCGGAGAAGACACCCACCGACGATCTGCGGGAATTTCGACGCGCCGGAAGAGATCAACCCGGGCGAGACTGGGCTGCAGAGTGGGAGCGGGCAGAAGACGCTGAGTGACGAGGGGAGACTGGAGAAGGCGAGAGGCGAGGAGGGAAGAGGACGAGGGAGTTGTGAGTGAGCCGTGAGCCGTGAGTCGAGAGTCGTGAAACGCGGCCGGCAAGCAACGAGGCGCGCACGTGGGGCCACCGCCACTGGTTGCGCCCTCCCAAGCGCCAGCTCCTCCTCCTCCTCCTCCTCCCCCCCCCATCTCCTCTCCCATCTCGACTCTCGCCAGACTTCACGCTAACGAACTGACGGGCTGACGCGGGTCCACCACGGCGTCAGGGCGCGCCCAATGTCCCCCAACCCTATCTCCTCAGCCCTGCCCCGGAACAACCCTGATTTGGCAGTATGTTCCACTCCCTGACCTCAACCCCCACAGCCGCCGACCTCTGTCGATCCACTCGGCGTCTGCATCACCAACAGAACCTGATCTATCGCTGACGGTCGACGTCTCAGGTCCAGCCGGTCCGACCTCGCCGCCTCGGGGCCATGACGAATGCTTCTCAGTGGCTCGTGCGTGCTCTCAACCCTGCGTCACGGAATGCTTAGCGTCGAGGCAGCACCCTATATAAACAGTCATGTCCCAGCCCGACTATGGGTTATCCAGCTCAGACTCATCCTGTTTTTGATCTCGCATATCATTCCTTACGAAGCTGTGCTTCCAGACTTTCATTTCCCCCTCCATTCAACTCAATCACTCTCTACCTTTCAATATGAGATTCGGAATCGTTTTCGCCGGCCTTGTCGGTTATGCCGCCGCCCTGCCGGCCATGGGCGGCGTCTCTGGCCAGCAGGGCTCTGCCCCCGATCGTGTGCGCCCCAGCGGCATCTCCTTCCAGGGTCCTCCTCCTTCTGGCACCCCTGGTGCTCTTCCCTCCGGCGGTCCTCAGGGCTTTGGCGGACAGGGTCAGGGCTTCGGTGGACAGGGTGAACAGTTCTCTGGCGCCCCCTCTCCTTCCGGTGCCCCTGAGCAGCAGGAGCAGCAGAAGCGCCAGCTCGAAATCCCGGCCTCCGCCGCCCCTACCGGCTCCGGTCTCCCGCCTCTTCCCTCCGGCTCCGCTCCCGCCGGCCCTACTCCCACCGGTAGCTTCGGTGGCGTTGCCCCCTCCGGTTTCCCCAAGGGAGGTCACCACGGACACCACTCTGACCACCAGGAAGCCCAGAAGGGCTCCCACGCTCAGGGCTCCGAGGGCGCTGCTCCCTCTGGCTCTTTCGGTGGCCAGGGTGCCGCTCCCTCCGGTGCTGCCAGCGGCAACGGCCCTTCTCCTTCCGGCTTTGGCGGTAAGGGCGGTCAGGGTGGCTTCGGCGGCTTCGGCGGCTCCTCTTCTGGCTCCGGCAACGGCCCCTCTCCCTCCGGCTCTTTCGGTGGCCAGGGCCCCTCTTCCTCCGGCTCCTTCGGTGGCCAGGGTAGCCAGGGCGATTCTTCCTCCGGCTTCGGCAACGGTCCCTCTCCTTCCGGTGCTGCTGGCGCTGAGGGCTCCTCCCCCTCCGGCTTTGCTGGCGGTGCTGGCGGTGCTGCTCCTTCCGGTGCTGCCTCTGGCTCTGGCCCCGCTGAGTCGGGTGCTCCCGCCGGTGCCGCTCCCTCCGGCGCCTCTTTCTAAGCTCCTCGCGACTCGAGCTCCGGTCAAACATTCGCTCATTCGACTCCAGATATAAACCTCATGCCATGTTGTGCTGAATCCGATTAGAGCAGACAAACTTGCCTGTTCCGATGGACGGTGCAGCTGTGCTGCGGGCATTCGATTTGGACTTGGATCAAACTCTGTATACCATAATTTCATTCAATCATCTCGTCAATCGTTGTCCTGTAGACTGAATAGATTTTGATTGTATGAATATCAAGGTGCAAGCGGTAGAGCACTGTAGTTACTGCCTATCTGTCTTTGTATTTTGATCCGAGACTAGTATATCCCTCAGGATAGAATTATAGGTTACTCTTTCGTAAATCGTCCATATCCACATGAGGTTCATCCAAGTAGATGACTTGCAGTCAAATACCCACCTTTGTCACCTTCACTGATCGATGCAACGACCATAATTGAAATAGGCCCCACATTAATCAGGACCCGGGTACGTACCCCATTCATCACCAGCTCCTCCACCTAGAGATACCTGCTCCATCGCCCCTCTCTCCACCCCTCCCCCAAGTGGACCTCTGCTGGAAGCGAGCTTAAAGCTCACGGATGTCCCGGGAACGTCGGACATTTCCACAGGCAAAGTTCTCAGGTGATGAACTAGGCTTTGGGGTACACGAATGGAAACGGAGAAAGAAAAGGGATAGTTTCCATATATTTTCGATGGCCTCTATCGTCGAACTGTATATGTTTAGCATCGATGACACACTGTTGGATTGGAGAAGAGTTCTAGACTCGGCTAGATAGAACTTGCTTTTGTAGAGAGATAGAGGGGTGTGACACAATGCCCCCCCCTGTAGAGACCGCCGTTCAAAGCCCGTCGATAAACAAAGGCGCTGTAACCCACGTGTCATGTGCCGTCTCTGCTCCCCTCTCTTCTTCCCACCTGCATCCAGCAATCGAGAACTTATCGTCATTCACTTCCTCGCATACTTTGACTCTTCAACTCCATCTTCTTACTCATATCTCCTGGGGACTCTATCCTAGCCTTTTCGGCTATCCTACAACTATGCGCAGCATGGGGTTCCCAAGGAGCTTCTTCTCTCACCCACGATCATCGTTCCTCGGCAGCAAAGAAAGGTACGTCCTGAACATTCCAAACTGACGAAATCCGCTGTCTATCGTTTTCTTTTCGTTCCAGGTCGGCTACCTCCCGCCAGATCGATCGATTCGGAGCACATCATAAATACTGTGGATAATGGTGGTGGCCTTCCTCAAAGCACCTGGGGAGAATCTGGAAGCTTTCGCTTGGGAACCTAGCACGTCTTTTCATGTGGCCTGCCTACATTCACTACTCTGGTCCAGGTTACCTGCCCTTGACATCACTGCCCGAGTTGTCACTTTTTTGCGGCCTCCCTTGGTATTGTTGAAATTCCTATTCCACTCCTCACATCACCCCCTCCCTGCATACCTTGCCTAAATCACCTCTTATATTTGCCGAGTCGCGCTTATTCTCCTGCTATATCACTTCGCAGCCCTCCCAACTCGATCAGCACCTCGAAATCCGTCCATATCTGCGGACCATCGTCATGGCTCGACACACCGCCCAGACTCTCGCAAAGGAAGACATTCACAACAGGACTGACACTGACACTGACACTGACACCAGTGACACTCCCACCCCGCGCAGACCTACCCGAGGGAGAGGGAGTGTACACAAAGAGAAGGTTATATGCAAGAGTACGGGTTTGGGCAAGAGTGAGCGATCGCTGACTGCGACATGTATCAAAAATCTGCCTGAGAGGGGAGCCTACATCCATTTGCTACCAGGGCTTACGTTTCCTGCCGGTGACTATCCTCTGCCCGATGAAGGGCCTCCTCTGCCCCCAGTGTTTAAAGAAGTCACTATACCAAAGTTCGCGGTGGGATATATCAATGGCCTTCCCTACAAACTTGACAAGAATCGCCCCGCAGAAGCCTACTGAACTCATCCTCCCCATCCCCAACCCCTAGATTTTCGCCCTCTGATCCTCCCTCTCCCCCACCACAACCCCCTCCCCATCCCCCCCAGCCACCAAATCACTCTCACTCTCACTCCCCCCTTCTCCCCTGCCCACTCCCTGAACCACACTCTTCCTAAAAACCACCTCATCAGCATCATCCAAAGTCCCACCCCCGCTCCCCCCCAAAAAGAAATAAAGAAAAAAAAAAACATACCTCCTCCCCACCTCCCACTTCTGCATCCTCCTAGTCGCCAACGTCGAAACAATCAACACCACGGACATAATCGTCACCGTAATAAACCCCTTCCGGTACTGTGGCCCGTCGACCTGCTGCCACACGATCAGCGGCAGCCACGCCTGAAACACATACGCCATTTCGTTCATGCTGCCGACGACGAGCGCACGCTCTTCATTGTCGTCTGTGCAGATTTCGTGGGCCCAGCTTTTCCAACCCTTTTTGTTAGTATACTGTTATCGTAGAGGGGGTAAGTGGGATGGGATGAGGGCATAAATGGGAATGGGAAGGGGGGGGAGAAGGGGAAAGGAAGACGTACGCCATGCAAAGCCCACTAAGCCCGTACCCCGCTCCGCTGAGAATATAGCACGTCCATTTCCACCCGACGGGGATGTTCCAGATCGCGAGGGAGACGTAGCAGATGATGTTTATGCACTGGGCTTTGGTGTCAGCTCTTGGGGTTTGCTTTTGTGGTTGGGTTTTTTTGGGTGGGGGAGGGGAGAGAGGATGGGAGAAGGGAGGGGGCCTTACAGCGCCGACGAGAATGCACGGCCAGCGTCGTCCGCCGAGGATGGTGTCTGATGTCCCTGTTTTATTCTGTCAGATTTTTTTTTTTTCATTGCGGAAATGGATCAGAGTGATGGGGAGGGGGGGGGGGCGTACAAGCGTAAATCAACGTCGTAAGAACCTGCACCGCATTAGTCGTAGTCGGATACGCGTTGATCTGGTCGACGGTGTATTTCGGGTGTGTGGAGTCTTTCAAATATCTATCTTCTTTTTAGCTCTCTCTTTCACTCTCTCCCTCTCTTTGTCACATATATCCCCGGGGCTTAATAAAAAAAATGAACTTACTGCTGAAAAACAGGCTGACTCCCCGCCGCCCCATTATTGAATGCTCTGTTCCCGTCCATCATCAGTTGCCTATTCTTCCCAGCAAACTCCTCCCCCCCCCCCCGAAAAAAGAAGAAAGAAAGGGAAGAAAGAAACAACAGGTTATATACACTCACATATAAACCACCGTAAGAAGATAAATCCGCCACGATGAGAAGATCTTCTTCAGCTTCGCCTTCGTATACGGCTCTCTATTCTTCCGTCCTTCCAGCTCCATTCGCTTCTGCGCAAGCTTTATTTCCTGGTTTTCAATCAGCGCTGTACACACATTTTCCCCCCCACCGAGAAAGGTAAGGGGATATCATACCTCCTTGCTCAAATACCACGGATCCGAAATCTCCGGCACGTCCGGCAGAACAAAGAACCCGGCCAGCGCGACGGGGACGGAGATGATGCCGTCGATGAGGAAGAGCCTGTTCATCTATTAGACCACTTCTTACTGACCTATTTACCTAGATACCTAAATACAGGTATCGGGGTTAGTTATAATAGAAATACATACCACTGCCACCCCTTCAACCCACCCACGCCCCCCAAAGTAAACACCCCCGCCATCAAATACCCCGAGAACATGCTCGCCACGCCGCTGCTCGTGTGGAAAATACACGAGCGCTTCGCGAGCTCGTCGCGCCGGTACCATGAGCCGATGATGTATTGCATGCCCGGGTAGAAGGTGTTTTTTTTTTTTTTTTTTTTTTTTTTTTTTTTTTTTTTTTTTTTTTTTTTTTTTTTTTTTTTTTTTTTTTTTTTTTTTTTTTCCCTAGGGGGGGGGGGGGGGGGGGGGGTTAGGTACCGATAAAAAACCGCAACACATAAAAGTGCTTCGCGCTGGTCGATTGCGAGAGGATGAAGGTGAGGACTGTCCAGAGTAACTGCCCATCCACAACACCCATCAATTAGCTCTGGTTGATTGTTGGATTGTAGTTAAGTGATAGGGGAGAAGAAGACGCACCTCCATCGCTGGAATCCAATACCGTGGTCGAATGCGCGTCAGGATAATGTTACTGGGGATTTCGCCGATCACGTAGCCGACTGTCCAGCATGCTTGCATGTAGTTTAGTTGGTTGCCGTAGAGGCCGAGGTCTTCTTTCCTGTTGTTTTTTTTCACTTCTTGGTTAATTACGCTTAGGCGGCGGTTGTGGTGACGGGGATGATGGGAATGATAATGGGGATGGGACACGCACATCCCCGAAACAAAGGCATTGTTGATGTTGATTTGATCTAAATACTTTATGAAATACCCTTTGAGTAGCATCGAGTGTTAGATTGCGGAGCTACCTTAGGGTATGGTATGAAGTTGGCTGAGATGGGATGGGGACATACCCAACGACGCAAAGGTCAGGATCGCCGAGTCCAGCTTAAACAGCAGTCTGCGCTCCTCGGGCGACTTGTCGAATGTGTCCCAGATGTAGCTGACCCATCTCCGTTTCGGGGCTTTCTGGATGAGGGTGGTGGCGGTGGAGGTGTCGATGTTGGTGTTCAGGGCGCGTTCTTCGACGGCAACTGGGGAGGGGGCCATTGCGTTCTATCCTCGATGCACTCTGGCTGGAGATTTCGAATTCCCGGAGATGGAAAAGGGGAAAAGGTGGGATGGTGATGGCTACAGTGGGGTACTTGATGCCTACGTATCCCGGTGTGCAGGTATGCGCACATGATTTCTTATCTTGGTTAATGTTTAACGGACAGGGCGAAGATCGGGGTGCGGTTGGCTGGTGGCAGACGCACGCATCATCATCTGCCGCATTCGCGCCATCTCTGCAGGACCGCAATCCTATCAGGGGGGACTGTGGATAGATAACGATCGGGTTGTTCGGGGTGCGGGGGCCGGGGTGGTGATGTTCGAGTGGCTCATTCCTGGGCGGGAGCTCGTCATCCACATCGCGGATGATGTGCCCTGGCTCGCCCTGCAGGCCAGGTCGCGGAATTGGGTTACCGGACCCTGTCTGAGACACGGAAGGAAAACAAGCACGGGCCACTGGGGTCAGGCATGATCAACGTTCTATGGTGTTTGATTGTGTCATCTAGGCTAAAAAACGAACAGGTCTAGTTAGGTATAGGTGCTGAACAATCTAGCTGCATACTGTCAGGACCGGAAGTTCGCCGATCCCGCTGTCTCGCCTCGAGCCCGCGCCGTTACCAACACTCGGCCCAAGAAGCAGCTTGACTCTCTCCCGTTGCGCGGCTTTGCCTGCGTGCCAGCTCTCAGAGTGGCCCTCGATCGCTGCGAGTCCGTGCTGCGTCCTGAACGCATTGACCCAATTCAGCAGATCCACGACGTAGAGTTCTTCGATGTCTTTCAGTGAGTGGAATCGTTTCCCGCTACCCTTGTCCTTGATTCGGCCGGCGTATTCTTGCTTCATGTCGTCGGTGGGAGGGAGGTCTGCGATTCCAGCGAATGCGTTTGCGACGGCGATGGCTTGGAATTCAAAGAGCGTGAAGGTGGCCGTGTAGTATGGAACCCCCACGAAAGCCAGGGTCGGGTCTGGGATGTAGAAGATGTCTTTGTGCAGGTTGTGGACTTGAGTCCCATCCGTCACCAGGATCGTCTCGCTTGCATTTTCCGCCGGGGTTGCGTCGTCGTGGTATTCGGGGAGAAAAGGCAGCGTGATGTGGTATCCGGTGCAGATTATAACTGCGTCGATTCCACACAGCTTCTGCCCCGACTTCAGATGGGCGATGACGGGCAAAGCTTTGTCATCTGTAGTAGCCTGTCTCTCAAGCTCAAACCGTTCTATCTCGCCGATTCGTACCCCATTCTCGGGCAAGACGCTGGCAGAGATATCGAATTCGCCGTTCCGTGTGCTTTGGTAAACGTTCTTAGCCAGGGGACCAATCTCTCGGGCAATATCCGTGGACGAGACTCCACCCCCAATGAGCAGTACATTCTAGGGTAAAGGTGTGAGTATTGTGTTTTGATGGAATGAGTGAAGATCGTCTACCTTGTCTTTATAGCCGTCCGGCTTCCTGTACCCCTTCGAATGAGTCACACGCAGAGGCCACTGCTCTTTTGCCTTGGATAATCCTGGAATATCTGGCACACGAGGCGCATGATAGTGACCAGAAGCAACCACGACCGCATCAAAGTTCTAGACCACTCGTTAGTAGGTCGTTCATCCCAGAAGACATCAACTTACGGCAGTCTGTTCCTGCTCCTCTAGAGTCTCAGCCTTGCCGGTCCTCTCTAGCGTCGACCAGCTTACACTCCAGCTTTGGCCGTCCTTGTGTAGTCTAGTCACTCGAGCCCCGTATATCGTGATCGCATCCGCTCCGGCCTTTGTTGACGTGTCTTGGATGTACTCCTTCATCACCCGATGGCTGACAAACTCTGGAGTTCCCTCGGGCCAGGCATTGAGCTTGACCCGCATCAACGACGTGGGAACGTTGTTCTTTAGCCCATCGTAGCATGGTCTAACACTGTAAGCTTCTGCCAGACATCCAGCTTGATATGACGCACCCTGGTGGAGCGTGCTCAAGAGACAATGCATTTTGCTTGTCCTGAGAATCCCCCCTATGCCGCTCCGATATGGAAGGCTTCATGGCGGGATAGTATGGTTCAAGGGGCTTTCGCTCATCATGCAGCCTACGTCATCTGTTAGGATCCAGGTTGGACAATCGAATGATCAGAATTACCAAACACCGCCGGCGGCATGGTTCCGTTCGAAGACGGTTACATCAATCCCGTGTTCGAGAAGATGTGCTGCAGACACGACGCCACTGACTCCGGCCCCGATCACGGCCACTCGATGGATCTGACGTGTCATGGTAGTGCTTCTCGCGTCGTCGATGCCAAATACAACGACATCGGGGTAGCAAAGACTGAGGCATTGTGAGACCGGACCGTCTGATATGCAACTGAGAATGGAGATGGTGATGGGCCCACAGGGTAACGTTATGTTAGACCAATGTGGTGTAATAGCAGCGCTATCAAGCGAGGGGTGAGCCGCAGCCTATCATGTTGGAGGAAGCTGGAGTCGAGCCACTTTTGATCCATACCTTGGCATCGACGGATAATCCAAGATAAGACGGGCTTGGGGCGTGTAATGTGCTGGTGGATTAGAAATCGTGCACCATTATACGATGAGACCATCGAATCCCTGGATGATGCCGTCGGTCTTGCCTTTCAGTGGAGGAGGGATCTTGATCGCTACGACAAACGGAGATAAGAAAGCATAAAAAAGAGGGGAAGGACAGAAATGAGGGGTCAAGACCAACGAGTTCCGCGACATCCGTTGCACTTCTTGTTCTTGGGTGGGAGGCAGAAGGCGCCATGATGGGTGGTGATGATGTGATCGGATCCCGTACAACCACGGCGAGGAACGCCCAGCTCCATGGAGTACATAAAGTCGATATGGACGGAGTAGGGACCGGCTATTGCCGTAGGATTAACCACGGTTGCCTTTTGAAACCTTCTCATTAATTCGACTCCAGCATCATGGCTCCTGCTCCCATTGACCCCAGCATCGTCGATGTCGCGGAGCCTCTCAAGAAGACCCTCCCGCTGCCCCCAGCGACTCGGGAGCGACTAGAAAAGGCCGGCGTGGATCTGTCGGAGGGCTATCCGTACCGGCCGTCGCGTCCTCTATACAAAGATGACGTCTACAACATCCGCAACCACGACCGGCCACATGTGGACCCCGCTACCCGTGCGGACCCAGAAAAGAAAGCGCTCCTGTCGGCGGCCAGAGAGGTCATCCATCTGACCAGGCACATTGGCACGGAGATCGTGGGGCTGCAGCTCAAGGACTTGACTGACCAGCAGAAGGATGAACTGGGGCTGTTGATTGCGGAGCGGAGTGTGGTCTTCTTCCGGGACCAGGACATCTCGCCCCAGCAACAGAAGGCTCTGGGGGAATGGTTTGGCGAGATTGAGGTCCACGTAAGCCCATTCCTGCTCTCTTTCCTGTCTGTGGCGGGAAAGGTGTCGCTTGCTAAGGGCCTGTTCAGCCCCAAGTGCCGCAAGTCCCAGGCGTCCCAGGCGTGACAGTCATCTGGCCTGCTCTGCAGGCAACGGAAAACCCTGCCAACTTCCGTCGCCCGGGAGGAGCTTCCCGTTGGCATACAGACCTGGTGCACGAACGCCAGCCGGCGGGAGTGACCCATCTGCACAACGATACTATTCCCAGCATCGGCGGAGACACGCTCTGGGCCAGCGGATATGCAGCCTACGAGAAGCTGTCTCTGGCGTTCCGTAAGATTATCGACGGTCGCACGGCGATTTACCGATCTGCCCACCCCTATTTGGACCGCAATCACCCGGAAGAGGGCCCGAAGTTCATTGAGCGCGAGCATCCTCTTGTCCGCGTTCATCCCGCAACAGGTTGGAAAGCCCTGTGGGTGAATCGAGCGATGACCGATCGCATTGTCGGTCTGGATAAAGCTGAGAGTGACCTGATTCTGGGCTATTTGTGTGATGTGTTCGAGAAGAACATTGACATCCAGGTTCGCTTCAAATGGAGCCCGAGGACAAGTGCGCTGTGGGATAACCGGTAAGTAACTCTTGCTCGTGAATCTAAGGCACCACTGACGTGCGCAGGATTACCATCCACAACGCCAGCTGGGATTATGAGGGATCCGAGCCTAGACACGGCACCAGAGTCACGTCGCTTGCGGAGAAGCCCTTCTTCGACGCGAGTGCCCCAACTCGGAGGGAGAGCTTGGGCTTGTTAGATAGCGCTGAAAAGGAAGAATTGGCAAAGGCCAACTAGCAGAACATCTGCAGATTCAATACGATACGAAATTTATGGTTTAAGAGGGTCCTCAATGGCAGTGTTGGCCTTGTATGTGTAATATTGCTTTCGGGTTTGGGATCTCCAAAATGAGAGCGACCCTGTTGGCAGGACTCGTACAAATAATAGTTGTATTCGGTGAAAAACTTCTGTCAAGGCCGCAGTTATAGGTAGCTGCAAGGGGCTTTCTGACCTTATAATTTACTGAGCAGACGCGAAGAGTTTGTGACACCTTGTCCACGTTCACTCACCAGTGCCAGCACTCCACAGTGCCGATTGTCGGCCGATTAAACCTGGCATGCTGTATATTTTGCACAATATATACCGTTCAGATATTGCTGCCACGCTTGCGCAAGCGTTAGGCGTCAATCTATTCTAATCGTAAATAGGGTATGTTTCCGGCGAAGTTACTTGCGTCGGAGTATATATATCCAATGGAAGACTTCAGGCGCATAGGCAAACGACGACGTCTCCCCCTGCGGCGCTTTCAAGGGCGTGCGGGAAACGACAGTCCAATATTGGGCCAGGTGGGACAAGTTGTCGAAGCGCATAGTCGAATAGGAAAGCGTAGCCCAGAGGGCCCCTTTCCGCGTCAAGGGAGCAAGATGCAAAGCCAACACCTCCACCGGAGAGATCGTTACCTCCCCGCTCTTGTCCGCGACCTCCTGCACCGTGGGGCATATGACTGCTGCGTCCGAGGAAGGGGGGAATGTCAACGGCGTGGACGTCGCGATCGCGTCGCTCGTGCTTTTGTCCAGGATGACGTCGAAGGGCGCGAAGGAGTATAATCTAGAGATATCAGCCCAAGATCGGAGATCGGCTTGCAGCCAATGCATCGCGTGCGAAGGTTCTTTTGCGCACTCGATCTCTTGTCCGATGCGAATGGCTTCGGCGGAGAAGTCGACGTTCTATGGAGAGAGACATGGGTCAGTGCTCGGTAGAAGCCAGGCGCATCCCCACGAATCGCAGGCACATACCACAATACCATCGCCGGTCCAGCTGCGCTTCACAAACTCGTCGCACAGCTTGGCCCCTAGCTTGGAGATGCCGGGCCCCAAGTGCAGGACGCGAGGGGTGGCCGCCGCGTCAATCGCGGGGCGACCCTCCAGATAGGACAGAACCGCGTCGAGGAGCGTCTCGCCGGAATTCAGCCATTCGCCGACATCGCGACCGGTCGCAAACTTGGTATCCCAGAAGGCCGGGTCATCATAGTCCGGGGTCCCGACTAGTTTCGTGTGAGTCCTCGTCTGTGGCGGGGTGGCCATGGTTTGGGCTGCCACAGAAGAGATCGACTGCGCCGGATCGCGGATAGGACCGGGTCACGTGGAGGCTTATCTTATCGGCACGTGCTGCGTGGAGGGCAGTGGACTAGCCCCGAAGAGGAAGGCGCGTTTCTCCCCTCGCAGACGCCCAGCGCTGCTTCCCGACCGGGTGTTTTGCGTACGTTTTGTGTACACGCCGGCAGCTCGACAGTCGTGGATCATCTCCGGGATGAGATTCCGATCGATATCAGGACCTCTGACTTGGGAATTCTGGCGGCAGTGTGGTCGTTATCGGCAATGGACCAGCGTCCTGGTGGTCTATGCTCCGTATCGGGACCCACAAAGATACATTGTGTTGCCCTAACATCGGTATGGTCGCGACTCGTCATTAGAGCGACATGATGGAATGCTGAGGATCGCGATCCCGATCATCTACGGGCATCGCTGCCGGGATGTAGAATCGGTAGGTAACCGTGATGTCAGGTCATGGAACCCCCTCTTTTCAGAATGAGACTACAAGACACTACAAGAACTGCCTCCGCACCAAAGTAACCCACACCAGGAAGTACCTGGGAAAACTGATGACCACCTAAAATGGAACCCAGCTGTCGGATCTGCGGTTGTTACATACCCATTTACAGCTCGCTTCATAGCATCTCATTATCGCATGTTTTCTATTGGAAAAGACGGAGATGGCGCTTCTGGAAGAGGCGAGAGGGCCCTTTCTATTACAGCCCAGACCACGACCTGCTGTCATCAAGCGCTACAGCAGTCGACCCTTTTGATCTAAACATGTTTAATATCGGGGACAATGGATGGTTGACCCTTTTTCGTGCAAGTCTGTCCCCGCTGTTGAAAATTTGCGTCCGATCATTTGAGCGATCAATTGACATCCTTCTTGTAAAGTTGTATACAGCCCATATGACAACAAGGTGTTCCCTCAAGGCTACCATCTCTCCGGAATAGGCTATTTACCGGGCGCCTACGTCCACGACAGGGTGTACGTACCCATAGATCCGGATTCAGCATGGCTCGGGTTCTTGCGGGGCCACTATGCTACTGTATGCGCTCGACTCATCCCTCCGTCGCATTCCAAATGCAAGTTCCGGCTATCAAGTATACCCAACTTGTTTGAATGCATGCTTCTTCATTCTCGGTGTTGGGACGTGGTGCAGCGTATGTCAGGGCCCGGGGGGGTGGTGGACCTGGAGCACTTGATCAAGAGGTTCGAGTGCCTGCCGCCGCACGGGAGCTTGCCACTTCCACCACTTAACCCCACGCTACCAGATCCAAAGATGTTCCCAGATACTCTTCAAGACCATCATGAGTACCTGAGGTTATATTATAAAGACATCGGATATCTTCCAAGTGTGCGAGAGGCGCTGGTGGAGAGTGCCCAACTCGCGCGGGCACAAAAGAAATCACAGCGTCAGATTTTCAGGAACAAATTCAACATCCCGATTGAAATCATATACGATGTCTGCGAGTTTCTCGATCTGGGTGATATACAGCGCATGCTACTCGCCTTCGAAGAACGGTTCCCCATCACGTACTGGGAGAAATATGTTCCGATGCATCTCATTTTCGAAGCGGAGGGTCTCGAGATGGATTCGTGTAGCCTGGCGGAATTTGCGGGACGGTACCATAGTGAAGAAATGATAACCGAACGCCTGGCTATATTGAATCGAAGAAGGGTAGTTAGCATTTGTGAATTTCTGCAGGCGGGGTGAGGAAGCCAGGTGAGGCAGGATGGGGAGATGGCTAAGGATACTTGTCGGATGTTGCGAGGACACCAACAGTTATGGCAATGTATTGTTTCTTGCGTGAAATTGATAATTTCGTATTCCGATACCTGGTTAATGGATTCAAGCTTGTCTGTTTGGGCCAATAATTCGCTCGAATCATTGAAATACATTCGAAGTGGATACTCGATGACTGGCAATACCGGGGGGGGGGGGATACTTCCTCTGCAATCATACGAGGGTCTGGGCCGGTCTTGTCACTGCGCCTGAAAACAGTGCCAGACCGATGATCGGCTGTCAATCAAAGGCAGGAAGCAGTCACTGCTGCCATGGCATGGTCAAAGTCAAGCCCGGCCTGAGTATTCCCTGCGACCGCTGCACTGGATTCGCGGGCACGATACCCTCAAACCTGCGAGTGAATCGATTCTGGAGAAGATAATCTCGATGAAGTAATCGCCGAACCCAATCGGCCCATCAAGGTTTCATCTCTGGGCGAGCAAACGGCAAGTATTGCCATCCGGCCGCTGCATCGAACGTAAGGCGCCGCCCATCACGGTACTTCTTGTTTGGGCCGGGCTGCGAGTCCTGGTCATCGACAACGCCACCCATGCCCATCCGTCTCGGGGTATCCTATGAGGACGGCGCATCTGAACGGTCTTGGGCGGATGTACCTGAGATGTACTTGGTCGCTTAGCCGGCGTAGCCCTGCGTGCTCGATGATAGGGCCTCTCACGCCCGTTCCAGGGGCGAGTCTGCGCCAACAGCATCAGGCCCAGAGACGCTCTCCAATCACCACCTTCCTGAAAGCAACCTGCGATACGGATCAACCAAGACAGGGATGACGAGAGGTCGAGCCAGCTGTTGCTGAGTGCGCCCTCGTCCTGTGACTACCCCGCATCCTGGGTACGGCGAGGGCATATAAACCTTGTGTCACCCGTCCTGGAGGACGTTTGGCAGGCTACAATTCAGTCTACTGCTCTCAAACACATCACTATCTCACCTAGAACACACTTCTCATCACTAAATTCACACAAACAACTTCTTCAAGATGTCGGCCCCCGTGATGCAAAGCCTCTCCTCCTTGCAATCGTCCGTCGGTGCCTACTCCAGACAGCAACTGGCCACACTACGAAACCGCTTCTTGACCACCGGTAAGCACCCTCGACTCCTGAACGAAAGTCAGCCTAACCTAATGACCACCGTTCAGAGAAACGGCGCAGACGGGCACAGGTGATCGGGACGTCGTTCGCCGTCCACCGACCGGTCTGGATTACGGCCGGGGGCGCCGCGTACACGACGGTGAGCGCGGTGTATCTTACGCTCCGCTATCTGCGGCATCTAAAATGATTGTCGCGTGAGCGAGAGGGGCGGGACTGGGGCTGGGGCCTGGGGCCTGGGGCCACGACATACAGTAGAGGGGGAACTGTCCGCGACAGCGATCTTCAACTCGTTCCGGAGTCATTTTCTTTATTTTTATTTTTGTTGGGTGCCCGCTGGGGTCTGGTCCTTTGGACGGACGGGGTTGTCAGCAGGATGACATAACGGCGTTTACGTGTTTCGCTGGCCATGGGCCAATCCTATCATGTAGTATCTATCACAATGAGATGACCATACATATACACAACCTCTACCTTCGTACACTCGATGTATCCCACGGCCTGCATGATGAGGGGCAACCTTGCCTCGGGGGATTCCCTAGGTCGACAGGGATGAGCGTGAGTGATCTCATTGCACCAGGGGGGGGGGGGAGTAGCTACCTACCTTAGCACTGCCTAATATGTGACCAGCTCCATCCGTACTAATGCACCGCGATGCAGTACACGGGACAGGGATGCGCTGCAGCGACCAGCGCAGTCAATTTACCTCAAACCCATTGGATCACACCACGCTGCCTCAGCGGCAGCTCAGCCCATACTGTAACGTGGGCTGATCCTCTCTTTTTCTCTGGCAGTCTGGACACGACACGACCATTTATCTCTCCATCAACCATCAACCATCAACCATCAACCATCAACACACTATCAAACATCACTGCTATGCTCACTGCTAGGTATGGTCGAAGTGGGCCATACCCCAGACCCGCCCGTTTAAGTTCACTCTTTCAGCGCAGCTCCGACCCATCCGGTACTAGGGGGTGACATCCGCGACTGTCATGGAGGGCGACCCTCGGTTTTCTGCTGCCCGCCATTGGCCTGGATCCCCCTCGGCCTTGCAGCAAACTTCCACTACCCCGCTTCGCGCCCGCCAGTCACAGCCCGCCTCGGGCTCCGTTGCATGATCACCCCCGGATCCTTGGCACCCCCGCACCCGCTAATCGTGTGAAAGGCCTCGCGCAGTGAGCTGACCGGTACTTGCGCGGTACTTACGGGTTAGTTTCCGGCTGCCTAACACGCTTCGTGGGCTTTTTGTCACATACTTACAGGGATAGGAATGCGGGAAATGCTCCGTCGTGGACGGACAGGTTGGCACTGATATATAGCAAGTAGCAACGGCTGCATGTAGATCATACACTAGGGGGGTACGTACAGGCTTAGTGGGCGCTAGCTGAGGGGTTGGAGAGCTTGAATTGTCAATAGCTGGGGTTTGGTTTCTGGGTTCTGTTTTGAGGAGGAGGGGGTGATGGAAGGATGTGAATACTGCGAGTGTTTTGTGTTGGTGTTTCAATCAAGGGCCGGGTGCGACTGATTTGTTATTGGGTGGTCATTAATACAGGATCATATTTACAAATATGTTAGCATTACTCAACAACCTGGCCTGCTGGCCCAATGGTAAGGCGCTTGACTACGGATCAAGAGATTGCAGGTTCGAATCCTGCGTAGGTCATTCTTTTTGTCTTTTTTTTACTTCTGTCGGCTTGCTTACCTTTTTACCAAATACTCCGACCAATAATAATAAGCAAAATATCCTGTTCGGTGCATCATTCTCGATCACGGAGGAACACGTTCGGTTTATGTTCCGATGTATCCCACACAAACATTATAGTTATTACAGCATTTTCGGTGGAGGTGGGAGGGGCCATGGTTGTGGTTGTGGAGAAATGGCAGAGTGCTTCTCTTCTCAAATCTTCTCCCTGATACTTTCAACATGTCGAACCACTTGATTCGTACACCTGGGTCTAAAACTAGTACATATAACTAAGCTCGAGTCTAGCATAATGCCTAGTGTCTATAACCCTGCCTGAGGCCGCATTTGTTACTGCCAGATCTAGTCCGAGCTCCTTGTCCGAAGTCCGACTAGCAGATAGATAACCGGCTGCTCCTTCGACTAGATCGACAACACCCAACACGAGATTTTAAAGGATGATGGAGATGGAAAAGCTTAACAGAATAACTCTCACTAGGCAAAAAAAAAAAAAAAATTTACTCCAAATACTTCCCCCCTGTCTCCTCATGAATCACATCGAACATCGGCTTCGCACTAAAATACCCCGCCGCGGCGCCCCCCGTCGTCTTATACGTGAACGCCGCATCCGCATCATCAATCTTGATCGTCTGCCCGCCCCGCCCCGCCGCCGCCGCATCCGCCATCAGCTGCGCCTGGCAGCACTTCTCCAGACACACGAACCAGAACACCGTCTCCTCGATGGACTGGCCCACCGTCAACAGCCCGTGGTTCTGTAGCAGCGCGGCCTTTTTGCCCCCGAGCGCTTTCGCGATGTTGTGCCCTTCTTCTTCCGCCAGGACGACTCCGTTGAATTGCGTGTAGACCACGTGGTCCTGCGTTTTGTTAGTTATCTATCTGGTTATGCAGGTGTGCAGGTGTGCAGGATATGCAGGATGGGGATGCACAGCGCGAAGAGGTAGATACATTATAAAAAGCGCACGCATCCTGGGTAATAATATCCAGCGGCCTGCCCAGCGCACAAAACGCGCGGCCATGGATACTGTGACTGTGCGCGGCGCAGAGCACGTCCAGTCGCGCAGTGTGGATGGCGTGGTGGATCATGAAGGCCGCGGCGTTGAGCAGCCTCACGGGCCCGCCGGCGATCACGGTCCCGTTGTGGTCGACTTGGATCAGGTCTGAGGCTTTGATCTGCGAGAAGGCCACGCCGAAGGGGTTCACCCAGAAGGTGGTCGGTTCGACGGGGTCGCGGAGGGTAATGTGCCCGGCGATTCCTGGATTGTTATTATTACTTAGTATCGGGGTAGTTGGGGGGTTGGGGATTGGAGATTGGGGGTTGGGTGTGATGTGAGAATGGGGTTGGGGGGGAGGATACCCTCATCGTAGCCGTATTTTCCAAAAATGCGGAATGCGGCCGCCAGACGGCCCTTCAGGTACTCGCGCTCTTTGTATTTGTCTTCGAAGATGGGCGGGCGGGGGAAGTTGGAAGAGGGCTGTTTGACTTTGGCGGAGGAGGCGCCGATTTCTTGCGTGGATTGTCGGGTTTGCAGGGTTGTGGTGGTGGCGGTGGTGGCGGTGGAGGTTTCGGTGGAGGTGGGAGGGGCCATGGTTGTGGTTGTGGATGTTGTTTGGGATTGAGTGGTGTGGTGTGGTTGGTGATGGTGGTGTGACAGGGATAGGATGATGGGTGAGAGTGAGAGTGAAGGTGAAAGTGAAAGTGAGAGTCGGTGAGTGAGGATGGATGGATGGATGGATGGCAACAGCTTATCTGATCAGCGCGGGGTCGGATAAGTAAACATGGCTAACCGACGGGTTTGGGGCCGAGGTGCGGCGCTGGTTCCGGTGTGAGGTATCTGGCGAGATGCTATCTAGTATCTACTACATACTACCTTACACAGTGGTGCTCTGGAGGCTTATCGCGATCGGTCGCCCACGGATGATGGGATCCTCAATTCTGAGGTTGATTCTATCTATATGTCCTATGGTAGGAACAAGACCACTGCGATAGATCTCATTTACTATTCCACCCACGAGGTAATACCCGTCCAGTACCGAAACCCACGTCCAAAGTCTATAGCTCAAGCCTCATGAATGAGTCGATGGTGGGCCGATACGTCAGAGCCCGGGATGGCCAATGAGCGGCTACAGGGGTAATCGCACGGCCGGCATTCGCTGGGCCGCCCCCACCAGCACTTCATACAGTTGCTGATCGCCCGCGCTTCTCGCGGCCTGCATCGCCTGCGGGATGCCAAACAAGGGCTTCAGGTCGCCCGCGCACACCGTGTCCGGAGGCGGCAACTCGCCGGTCTGGAAGTACCGGCGGATCGCCTTGTGGGTGCACACCGAGGGCGCAGCCAGGGTGGAATGCTGCGGCGGGTTAGCGGTCTTGAAAATTGCCCGAGGTCGCGGACTTACCCCCTCAGAGTCTTGCTGCAGAAGCACGGAGCCGGGGAACCGTCGGCTCATTTTGCGCGCACTGCACACGTTAGTCACTGTCGCGACAGGGCCTGACGAGAACATGCCTGCGCAGAGGAGTCACGGGGTCGAGGATGTTGGTGACGAAAAGCAGTGGGTGGGAGGTGTTGGCCGCGATGCGTCCTGGACGGTTAGCGACGGTCGTCACGGCGAAGGAAGCCTGCTTCTTACCTGGAAGCTGCCACTTGGGCTTCACGTCCCATCCCACGCAGTTCAGCCCCAGGCCAGCCCAGTAGTCGCCCAGCATGGCGCTGTCCTCGCGCAAGGACTGCCAATACCGACCGAAGGTGTCCTCGTCGGCGGATTGGAGATACTCGGCGTCCGCACACAGAATCGCCGCGCTGGAGTATTCTTCGTTGTACCCCGGGACCTGGCACGCGGCCGACCACGGGCCCCCCTGGAGACACTGGGTCGACGGGCAGGATGGCGAGCGGCCTCCCACTTTGAAGTCCGCCATCGGTGCCCCGTTGCCCTGAGCCAACGCGCTGGCGTACTCGGCTAGCAGAGGGAACCCGCGCAGAGGCTGATACAGGGCAATCCGGACGATGTTCTTCAGATCGCTCCAGGTCACGACTTCCGGCCCCCGCGTACTCGACGAAGGCACCGGAACTGACCGGTCGTAAAGGGCATTGTCCACAGCCATGAAGGATTCTTCGATAGCGGCTGCTCCACCTTCAGTGTAAAAGGGGCAGTTCTCCGAGCCCACCGCTTCGCAGTACTCCGTGAATCGCGCGAAAATGGCATCGGCGTCCTCGATCGCGCTGTGCCCGTCCCCCAGATAGTACTTGTCCGCGTCCACCACGGCATCCAGAACGGCTCGGTGGATGCGGTCCGGGAACAGAGTCGCGAACGTGGACCCCAGGATCGTCCCGTACGATCGCCCCCAGTACTGGATCTTCTCCTGTCCTGGATTCCATCTGGTCCGTGCCGCAAGTGTCTGATGCGGGTCATAGCCATGTGTACGATCGCGCTCACGCTGTTCCGCCAACCCCTGTTTCTCGCGCCATTGCCCGTGTCGCTCGACAATCTCCAGCATATCCCGGGCGACAGGCAGCGTGTTGATATGCTCCCCCAAGGCCTCTTCCCCGTCCCGGAGCGGCGTGGTCAGGTTGGCAGAGCATCCCGTGTTGAGCGCGATCGCCCGATCCCAGTTGCGCCGGAACGCATCCTTGGAGCTGCCCAGGATGCCTTCCGCCGCTGCCTGCAGCTCCCAGTTCCGCTGGGAGAAGAGGTTGGGAAAGCAACTGAACCCTGGCGTCGTGTTGTTGACCCCCCGGGGATCGAACCCGATGATATCGAAGTATTTGTTCTCCGCGCGTGATGCTACGCTTGGGTCTTGCTCCGCATCCACGATGGTCTGCACATCCCGCCCCCCGAGAAGAACCATGGCAACACCCGAGCCACCAGGGCCACCTGCACGTGGTATTAGCAGACTATAAAGTTGTCTCGATGGGGGTCGTACCGGGGTTGACCAAGACCGCGCCGCCATATCGCGGATCCGTGACCGGCACCTTGGCTGGTAGACGAGCGACGGCAACCGCAACGTGTCGGCCTTGCCCGTCGGTCCGGTGGTAGTCCATGGGGACCCGGAGACGGGCGCACTGGAGGCCATCGAAGCAGTCGTGGTACTCGAGGGTCGGCGATGGGGTGACCTGGTGCGTCGTTAGCTACCTGGGCTATCTCGTTACGCGAAGAGTACGCACTTGGTCCCAACTAAAGTCCGCTACCGGCAGGGCACGACTGCGCGGAGTCTCCCCGGCCTGGAAGGGCGATGTCCACCATACGAGTCCCGCTAAGGCTACCAGGGCGACTCCAATGCTGTGCATCACGTTCCACCGCGGCCGGGGGGGTGAGAGTTGTACATAGTGGTCCGGGAGGGTGGAGAAGCCGAACGCCTTGGAGGGGTCCATCGGGGGCCTGGGTGCGAGACACAGTCTCCAAGAGTCACCCTTGGAGACGCAGGCTGCTAGGGAGATGGGGTTTAAATGCAGAGGGGCTATCGCGGATCGCCTGCCTGAGACATTGGGCCGGCTGACATGAACCCCACCCGCAGCGATCACCGGTTTGCGGCGAGGGTCCAGTCTGCACAGTGCACACTGCACAGGCACAAGTTACCGCACGGCGAATGGCACGACCCAAATTTCCAATCCTCGCGAAGTGGGGGATAGGCTGAGCTTCAGCTGGCGGGATTGGGACAAGCCTGTGAAAGCAAAGAAAGAGATGGCGGCCGGTTTGAGCGGCCCGATTTGTTGGACCGGGCAGGGATACCGCGCTAGCCCCAACTCTGGCCATGCACTAGCGCCGCTTCGGGGTCTAGTAGGGCCGTCGCGGGGCTTCACTGGCTGCGCCTTATCGCTACAGGTGGAATGCCAGACAATCCAGGCATGTATAATAGTATTTGCTACACGCACCGCCGGCAGTGGCCGTCCCCGGATGATAGAACAATGGTATATAGTACACTCCTCCCACTCATTGTTATAGCCGGCGCTGCCTTTTGATCTGTCTCTCTACCTTCGGGCCGATGACCTCGTATCGGCCGGCGATCCGAAGCTCGATCTTTATTAACAGGTTGATCCATTGTCGGTAGTCGCCGTGGACAGCCTCCGGGGCTGGCGCTGCGTCACGAACCTCCGGAAGAACGCTGTCCCAGAGCTTCAGGATGCGTAACTGATCACCATACACGATCCCCATATCATACTCCAACTGGGTCAAATTGCTGGCGAAGTCTCGCACAGACTGGTGCGGCCTCTGGCAGGCTAATCGGTATCGGTGCGCAGACGGATCCACAGATGGATTCTCAGCCTTGGTCTCGTGTTTGAAGGTTCCAAAAAGGTCCCCGAAATCATCCCAACGATCCAGACCCGGGTTTGCTATGACATATTCATCCCATTTGCGCCGAAGGAAAGCAGACATGTGGCGCCGAACCTCTGTCATCTTCCGCAGCTCTGTATTGTAGTAGTACGATTTCACGGAAAAGTGACTATCGAGACGGAACACAATATCGTGACAGCTCTGATGAGTGTTATCGCGCAACAGGTCGGTCACTTGAAGGCAATGCCTCTCGGGTATGATTTCGATGGGCTTCTCCGAATGGGATCACTTGATGCCCTGCGCGGGCTCTTCGAAAGGGTCGAAGCCTGCGAAGGAAGGAGGCCGGGAGATGAGGGTTTCCAACGGCGTGTTGGGGCTGCGAGCGATTTCTTTCGGGGATCGAGGGCGGAGCGTGCGAATGCGTTGTTGGTCTAGCGCGAGCAATTGCTCCTCGCGGGCGAGTCGGCTGCGGAGGCGTAGCAGGGCGCGTTGCCTTCTGACTTTCTTCAGCTCCTCCTTCAGGTGGTCGAACTCCGAGTTCAAGCCCGCATCCGTGTCGGGGACGGGGGCCGATTGATCCATGGCGCGGGGCAATGAGAAAGGAATGGTATGGGCTCGGATGGAATGGTGTAGTATAGAGCGGTGGCAGTGGTGTCTCGCGACAGGGTGCGGTAGTAGTTGGGAGACTGAATCCAATCTGCCGCGATCCGCGGGAGGACGCGTGTGCCGCGTCGCTCACGTGAGGACGTGTGACTGTGGTCCCGGCTGGGGAAAGTGGCTCCGCTCTCCGCATCCCTTCCCGGTGGCTTGTCGTCGAATGCGGTGCTCCAGATGCTCCGCAGACTTCATCTCTTTTGCCTCTGCAGGCGTGGAAACTGAGCCCGACTGGTGCAGTTGCATAGTGTGCTTGCAGAGTTGATGGCGATCTGGCGAGTCGAACCCCAGTTCACCGCAACACCCGCGGCTTGACTCTGGCAGGCTGGCAGACTGCACACTGCACACTGGCAGGTCGGCTCCGGTGCCCAGTCCGGGAGTAGTTCAGAGCCCCCGCAGGATCGCATCGACTAATGCATCTCTTATCATCGACTGCTCAGACGGAATGGTCACATTCCTCGCCCGCTTATTCTTGAGAAATGGCCTGCGGTGCCGATCCCCGGGCGGATGGATCCGCCTGTCGGTGGCTGCCCAGTGCCTTGCTGTGATGGCGAATCGAACCGCAATCGGAGCTGCGGGCTGCCACCCCCCGCCGACTGGAGTCACGTTGGCTGATGTCTTCGTCATGTCGATCCTCGCCTGTCCCCATGTCCGCGCCCTCCATTTATCCATCCCTCCTCCTTTCTCGCCCCGACCCGGTGCGGTGCGTAATGGTCGTGTGGTGGCCGACAGCCCCCTTCGTGCGACCCCGTGGCAAACGCTGTCTGCTAACGTCCCGCCTTGGTGACCAGGGATGGAGATAAGTGAGTCAAGCCCTTCGCGCTAGCTTGGTCACTCGACTCTCGGTTTTTCTTCGGCATCCACCGCTTTGCTCTCAGTTTGCGCACCATAATACATACCTCATGCTGTCCGCCGAAAGACCGTCTGCTCCGCAATCATAACACCACAATGGCCGGCGGGACTCGATTCTTTCGACCGTCAGCGGCTGAGGACGCGGTCCATCCTAGTCTGACGACCGCCGATGAAAAGCATGCCAACTTCGACATCACCGTCCAGGAATCGATCCCAGTGTCCCCCGATGGAACTGGGGCGGCAAAAATCCAAGCCGCTGAGGCTGTGAGCGGGCGAAAAGGCAGATATCTGCTGTTTGCCGGGTATGTGGATTCCATCCCAGTACCTAAATGATTGCTAATGTCTCAGGCTTGCCATGATGATGGTCATATAGTAAGTCTGCTAGCTCATTGGTAGCCCGGGAACTCTCTGACCGTTGTGCACGTGAAGTGAACTGGACAACTCCACCGTGGGAACCTATCGCAACTTCGCGACGTCGGACTTCGATGCGCTGGCCGAGCTGGCTACATTAAATACCGCGGCAAGCATTATCTCCGCTGTCACCAAGCCTCCGATTGCCAAAGTCTCCGATGTCCTCGGACGAGGTGAGGCGTACCTTTTCACCGTCACCTGCTATGTCGTGTCCTACATCCTCTGCGCCTCCTCGAAGACCTTCAATACCTATGCAGGTGGCTACGTCCTCTACTCTGTCGGGCAAGCCGGCACGTCGTTTCTCAACGCCACCATCGTCTCGGATCTGTCGTCGATGCGATGGAGAGGATTCGCCTACAATATCCTCTACCTCCCGTTTCTCGTCATGCCGTGGGTGTCCGCGTTCATCGTGGAGAGTGTCGTGCACGGCATTGGCTGGCGTTGGGGAATTGGTATGTTCGCAATCCTGATGCCGTTTGGCGCCATCTTCATCGTCACGACGCTTCTAGTCTTCCAGAAACGGGCCAAACTTGCGGGCCTGGTCCTGAAAGAACAGCTGAATTTCTACGACTTCTGCTCGCGCATTGACCTGGGGGGGCTGCTCCTCCTCAGCGGCGGTTTTGCTTTGGTGCTACTCCCCATCACACTGGCCGCCACGACTGCTAGCCGATGGAAGACGCCTTGGGTCGATGCCCTCATCGCCGTGGGTGTGGTGATCCTTGCTTGTCTGTACCCGTACGAGAAATATATCGCCCGGCACCCCGTGGTCCCTGTGCGCTATTTCTGGAACATGTCGGTGGTTATCCCAGTGATCTTGGTGTGCGTCGACAACATCAGCTTTGGCGCCACGCACACGTATCTGTATGTCTGGTCCGAGGTGTCGCACGACTTCTCGGCGCGCAATGCGCAGTTCCTCTACTATACCAACGGGGTCATGCAGGCGCTGGTCGGCATGGGAACTGGCCTGCTGATGTACCGCCTGCGGTCCTACAAGTGGATTGGAGTCGTGGGGGCAGTGGTTCGGATGGTCGGCTACGGGGTCATGGTCCGCCTCCGCACCAACCAAAGCTCGGTAGCTGAGCTGTTCATCGTGCAGCTCGTCCAAGGAGTCGGGAGCGGCATCATCGAAACCATCGGCGTTGTTGCCGCCCAGATCTCAGTGTCGCATGCCGAAATGGCTCAGGTCACGTCGCTGGTCATGTTAGCGGCGTACCTGGGCAACGGGATTGGCTCTGCGATTGCAGGAGGGATCTATTCCGGACAGCTGCGTCAACAGCTCCGGTCGCACTTGGGGTCGGGTGTGAGTACCGCCACGGTGAATCGGCTGTACGATTCCATCACGGGCACGCTCCCCGCTTGGGGGTCTGCGGAGCGAACGGCGATAGACCGAGCTGTAAGTGACTCACTCCCATTTGGTGTTTATCTGCTGACCCGTTTTAGTATTCTGATGTGATGGGGTACGTTGATGCCCGCGATATGATAGACAATACTGACTGGTGTAGGACCATCACTATTGCCGCTCTGGCATTCTCAGCGCCCATTGTAATCTTTGCGCTGCTCTTGCCAAACAAGAAACTCGGGTATGTTGCCATGCTTTCCAACTATTGACGTTACTGACAGACACAGGGACGGGCACAATCTCGTCCAAGGCCAGGAGCCCCCCACCCGCTCCGAGTCCACGCTGGTGGACGAGAAGGCCGCGCGAGGGAGGGCATCCGCATCCGGGGCTACAGGTCTAACGGGGACCATGTCGGCATGATTATAAATTACGATTAGATGTTCCAATAGCACACTCGATATGGCAGCACATGCTCTAGATAATAAGCAGATCCGTCACGCAGGTAAACTCACGGTCGGGCGTTGACTCCAAGGCGTTGGTGACCAGGTTCCAGACATTCTGATCGAAGATCAGGCTGATATGCCCGACCGAATCCTGGGGGCATGTATCCTGCACCCACTCATTGGTCACGCCATGCTCATGGACGAACGCCACTTCCGGCGGGGTGACAATCTCATCGAAGTGTGTCGCAATGACCGTCATTACATTGCCCGGCTGCACGATAGGCGTGCCATCATTCAACTGCTCCACCGCCGGCCCGCCAATAATCAAATCATTGCACGCATCGCACCCCACTGTATCCAGTACATCTCCAAACAACTCCCTTGATGTATCCCCAAGAATAAATGTAAGATCGTAGATGCCGAAATTATCCGTCCCGTTCGTCGGAGGCGCCATAGCCACAATCTTATCAACCATCTCCGAGATCCCTTCCTCGAACTTGGGCACGTACAGGCTCTGGAACCCGCCTTCCGAGTGCCCAACAAGGTCGATCTTAGCCCCCGTCTTCTCTTTCACCTCGCGGATGTAGGCCGCAATCTCCTTGGCGGAATCTTCAATGGGCTTCGGCCCCCCAATAAACGGCAGGATATCGGACGCGCCGTATGTTGTCGCGAACGAGCAGTAGCCCCGGTCCTGCAGGTATTGCTGGAAGGGAGTCCAGCTATCCTCGGCGTTGGCGAGCAGACCGTGCAGCAGCACGACAGGATTCGGGTGGGTGGTGCTGGTGCAAGCGAAATCATTGGTACCGGCGGCGAGGGTCGGCACGGCGACAGCTGCTGCTGCGCATATAAACAAACGAAAACGAGAGGAAAGATGCATGGTGTGCGTGTGGTGCTTGCTTCAGGCAGGCCCCAAGGATTGACTGGGGTAGGTGTAGTAGGCCGCGTGAGTCACACAAAGGTGGGTGAAGAACAACAACCGAACAAAACAGAACAGACTAGAACACCCTTCCATCCCCTGGCCTTTATTATGAATGCTCACGGCCATGAGCCTGGGCCTGGAATTCTCTCGAAGCCCGATCCAGGGAGAGCCTGTCGATCGCAGTGATGCTGTGTCTGCGATGTTCATTCCTGCGCCGCGCTAGCAACCGCCCATTGGCTGGCGGGCGCCACCCCGGCATGCACCGTCCAGCCGCTATCCCCGATCAAGCCAAGCGTGGCTCTTCACGGAACAACGCCATCCCCTTTTAGGATGCAGAGTAAGTACTTCTCATCCGATGCTTCAGGATGGCTTCACACTGGGATCACAAGCCAGACCCTACTAGATGTCACTGTGAGAAAGTGAAAGTGTGAAAACTCTGACTGATTCAAGGGGGGTATAAATACCCCTCTTCCCCCCCTCCTCTCTACAGCTTTTCTTTTCTCACTATCTGCCTTTTTTTTATGACAAGTCTGTAGGCTTAAAGGAGCTTTGGTTGTTATAGCTCCTGGGGGGCTTCGACATGGACTTTTACATGTCTTATCGGGTACAGAGTACTCCACTGAACCTGTGGACTTGCTTCCTTCTTTCTATCTGTTTCTAATACCTTTCACACCCCCTTTACTCTCGTTATCTTGAGGGGAGAGTGCAACCACGCAGCTACCTGGCTTGTTGGACTGGGCTCGTGTCCCTTTCCACGCCCCGGCCTTCGACCACCAACTCTCAAAGCAGCCTTGCGGTTCTCGACACTTATCTTATGCTCCCTCCCCGTCCCCGATGATGGGGCGATTCAAGGAAACTGTCCGTCTGTCCGTCTCGCCAGACAGACCCCCAGCCAAAGGAACTTTCTACCCCAGCAGCCGTGGCGTTCTTCTACGACTGAATAGTCAACCCGACCAAGAACAACCTGAACAAGAACATTTGCTCTTTGTTTGTCCGCCTTCCTCTCCCTTTCTATTGTCTTGTCTCTCGCCTCTCAACTCGATCCTGATCGTTCTCATTAAAGGTGGATGTCGTGTTAACGTTCAACACTCAATATCCAACGGCTTTGGGGGGGTGGAAAGAAGTGGCGTTATACTGAACCACAAAACAAAACCACAACGAAGAACATTCAAGACTCGCATTGCGTTCCCGTCCCATTTAATGGGGTTTTGTTCTCCAGGTTGTGTACCACCTGGGGTGGTGTGCGTTTGGCGCTGCTAAACTCGACGCGTTGGAAATCTTACCTGTGCTTGTCGACAAAGACAAATACAAATGCAATGAGGGAGATCACTAGAAGCAGACTCTCAACCCTGCGTTGGATCTCTACTAAATGTGGCTTTTTTCTCAGGTCGTGTACCACCTGGTAGGAGGTGAGCTTGGCGCTGCCGAACTCCACCTCCCGAATGGGGTCCTTGCAAATTGACATTTCTTTGTCTGGTGTCTGAACATAAAATGAGAATGCTTACAGCAGGCTATTAACCCGGCGCTGGGCTGGGCTTATGGACATGTCATGTCATGTCATTTCACGTCATGTCACACTCAATGTTCGGACTCGACATCTGAGATATTCTATTCTCCCGACTCGCTCGGCTATCGTCCGTCCGTCCCACCCAACAGGGTGCTTATCGATCGGCTGCTGCTGTCGCTGACTGGCGATCATTGAAACCGGCCTTTTTATACTGCGTGTGAGGGGAAAGGTAAGGGCAAGGGTAAGGGGGGGGGTTGGCTTCCCGCGCAAGCTGAACCTTGCTCTTTCGAATTCACAACAAACTGTATTCGACAGGGTGATATATTTTACGGTCCTGGTTGAAATTGAACCCTTGCCCGTGGTGGTGCGGTGGGGTGGGATGGGATGGGATGAGCGATCTCATCCTTACAACTCCCCTATCTCACCTCACCGTCTGAACAACCTGGTCCTTGAGGCCTTGTTTGTTGGTCTTTTCTCTTCTTCATTACGTGTGCCTTTTATGAGAAGGAAATCAAATGTCGATGATGGCGAGGCACCCGGCACCGCCTGACGCCGCCCACAAGAAGGCAGACATTTGGCTCGGTCCGTCCTGGGCCGAGTTGAACGGCCCGACTATGAGGCCTTCCTTCCTGTGTGACCGTCCAGAGAGAGAAAAAAAATTATCTTCTCCCAAGACATCTCATCATGAGGTGTGGTGGTTGGTTTGGCTTGGGGTGATGATCAGGATGATTGCAGGTATGGAAAATTTATGTTCATCTTTTGGGATGGGTATGGGAGAGGGGAAAATCTTCCCAGGATATCTAATGTGGTGGGGTTGGCTTGGTGATCAAGATGATCGCAGGTATGGAGAATTGTGTTCGGTTTGGTCTTGAGACAATGGCTCAGGGGGGTCAGATGGGCTGTTGAGTTGGAGCATTGTGAGGGGAATATTTCCCAAGACATCTTTTCATGATGTGGGGGTGATGTGTTGTGGTTCGGCGATCAAGATGATTGCAGATACGGAAGATTCAATGTCGATCTTGTTCTTCGACGGCCCAAAGAGGGCAGGCCGTCTGTTGTGTTGGAACAGATATGGGTGCCTGTGTTGCTGGCCTGGGAGGAAACATCCTCTCAAGAAATCTTATCATGAGGTGTCGTGGTGGTGCTGGTGCTGCTCGACTTCATGATGATCACAGGTACGGAAAACCTTTGTGGGCTTTATCTTCAAGGAAAGATAAAAGCCCCTGTGACGAGATCAAAGCCTCTCAAGAAATCTTATCATGAGGTTTCGTGATGGCTGCCCTAGTTCGAAGATCAGAATGATCGCAGGTACGGAAAACTTTTGTTGGCTTTATCCTCTGGGCAGGATAAAAGCCCCTGTGGTGAGAGAAAAACTTCTCTTAGGAAACCTCATCATGAGGTGTGTGTTCGTGTTCGGTCTTCAATAATCGAACACAAAATGACACGGATCCATATCGATCATAACACTGGTCGGCCTGGTTCGATTCTCAAGACAATCGCAAGTACAGAAAACTTGTTTGAATCATCTCAATACATTGTATGAGGTGCTTCTGATTCGGCTCTCAGTAGGATCGAACGCAGAATCAAATCCCACCAATACGCCTTATTATGCTGGTGCCGGTGGTCCTTCTCGGGTCCTAAGATGATCGCAGGTACGAAAAATTTATGTTTGCTTTATCTATGGACAAAGACAGGGCCGTTGTCACCTAGGCCCTCCTCGAAGAGTCAGGCCCGTGGTCAAGACTAAGTTCTGTCTGGCCTGTTGTCAACGGTGACTGGATAGACTGGTGCTCGTCTGCATTATCTTGCAGCGGGCTATGATGCCTTTGACAACCGGTGGCTTGGTTTGATTCCAGAACAATTTCGAGGAAATGTTCTTGGCTTGGGCGGCCTTTTAGATACTTTGTCGGTGGTGATGAAAGAACCTGGTGCTCGTCTGCATTATCTGCAGATGGAAATGATCCTGGTAAAAACTGGGGTCTGGTTCCACTGAATCAGAACAAGTTCGAGGAACTTTTGGCTTGGTAGGCCTTTTGGATGCCATTTTGCTTTGACTGTGGTTGTCTGTTTCGAAGGCACCATTCTGATTTGACCGTGGTGTCCGTTTCAAAGGACACCATCTTCACCATGGTGCCTGGGTGTGCCTTTATAACAGATGAGCAAAGGTTTGACTCGAATGGCGATCTGTGTTTCACCAAAGGAAACATGTTTAACATGTTTCCTGTGTGCGCCTCTTCTTAACACAGACGAACAAAGATTCGTGACAACTCCTCCATCACGTTGCGCGGTGTGCGTCTCCCTTAGATGTCATAGCAACCGATCCTTCTATCATCTCTGCGGATGGTCCTTGAGATCAGCTTAAAGCTGCTGCTTCGCTTTGCAGATCCGCAAGCAGTATCGATTGCCTGCGTACCGGCTGGTTCATTGCTGCCAGATAATAGAATCGAAGATCAATCGAATACTCCTCATGAGTATCCCTGATGCACTCCAATGAAGGAGTGCCTGATGCACCGTCTATCATATGCGATGGAGAACAGAAAGAATCTCAATAAAGGCTCGACGAATAATACTTCCAAGAGCGACGTGGAGCATCACGCGGACAGACGTCGTCGAACGGGGCTGCTTGCGCTTGGGCGCCTGCAGCCTCGTTCGGCTTTGGCTCCTTACATTTGGCATAAGTTGAGCATCTTGGCTGTAAGAAAAAGTCTTTACGGCAGGCTACAGACTGCACGAAACAGTCTTCGCGGTAGACATCTCTATGGAATGTTCCGCTGTCCAACTCGCACGGACAGACTTGACAGATGTGGTCTGAATGAATCACAGCCATGGAACAAGGACCATGGCCTGTGCTGTTTCTTTTCGTTACCGAAGGCTTCCGGTGTTAGTTATCACCGACAGAAAGCCTCTTTCGATTGAGCTGATATCGAACGACGAGAATGACGGCCTCTTTCCAATGGGGTCGTCATGCTCCCTTACAACAGTTTGTCGCGCGGCGGAAAGACTGAACTTTCATTTCGAAACTCGGTTTAATAACCTTCTTTTGAAAACCTGGATGTTTTCAATGCGGTCCGATGGTTTGAAACATCGAACCGGGGGGCTCGGCCTCGCTGAGCACAACACTGGCGGCAAATCGAAAGTCTTCGTTTTTCAACGTTGTTACCTGATTGCGATGCACATAGGGGAAAGATATTATCTTTTGAATGATATCTTGGTTACAATTCCAAGTATTTGGGACTGTGATGCGAGGCTTACTCAAAGCAAACAACCACTATTGCCAGTGACGAAAGATCTGGCCGGTCGTCTATTCAGAATCGATTTCGATGGCCTTGGTATATGGAATTTACCAAGTAGTCTTCCTTCGATACCCATCGTTGGCCAATGGTTGGGCAAGGGTCGATTCTTGCACGACACATGGGACGAGACAGTGGCCCTAAAACCAAGACAGTCTCTTCCAAGACATGGCCTGTGGGGCGGGACAGAAAAAGAGGAAGTTCGACTTTTTACGGAAAACAGCAACACTGAGGGTGTTGCTATCCACGCCATCTGCAATTCACGAAAAGATTACTTCATAGACAGTCCATTTGCCACCTCACCCTGGCAATGCCAATTACCTGCGATGAAAGCATTATATATAGAGTCGAACTCTCACTTCAAGGTTTCTAAATTTTAAAATTGAATCGCGACCTCCAATAGTGAGTCGGACCACAAGTCGTCTTTGGACATTCCAGATCTATTCCGAGAAGCAGAGCCACCATGTCTTCCAATTCAAAACCGGGTCTTCCCCAGGTCCCTCTCACAGGGGACACACACCTGGGGAATGATACACTGAAGTGCCTACCAACTTCCTCCTGACTGGGCGGGCGGGTCGGGCCATAGTGATGGCGCCGACCCGATACTGGGTCCTTTCCCACGTTCTTTTCGCCATCTTGCTCTCGGGGTTGAACTCTTCAACCACAATAAATATGTGGAATGCAAATGCGGCCCGACAGAAAAGACCGATTTCGAAGGACTCGTGAAACGTCGGCTGTTCGACCCCGATGTGGACCCAGCCTGGAAATAAATCTACTGTTTACATCCCCAGCACACTTGTGCAGGTGGCCTGTAACTTTTTATGGCATCGCGAAACACAGAAACGACAGCCAACCGAAAATGGTTGCCGTGTCATAAAAACTCGCTGTGAACTGTTTGCGCTTATGCGTGTTTGCTCTGGTTCCTCAAGAACAAGATACTGGGGAGAAAATCTTCACGGGTTCCTTTCTTCCTCAGATAGACGCTTTCTGTACATCTAGCAAGAAGGTCAACTGGGCATGAAATTTGCGGCATCTGTCGTCTTAGGATTTAAAAGACACCGTGAAATGTGACCTTGTTCTTCAAGGTATGCCATCGATGAGGCAGAAGACTCTTTGCCTATTATTCGGCGGTCGCTGAAGTATAGCTAAACGGCAATTGTTATGAGGATATTGACGAGGTAGAGGCAGCTCGTGGCCATACAAATGGCACTCATTGGTCAATGTGGTGCTGCGACTCGCCAAAACAAGTGGCGGCCCTTTCGATGGGTGTCATTTTCATAAGTTGGAAGACGAAGAATTCGGCGACGAGGCCAGCCAATACAAAATTAGAAGAAGCAATGAGCACTTCAAGACCTTGACGTGCATTTTAAACTGCCCGGTGACACTTCGCTCGCTGGAAGTCCCACTTCCGGTCGTTGTCTCGAGATGACAGCGGCTATTTTACCTGGGTCATGATAACATCACGACAGCGACGATTATCGACGAGTGACTGTCGTCTGATGGTGGCGTCCAAGCGAAATGGGCCCGTGCGTTGACTTTCCTTACTGCACCAGTAAGAAACGCACCTTACATTTCTCGCTGGTATTATGGTCCTGAGAACTATGCACATGATATGTGCTCCGGCTGCTTTCATTGAGAATGAAATGTTGCTGATGCAATGGCAAGGTTTCGTGCCTCCGTCTATCAGGCCTTTCGAGCGACCATGGTCTGGTCTCGTCGTCTAGCGTTTAACGCAGACGCAGACACAAATGCAAACTTAAGAACCAGTATGGGCCACGATGATATCTGGCCGTGCGGCGGCTGGACTAAATAACTGCTTGCTTGCTCCTTTCGCTCCTCTTTAAAGCATTCGATGAATGCAGTCTATCGAAAACTTTCACAGAAAATACAAATTTTGGCGCAGATACTCTGCAGCCGATTGGCTGGTGCTGGTGCCGGTCCCGGTGTTGCTTTCAACGAAGATCCCGGCTGTTGGCTATCCAAGAGATAGTCTTCATAACACGGTTGATACAGACAAAACTGTATCGATGTTGCTGCATCTAAGAATACAGCCTTTCTTACCGCTGGAAATGGCGATGCTGCCGTCCTCACTTTTGGATCGGCAAAGGCCCTTCGCATACCGCGAAGGGTCAAGCCGTGACATCGAGATGCCCGGCGATATGAGCAACCACATTTTTCTTCGCTATCGGATTAGATATCGTTCTTTGATATACCGGCCCTGGACTCGGGATCCTGCGGATTCCGTCCTAGTCCATGTTTGTGGCCAACATCAGTGGCGCACGCATCACAAAGGGGTCAATCTACCCATCAACTCCTGGTTTTGGCAAATATTTGCACTTTTTCTGGTACTTGGTTGGCTCTTCGTCGTTGGGTCGAAGACAAAATGTTGAAAGAGAAGCTCTTGAAGAGAGGGATACTATTCCCAGACGACAAAGTCTTTTCCTAGGCGTGGATGACATCCCACCAACTCGGAGACCGCCTCAGGTCATCTGGTCCGGGGTGGTCTTCTCAGGGTGATGTGGTTTTTCATCTCAGCGGAAGAACTTAATTGAAACCGTGGAAAGAGACCATTAAACTGTTTGGCTTTGGGACAAGCTTATTTATGCGGCGTTCTTATTATGAACCGAATACTGTCACAATGGACATGTGGGCCTTGACTCAACCACATCTAAAATGGACCGGTCATCCTGTCCTTGTCAGTGGCATGAGCGAGTTTGAATTGCGTTCCGAAAGACGAGTAAAGAAACGCATAATCAATGACTTTATGACCGGGGGCACTCTTCTATCCGGCGGTGCCGAGGCAGGAAGCACACAGTTGAGAATGAAGGCCATGACCTTCATCCTCAAGGTGGAACCCATGGAAACGTGGTCTTCGATTCTCAATTGACCATCTCACTGTTCTTTTAATGGCAGAATCGTGCTGTTTGATAACCCTGGTTTATCCAAGATAAACCGCAGGCTTTTCTGGTCTTCTCTAAACTCTTCCCATCTCCATTCAGGGAGGTATCGTCCCTTTATGGCCTCAGCCATAGGCTTGTGCTCAGCATCTCCTACCACGTTGGCTGTGAAAGTCACGATTCTCCAATCGCACGCCCGAGATTCTCTAATTTTATCTGGGCCTCAAACATGGCACATTATCAACCACGATGGCCGTTGGCATACTTTATTCTGCCCATGAGCAGCAGCATCTATTGCGTCGCTGACGGAACCGTTCTCAAGAGTTTGGGCTCGCGATGCTCTCTCTGCTCTTGAATTTTGTCGTCGTGTTGGGGATGGTACCCGGCTTGAGCTTCATTATGAAGGGATCCGGAGGTAATCGAGAGTATCTCGTTTTCTCTTTGATGCATGGCCCGCTGTGGCTTTACTTTGGATATCGGATGTTCTCAGTGTGGGGGATGATATCGGCTACATACCTTATTGTGCCGAATATGGACTCCAGACACACTTAGGAGAATTACCTCTTGTAGTATTGTTGCTTTATGTCGGTGATATGGCTTTCCTTCTGGTATTGGATATATTCCAGCATCGGGGATAATACCCGTCCATATCCTATTGTACAAGGACACCAGAAGGGGAACAAAGTCTCTCCCTCTATTTCCCATATGTCTGTGTTGTGCTGGGGCTTTGTTTGTTTTCATATGATGTATACAGGGATAGTGTCTATTGTCTATTGTTTTTGCGAGACTATTGCACTTCAGATGAGTGTCTCAGCCTTGCCTTCCTATTTGTCCTCTGTACGATCCTGGTGGAATCCATCGGATATTACCTTTATTTTTGATCGATGGAGTTTACTGAGGATGGCGCGAGGATACGAGAAGATATCTACATCTCATTGTTGTTCCATACATAAATTAACATCCCACCCACCCCTCATGTATTTATTCCTCGCCGAATCCCATCATTCCACCCATCGAAGAAATGTCACTCCTCCATCTTCCTTCCCACCATACCCCATGAAGTCCCCACGCTAAAATGTTTTTTTTTTTTTTTTTTTTTTTTAAAAATTCAAAAAGATGAACACTTGGTGGTAATATTTAAGAAGGTATGTGGATGGATTTCTTTGTACTAACATCTTGTGGGTGGACGGATTACCTCAAACACATAGATACTAGATATTTTTTTTTTTTTTTTTTTTTTTTACTGAGAGGGGAAGAAAATAACCCTCTAGGAATACCCATGCCCACGTCAGTAGAGAAAGAAAAAAGTGCGCGTCATCCCCCAGAATCCCTACCCACCCCCTTGCATCCATGTATCCTCCCTCCCCACCACTAAATACCCCGGACCATATATCCCATCTACCCAATCCCAGTTCCTTTTGCCGTGTACCCCTCCTCGAATACCCCGATGGTGGTCTTCAATTGGCTCAGCACAACATAACGTGATCCAATCGCTGCTGTATCCACGCGTCGTCTTTCCCCCCTCCCGCTTTGTAGATTGGCGGGAAGACTTGGGTATGTCCGGGGTTAGTTTTTATGGGTGTTAATAGGGTCTTTGGTTCTGGATACCGCGGTGGTGGTGGGGAATTATATATGGGCTTGTTTGGGACAGGGTGGGTGGGTAGGTAGTACATCACGGGGGTTTGGGGATAGGCGGGGGGGTTCTTTTTTTGGGGGGTTGGGGGGTGAGGGATGGATGTTGGGGTCGCGGAGAGGTGGCGGTGGATGGGGGAGGGAGGAAGGAAGGAGGAGAGAGAGAGGGAAGGCAGAAGGGAGAGGGGGGTGAGTGGGTGAGGGGTAGAGGGGTCGAGGTTTTGGTGTACGGAGTACTCCGTATAGGATGGGGGATGGGATGCCAAGAGGACACGGCGGAAGTAAGGGGGTTGTTGGGGAGTTGTTACTATACTTAGTTAACTAGTTCCATGCCGTGTTTAACTCATCATGTTGGCGCGGGGGGTTTCGGTCGGGATGTGACGAGACCTGAAAGCTAAAGGCTCAGGATGCAGGGGCTGGCGATGTTAGATTGGCGTTCCGCTGGGTGGGCTGATCCAGGGTTGCCTAT
>KZ825822.1:176312-211337 GCA_003184645.1 Aspergillus ellipticus CBS 707.79 | reverse complement strand
CGCTGGGTGGGCTGATCCAGGGTTGCCTATGGATCCATGTCTCAAGGGACAGCACCTGCTTGGATAGGAATCAGGTTACATGCCATGCTTGAGACTGGACAGTGGTCATTCTGTGTCAGTCCCTGATTCATCTTACAAATCCAGGAAACGTGATCGTATAAAAGAATTCTCAAACTCTCAGTGTAACCTCGCCTCAGGCGCGCAAATTTTTACGACCGAAGACAGAATGGAATATAAGGTAAGAGCCTCTGATGTTCATCCGTTCCGTACTGTGGAGAGGGGTTGAGTTTGGGAGTAAGGGAGGGGGGGGTCTTTGTTCTTTCTTTCTTTCTTTCTTTCCTTCTTTTTTTAGAGAATTGGTGGCTGCTACTTGGTCATTAAGCAGAGGCGGTTGTTTATGGATTAGTTACGTCTTGAGGACGCATCCGGGGAAGATCCGGGTGTGACTGCTGAGGGAGTGATGCAACTTGATTTTGGTGAAGAAAAAAGTAGCCGGTCTGGTGGCGACAGAACCAAGGTAAATAAATAAGGTATCAGGTAATCTGGGCTGCTCTAGGACACCATGACGGAATATGGTTGGGATGAAACCGGTTCGCGGCGGGAAGCGAAGTTTATACACAATGCACTGTGAGGTGGCAACAAACTCAATCCGCGTTCAAATGGTCATGCGTTTATTCTCAACCATACTCGCTCGCTCGCTCGCTATAAACAAGAAGAGATAGATCGCATTGCGCTGCAATGGGTGGTAATAAACCAGAAAAAAAAAAAAAAAAGAAGAACCAAGGAGAAAAAAAAATTAAGAACAGACAAAGAAGGACAATCCAATATCTATGAAGCCTGCTAATGCATCAAACCGAAATATACATCCAACATCCAACATCCAAAAGGAAGAAAATTAATCGAACAAGAAAGACATGGAATATGAACATCCAACATGACGCATAAATGATCGACTAGAAACTAAATAGACCACTGCGCCGCTTGCCGTACGGATACACAAGCAGCGCCGAGATGAACAGCCCGACCGTAATGCCAATGGCCACTTCGATCATACCGAAACCCAGACTGGCGATCGACGAGTCCGAGCTGGACGTCGACGAGCTGTTGCCAGACTTCAGGTTGTCGCGCACCTCGTTGGCGTACTCGATACCGGACAGAAGGGAACCACTGGATGCCAGGCCGGACGGCACCAGCACGAAGATGCCGGGCAGAATGGCGGTGGCGGCGTGGCCGTGCCAGAGACGACTGTACAGATTGCCCAGCAGACCGATCGTGAAGGCGCCCACCGTGTTCGCGACTTCCGAGTTGGAGCCCAGCTTCAGCGTGCTGAAGTAGTTGGTCACATACCCGCAGACCGCGATCACAATCATGACCGGCACCTGCTTCCACTTGCCTTGGTTGATGATGGCCAGGAAGATGACGTAGATTGGGACGAAGATAAAGTGTTGGATGTATTTACTGCCCCAGACGTCCATGTTGGAGCAACTCGTCTGCGAAGACGCGTCGCCGTCGATCAGCCCGTAGATCGTCGTGCCGACCGTGATGCCGTAGCCCAGGAACAGAGAGTAGATAATCGAGTACACCATGCGGATGGAACCCGCAATCATCTGATGCGACTGCAGTTCCAGACTGCTGCACAGCACCATGAACCCCGGGAGAATCAGCGCGATCGACGATTGGGCGAGCGCGGAGAAGCAGAACAGCCGCTGCCGTTCGCCGTCGATGGTGGCGTAGATCGACCCGAAGGCGCGCGCCAGGAACGAGGTCAGGATCGCCGCGGTGACTTCGAACACGTTCGAGTACAGCACCGATCGTGGCGCCAGCACGTGCTGCATGAATCCGACCAGACAGCCCAGGAAGAAGATGATCGGCATATCGATCGGCCGAGCATCGAAGGCAAACGGCCCGACCGCGACACTGGCCAGTCCGTACGTAGCCACCAGAATCCACCTGTTGAATCGCGGGGGGCGCTTCATGATGAAATCCAGATCTTGGATGGCTTCCTCCACGCCGATCATATCGTGCACCACGTTCTTGTAGACGTTGTGCGTCTCTGCCAATCGTCCCAGATCCACTCCCTGCACCACGCGCACCAGCTTGACTTCCGCCGTGCGGGTCGTGGGATCGTCAAACGACATGATCATACACCCGGGCAGGTACAGGAACTGTCCCTCGACCTCCAGCACGCGCGCCGTCATCTGCATGTACTCCTCCAGCCGATGCGTCGGGGCACCGTACCGCATGAGCGCTCGACAGAGCTGCATGATGTACCGCTGGCGGGCGAGAATCTCCGCGATGTGCACCGTGACGCGGATTTCGTCCTCCAGCCGGGTCTTGCGCTTCTTCTTCCCCTTCTTGGGCGGGTTGATGTTCACCAGGGTGTCCGCGGACGCCGGCAGACTCGCGCGGCTCAGGTTCATCGAGGCTTCCACCAGGGAGGCGGTCGAATGGTGGCTGGACTTCTTGTACCATTTCACCTTGTCCTTCTTCGGTGTCGCCGTCCCCGATGCGGTCGTGCTGGCGGAGAAGTCTCTGCGGGGGGTGGCGGTTCCCGAAGAGACCACCGACTCGCTATCGGAGTCAGTCATTGATATATTGTCGCGTTGCGCCTGCTGGGCATGAAGCTTGAGAAGCTGGGACAGAATACCACCACCGCCGCCGCGCCCGGGGGTTCCCGCGCCATACCAGGAGTCGGGACGACCCAGCCCGTCAGGGGTTTCTTGCCCGGACTTGGCATACGCGGACTTGGGCTTGCGGCGCTGCTGCATGTTGTGCTGGGTCATGCTGCGAACCAGCCGGTGGGCTTCTGCGCTCGGCGGCGGCGGCGGCTCGTCCGCGTTGCGATTGTGGATGTCGAAGGGGTCCTGTTCCTCCTCGCGGCGGCGAGCCGGGCCTCCCTCTAAATCCTCCGGCAGCATGGCAGCCCCCAAATCACCTACGTCATCCAAAGGCCGGCCCAGGCGTTCGCCGAGCAGCACGGTCTTCTGCCGGAGCAATTTGCTCGCATTTTTCCAGCGATCCCTGGCGGAAATGGCGGGCTCGGACGGGTCCTTCTCGAGAGATTCCTCCGCGGGGGATGATTGCTTGTTCGTGTCCTCTGCAGGTTCCGCATCGGTGTCCTCCGCTGCGTCATGCCCATGCTCGTCATAATCGGGATTGTCACTTGATTGGGTGGTCGTAGGCTGCAGGTAAGAATGCACGGATCGGAGGGAATAGTCGGAGTCGGCCCGGGGCATCATGGACGGGCGCTGGGGCATCGCCGGCCGCTCCGGGGCGTCCTCATTATTACTGACGGAGCGGAAGCGCACTCGCGTAGGCCTGGTGCCTTCGGTGGGCGCGTCCTGGGCGGGAGCCTCGGATGGCCCGTCGAACGGGCCTTCAGGGGCGGGCTCATGGTGGTCTTCATGGTGGCTTTGGGGCTGGCCTTCCGCCTGGCCGTCCGGAGAAGGAGAGGGCTCGCTGCCACTGCGCTGAACTAAAGTGTCATCGTTCTCATCCCAGCTGTTCCCCCGCGCTAGCAGCTCGTAAGAGCCTTCGTCGTGATGTGGTTCGGCCATTGAAAGAGCCCGAGCAGCCAGCTGCGCGGACAATCAAGACAGACAGGGCAGACACCGAGGATGAGGGAGAGAAGGGGAGGGATCTGGGGAGGAGGAAGAGCAGAGCTGGGAAAAAATGGAGTAGATCCGGGATCCAACGACGTCAGGCGATGATATAAGGCGCTGCAACGAATGAAAACCGACAAAGGACGCGACTATGGATAATGGGGATGCCAATGGCGGATCGCATGGGAACGGGTGGGCGAGAAGAACCGGGAAAAAAAAAAAGAGGAAAAGGCGTGGGCGCAAAACCGTGGACTCGAGGTGTGGAGGCGTGGGATAACGGCGCGTCCACGGGGGCCGAACCAGGTTCGCTACAGCCAAAAATAAGTCGCGGGTCTAGACCGGCGCCCTTGCAGTCTCCGTCTCAGGCTTGGGCGGAGCGGACTGACTCGAGCAGAGCTGGATGTGCTGAGTCTGACAGACGGACAGACGGACAGACGGACAGACGGACAGGGTCTGAGGACAGCCGGAGAAAAATACTGAAACAGCAGAAGGCGACCAGAGCAGCCAGCCGGGGCCAGTTTTTTAAGCGGGCGGCCGAACGCGCCATGACTTCATGGGGAGGAGGCCCGGTGGAGGAGCGACCGAGGGAGGGCGATTGGCAGCCAACCCGGCGCGCGAGACCCGGTGGAGGAGCCGGATGAATCAATTAGCCCCGAATCATCCAGGATCGGCGCTGCAGGATGAAACCAACTGACAGCTCATCACCCAACCTGTGGGCTCGGCGCCTTCTTCATCGCGCCTGCCAGCCCTCCCGACAAATCCGCAGTCGCCCTGTTATCAACGCCTCCCCCTCATCGATCCGTGCCTGGGGCGCGATCTAGAAGGGTCTCAGCCTCTGCGCCGGGCGAGGGCGCTGCAGTGACTGCCGCCGCGTACCTGGGAGGAGGGAGGGCCACGCCGCCAATCCGGGCCGTGAAAGGAGGAAAGGTTTGCACCATCCCAAACCATTATGTTTTCGGGCCTGGCCATTGGGCGGCCACGAGTCACGCCCGCCGGCCCAGCGCCACTGGACGCCGCCCGGTGGGGCTGGCGTCGTCGCGGTGGCGACTGGCCAATCGCGCGCCCGCGTGGCTGCCAGACCTGCCGTGGGTCGGCTCAGGGGGCGTCCCGACCGGCGTGATATCTTTTCCCGGTCTTCACCATTCAATAGCATCGTAGCTCCCAGAATGCCGGCAGGGCCAGCCTCAGCATCTGGGCATACTGCATAGTGCATACGTACTGCGGCCGGGCCACCCCAGCAGCGACAGCGCGGCCTCGGTCTTGATCTCCCAACGCGGACCATCATGGTCTGATATACCTACTAAGTATCTACTGTGTACTAAGTACTAGTCTACCAGTAGATAGTAGTACTAGTTACTCACAGTAGTACGTTGTAGATCGGCCCCGATCGGCCTCTGTGATCCATCCATTGCACGGCCACTTCCATGCCCGATCGGAACATTGTCCCTTGTTGCGTCTGGAGCGCTACGATCGGTCTCCGCCAAATGATCCGTGGTGACACGAAGTGACCAGCTCCAGAGAATCTCCCGCACCTGCCCATCGTAGGCTTCAAAGCAGGTCTGATAAAGCATCCTCCACCGCCTGGTTGGAAAGCGGGCCATCATGGCGTCAGCCACCGGTTTGCTTTCGGACGTGCCGCATCGCATCCCCTCCACTCCGGCGCGGCGACGATGCCGCTGAAACTGCTCTGCCTCCATGGCTGGGGCACCAACATCAAGGTTAGGCTCATCCTTTTCCCGTTCGGTCGTCGTCGTCGTCGTCGTCGTCGTCGCGCTCACCCGACGCCGGCAGATCCTACAGTCCCAACTGGGTAGGTGAACCCCCGATGCGCCTATCCCGCGGGCTCACTAGTTGACTCGGCAGGGGGCTTGATGGCGGATCTGCGTCGTGATAACACGGCGACGTTCCATTTCGTAGAAGGCTACGTCGAATCCGCCCCGGGACCGGGCATCGTGGGCTACTATGACGGGCCCTACTACAGTTACTACCGCTTCCCGCGGCCGCTGTCCGACCCGGAGCCTGACGATGCCTCGCTGCTGGACGCCTACGACTGGCTGTACGAGGTCGTCCACGAGGAGGGCCCCTTCGACGGCATCCTGGGCTTTTCGCAGGGCGGCACGCTGGCCGCGGGCTTCCTCATCCACCATGCCAAAGCGTATCCGCGCGACCCGCCGCTCTTCCGGTGTGCCATCTTCATCAACTCCCTACCGCCTTTCCGCATGGATCCGGGGGGAACCCCCGTGGTCGACGCGGACCTCGAGGGGTATATCAACATCCCGACCGTGACCATTGCCGGGGGACAGGACCCCTTGCTCGAGTTCTCGTTTGTATTATACCGGCTCTGCGACCCCGCCAAGTCGACGTGTGTGGTGCACAGCAGGGGCCACGACATCCCCAGCGACAGGAAGAACATCTCTGCCATGACCCTGGCCATCAGAAAACTAGCTCTCCAAGCCTTGACGATTTGGTGACTTTTCCCTTGTGCTGCGGGGGTGCTCTTGCGTTGCCCATAGAGTATGTACTAGATCCTTCCGAACCGACTTGAAGGAAGTCGACCGTTTGTGTTTTGTAGAGGAGTCCCTGCCACCCCCACCCCCTGTGCCGCTCGGGGGGTTTTCACGTAGCACACAGGCTTGCAATGGCGACGGGTATCGGTTCATATTGCAATGGGGTGTATATCTAGCGGCGCAGGGCCGCCGAGCGCCCCCCTGCCTGCGCGCAGCAGAGGCCCGTCCGTCCCGTGGCCCGCCATGGCTGCCCCTTCCAGCGCCGCCGTCCCCCGCCTCCCCGCCCGGCTGCCTTCCTCCCCCCCCTCGCCTTTCCCCTCCCCCGATCCCGATCACTTCCCCCCGGATCTGTCTGTTCTCGACCAGGATGCCTCCCCGCCCATCGCTCTCGTGGGCATGGCCTTCCGCGGGCCCGGTGATGCCACCAGTGCCAGGGGTCTGTGGACCATGATCGCCGAGGGACGGGAGGCCTGGTCTCAGATCCCCAAGTCGCGATGGAACAACTCGGCCTTTTTCCACCCCGACCATGCCCGCCACGGCACAGTATGTAAGTCAATCTGACGGCTGCAGGGACTGGCCTTGACGCAGATCCAGATCAACGTGGACGGAGGCCACTTTCTTGCCGAAGACGTCGCCCGGTTTGACGCGCCGTTCTTCAACATGACCAGTGACGAGGCCGCGGTGGGTACTGCCGGGTCTAACGGTCGATCAGACAGACGCTGACCGTAGATTCCGTCTAGGCCATGGACCCGCAACAGCGACTACTGCTCGAGGTGACGTACGAAGGGTTGGAGAATGGTAGGACACCCGAAGAAAACACAGGCTACCGCTCACCATCCCAGCTGGCATTCCCTTGTCCGAGGTTATGGGCAGCCAGACCGCCTGTTTCGTCGGCTGCTTCAACGCAGACTACACAGATCTTCTCCTCCGCGACCCCGACTGCATCCCCATGTACCAATGCACCAACGCGGGCCAGTCCCGAGCCATGACGGCGAACCGTGTGTCATACTTCTTCGACCTCAAAGGACCCAGCGTCACAGTCGACACGGCCTGTTCGGGGAGCTTGGTAGCCCTTCATCTCGCATGCCAGAGCCTTCAAACGGGGGATGCCTCCATGGCCATCGCAGCGGGGGTCAATATAATCCTGAGCCATGAGTTCATGTCCACCATGACGATGATGAAGTAGGTTTCTATATTTACCTATGTGCCACGGCTAACCCCCAAGGTTCCTTTCCCCCGATGGACGTTGTCATACCTTCGATGAAAAAGCCAACGGATATGCACGAGGGGAAGCCATAGGGTGTGTGGTACTGAAACCACTAAGAGACGCGATCCGTGATGGCGACCATATTCACGCTGTCATCCGAGGCACTGGATCAAACCAAGACGGGAGAACCGCGGGGATCACTCTGCCCAGCAGTGCAGCCCAGGAGACGCTAATCCGTCACGTATACCAAAGAGCTGGTCTCGAACCGATCGAAACCGGCTTCGTCGAGACGCATGGAACCGGCACTCAGGCCGGAGATCCAATTGAGACAGAGGCTTTGGCCCGAGTATTCAGTCCTGGACGGACTGCAGAGCACCCGTTGCGGGTCGGCTCTATCAAAACAAATGTGGGTCATCTGGAAGGTACCAGTGGAGTGGCGGGTGTCATCAAAGCGGCCTTGATGCTGGAGAATCGCATCTTTCTTCCAAATCGCAACTTCAGCAAACTGAACCCCCGGATCTTGCTCGACGAGTGGAAGCTGAAGGTGCGTGTTCCCGATGTCGTGTATGACTCTTTCTCAACCACCGAAGGTCCAACTTGAATGCGAGCCATGGGATGCGGTAGGTCCGCATCGCGTCTCCGTCAACAGCTTTGGATACGGCGGCAGCAATGCCCATGCTATCTTGGAAGACGCCTGGGGGTACATGTCCGACCGTGGCTTGGGAGAGTTACTCATGCCACTGCCGTCTAGCAGTGGAGGTGTCAACTCCGCGATAGCCCACCGACTCCGCGTTTTCATGCTGTCTGCCTTCGATGAGGACTCTCTATCGACACACCTCAGCAAGCTACGCACATATCTCATAGAAAAAAGTCCAACACCGGATACTGAGTTCATGAACAATCTTGCATATACTTTGAATGAACATCGCACTGCACATTTGTATAGAGTTGGGGTGTTAAGTGGCTCCTCTGCGGACCTGGCAGAGGCACTGGCGCGAGCGAAGGTCTCCAAAGCCCCTCGAAGACCAACGGTTGGCTTTGTGTTCACTGGCCAAGGAGCACAGTGGTGCGGCATGGGAAAGGGCCTCATGGCTGCATATCCCGTCTTCCGGCGGTCTATTCAGAGGATTGACGCTTACATGAACAGGATCTGCGCTCCTTTTCGTATTGCTGGTGGGTATGATACTCCTAAATCAAATATTGCCATAGCTAATGGCTTGTTGAATAGAAATACTTGAACACCAGGAACATACACAGTTAAGTCATCCCCTCTTCAGTCAGTCAGCATGCACAGCCTTGCAAATAGCCCTGGTTGATCTCCTCGCTTCTTGGGAAATACACCCTGACTCGGTAACTGGGCATTCGAGCGGTGAGATAGCCGCTGCCTATACTGCTGGAGCTTTGAATATGGAGGATGCCATGGCCGTGGCATATTACCGTGGTGTCTCAGCTAGCAACTTGTCATTCAAGAACAAACACACCAAAGGTGATATGCTCGCTGTGGGCGTGTCTGCTGATGATATTCAGCCTTACCTAGACCAACTGAAATCTGGCAGGGCCGTTGTAGCTTGCATCAATAGCCCACGAAGCGTCACAATATCCGGTGACGTATCCGCCATTCAGGAGCTCGAAGATTTAGTCCGTAACAAGGAGTTCAGCCGTCGATTGGCCGTTGGAGTTGCCTATCATTCTCACCACATGGAGTTGGTGAGCGATGAGTACATGAAGTCCATTTTGCATATCAAGCCACATAGCGAGGTTGAGATAGCTCACGTTCTGAAAAACAGATCTGTGGGGTTTTTTTCTTCTGTCAGCGGCTCGGAGGTCAAACCCACAGGACTGGGACCCCAATATTGGTGCCAGAATCTCCTTGGCCAAGTAAGATTTGCCCAATCGTTACGAAATCTATGTTTTGAAACCACCGGGAATAGAAGCAATTCTAGTTCCCTGAACAAGAGACGCCCTCGGCGAGCTGGCACTGCGCGCAAAGTCAGTGTAGACTGTCTGATAGAGATCGGTCCTCATGCAGCACTTTCAGGACCCATTAAGCAGATATTGAAAGACGACACCAAGTTAAATGCAGCGGAGATTAAATATTCCAGTGCCTCAATACGAGAAAAAAAGGCTATTGTGACTATACTGTCCGTGGCTGCAAGTCTGGCCTCTTCCGGGTTTCCTGTCAACTTCCGTGCGATCAACGATCCTGAACCATTCAAGGCGCCTTGTCTTATTGCGGATCTTCCTTCTTACCCATGGAACCATTCCCGATCATACTGGGCGGAGCCACGAATCAGCAAAGTCTTTCGCGATCGCAGATATCCGCGCGCTGACATCCTGGGTACACAGGACAGGCTATCCAGCCCCTTCGAACCACGGTGGAGGGGCTTTATCCGTGTGTCCGAGATTCCATGGCTCAGGGACCATAGGATCCAATCGAATATCGTATTTCCTGCTGCGGGGTATATCTCCATGGCTATCGAAGCGGCCTCCCAGCTTTTAGGGGATGCTGGTGATAATATCACCAGGTTCTACCTGCGTGATATCCAAATACGATCAGCTCTTGTTGTTCAGGAAACCTCCGATGTTGAAGTAATGTCATCTCTGAGATTACAACACGACAGTGTCTTACGGGATCCGTTTTATGAGTTCCATGTATATTCTGTGACTGATGATGACCGATGGACAGAACATTGCCAAGGCTTTGTTGGACTTGACCTGGGCGGTTTACCTCATAACACGGTGGAAAGGGCTCTGTCACCTGATCACTCCGGAATGTCAGTTCTTGACATCAAAGCCTTTTATGAAAAACTAGCCAACATCGGACTTGGGTATGGGCCATGCTTTACCAACATCACCCAGGCCCGTTATACCGACGAGACCTGCGCCGCGGAGATCACCATCCCGGACACCTCAGCAGTGATGCCCATGAATTTTCAATACACTTATCCTATCCATCCATGCACCCTCGATAGCATCATGCATTCGTGCTTTGTCAGCACTAATTTAGAAAGAGGTCCTGCAATTCCCGTTAGAATCGAAGAGGTTAGCTTTCCGGTCGGGATCACAAGCACTGCTAGAAACAAGCTTGATGTACATACTCAAATCACCAGGGAAACAAAAAGCGAGATTGTCGCTTCAATCACAATCATGGACAAAGGCAGAACAGCTACAGCTTCAATCAAGGGACTTCATTGTAGGCGGCTTGACCAAGATTCGGCAGACCTCGAGGCTCAGAAACAAAAGATCGCGTACAAACTCGAGTGGGGGGTAGATCCGGACTTACTTTCGGTGGATGCCCTCTCAACCCTTTTGGTCCCAGATATCGGCAACGATAATAAAGAGATGGCAAGTCTGTACGCAAGCTGCGCTTTATTCTATTTCCGCAAGGCTATGAACGACTTGGACAACTCTGAACTGGACGGCATCCCACCTTCAAAAAGACAATACCTTGACGAGCTAACACATGGCGAACCGCTATTACAAAGCGCAGCCTCAGAACTCTACATTGAGGCTGCGAGATCCTCTGGGTCTGAAGGGAAAATACTCTGCGACATGGGTGATAGATTGACGACAATATTGCGAGGGCAGTTTCATGGTCCGACGGTCTCCACAGATCGATACTTGGGGAGCACTTATCGGGATACTGCCGTTCGTGATCCGACTTTCGAGAGTGTCTCCAGGTACTTGGGTCTTCTCGGCCACAAACATCCCATGATGTCGATCTTGGAGGTAGACGCATATGCAGGCAAGGCATCGTACAATTTTCTGCAGCGCCTAACCGGCTCAGATGGTATTCCTCGGTGTGGCAAATACACTCTGGCGCATCCGGATGAAACGGCGGTCGAGGCTGCATCCGACCGACTTGCGGCGTGGGACCGGTGGGTCAAATTCACGAAGCTAGATATCATGGAGGACCAAGAGAACAAGGCCGATAGTCATGCGTACGACGTGGTAATTGTTCCCTATGGACTACATCGAGTTGGATCTATCCAAACTGCTCTCAGGAACATCCACTCGCTCCTCAAAGCAGACGGTCGGCTGATTCTGATTAACTCGTTGCAAAATCCGACTGACGTCCTTCTTTTCGCCGACTGTGAAGAAGCATGGCTTGATAATCGGACAACTTGCTCCAACAGTGAGTGGGACATGGCGCTAAAAGCAGGCAACTTTTCGGGCGTAAAAGCTGTGGTCAATTCCGGTCGGAGATCAATGATCATCTCGCGACCTATACGCAGCTTCATCTCTTCTTCCCCCGATGTGCTCCTGATAGCAGAAGGTGCTTGCAGTGGAATATGCTCTCACTTGCAAGACATCCTTGTCTCGGTCCCTTTGGCGGTGGAGACCGCCGACATTCGTCATGCCAATCCCACGGGAAAACTTTGCGTTGTTGTGAGTGACTTACACACTTCTCTTCTGGCACATACCCACAAAGAGACATTTGAGAGAATTAAGTCTCTATTGTTGGAAGCATATGGAGTATTGTGGGTGACAAAAGGTGGCACACTTTCGTCTACCAGTCCTGATGCCAGTCTGATTACTGGTTTCGCACGAACCGCTCGCTCGGAGTCCGCTGTACAACGCATTGTCACTCTGGACTTGGACGCTGAGAGACCTCTCAATGAGAACGATGCGTCTAGGCTTATATACAATGTCATCGAGAACCGCTTTCTGGTGGACGGGGGCACGATTGATGACGAATATGCGGAACAAAATGGGTTGCTACACATTCCTCGGGTTATCGAGGACACTGTATTGAATCGCACTCTCGCCATGTCGCATGACCAGTATATTCTGAAAGATTCTCCGTTTTATAGCCATACTGCGTCTCTTCGAGCTGTATATGATAAAGCAACCCGTCCACGAAAGGTCTATTTCGTGGAGGATGATCTACCAGAGCTGCCGGGAGATCATGTACGTATCAAAGTCCACGCTGTCGGAGTGGATCAACACGATGCAGAAGCCGTATTCAGCACTGCGAATATGGGCCATATGTTGGGGTCTGGATGTAGCGGTACCGTGGAGGCCGTGGGCAAAGACGTACATGGCCTCGTTCCGGGTGACCGGGTAGCGGGACGTGGCAAAGGAGCAGCGGCCAGTAAGTATCAGGATCAAAAAACAGCATTCCACAAAATTGCGGCAAATATGTCGTTCGAGTCGGCAGCGCTGTCAGCGGTCTACTGCACGGCTTTCCATGCTGTGCATCGTTTGGCCCACGTCAATTTATCAGATAAGGTTCTGATATCCTTGGGAACTGGGGTTCTTGGACAAGCCATAGCTGAGATATGCGCCCTGAATTGTTCCCACGTGTTTCTCATAACCGAAACAGAGGCGGAAAGAAGCCTGTTGTCTGAATTGTATGATATCCCTGGTGATCGGATGCTGCTCCGCCAGGAACCGAGTTTCGCGAAGAACGTTTTAGAGCTAGGTGGGAGAGTCACATTTGATGTCATCATCAACTGCAATGAGTCGCAAAGCCACACTCGGGAGCTATGGAATCACATTGGGCAAACAGGACGGTTTGTCCAGTTCTCTGGAACCCAGAAGATAAAAAGCTCACAATGGGTGTTGCCGCGTTCCCGCGACGATTTGGTATTTGCAACATTAGGGCTTCATAGCGCTGAAAAGAGCTCGGACTACATTGATCAGATATGGAAAGAAGTAGGTGAACTTCTCAGCAATAGCAGGCTTCGAGGGCCTGTGCGGATTGAAACACATTCCGTCTCGAAAATCAACGAAGCTTTAGATTTTCTTGCGTCCGGCCAGGTAGATTCGATAGTGCTCACAGCTGGATCTGAAGATGTTGTCAAGGTATGTCATCTCATGCGTTCAAGAACTAGACTAATAGATTAGACAATACATCCCAAGTATCCGAGCATGCTCCTCCGACCAAATGTATCGTATATGCTCGTTGGAGGTCTAGGTGGTGTAGGACGTGCCACGGCTCTATGGATGGCGGACCATGGTGCCCGAACCCTGATCTTTGTGAGCCGGAGGGGCTTCTCTCATCCGCAGTCCCGAGCCACGGTTCGTGAACTAGAAGAAAATGGAGTCAACGTTGTCGTTCACCCAGTCGACATATCCGACTACGTGCAGGTCGAAAAAATGGCATTTGAGCTCCTCCATACTGCGCCCCCGATTTGCGGTGTGATCCAAGCAGCTATGGTCCTCCGGGTAGGTTTCTAACTTCCACACTCAAACCCTCACTAACAAGCCCAAACAGGACATCCACATCGAGAAAATGACAATCGAAGACTACAGCGCCGTGCTACAACCCAAGCACGCCGGCACCTGGAACCTGCACCACCACCTCCCCAAAGACCTCGACTGGTTCATCATGCTCTCCTCGATCAGCGGCATCATCGGCAACGCCACGCAAGCCGCCTACGCCGCAGGCTCCACCTTCATGGACTCCTTCGCCGCATATCGCACCTCCCTCGGCCTCCCAACCATATCACTAGACCTCGGCGTCATCACCGAAGCTGGCTATCTAGCCGAGAACACCGATCTCGCGTCAAAGATGGCCAAACAGGGATTCCAAGGCACAGACACCGCATCCCTGATGTCCTTAATCGAAGCTGCAATCACATCAACAGCAAATCCCCAACCCCCAGGCCCCCAAAAAAACCCCCAGATAATCACTGGTCTCGGCCCCTGGTCCCCAATCCACTCCCTCCCCAACTTCGACGCGCCTCTCTTCGCCCAATACCGCCGACTCTTCATCGACTCGACCGGCGAAACCACCACAACCGACCAATCCTCCTCATCAACCACCCTCCGAGAAAACTTACAATCTGCAAAATCCCTCGAGAATGCCTCGGCGATTTTGTACGCAGCACTTAGCACTCGCGTCGCAGCGCATCTTGCCATCCCCGTTGAGAGAATCGATCCCGGTAACCCGATCACTGAGTACGGTATTGATTCGCATGTCGCTGTGGATTTGAGGACGTGGATTTTGAAGAATGTTGATAGCTCGGTCTCCGTTTTGGAGATCCTCTCGAGTAAGTCGCTCATGGAGTTGGTGGGGAGGGTGGTGGGGAAGTCGGGGATTGTGGCGGGGTTGGAGTGATTCTTTGGGCAGTTGATCATTTCACTCGTTTAATTTTTTGCGTTTTATTGTGTTGGATAATCATGCCTGTTTTGTTTTACTTGCTTTGTTTATTGTTTCTGTTCGGTTTTGATCTAAAGCTTGTGGGAGATAGGAGGAATGAGGTAGGAGGTATGGGAGATTGTATGTATCACACTCAGACTGAGAATGCGAATCAGATGCGTAACTTTCGGAAGTAATTCTAAGATGCTTTGGGTAGTTATGGCTAGGTATCTCTAAAGGTGGCCTATCTGCTAATATTCCAGGATTTTATTATCCTATAATTGCCAACCTACTAAGTATGCCTTCTTCCCCGGGCATCCCGCAACAGAGCAACAGTGAGCATGACCAAGGACCTTCCTACCCACGATACCCTACAGGGCCAGACACACTCTATCTCCTTATAAAGTCCAAAGCAGGACGAAAAGCAATCCACACTCAATCAAATCCGACGTTGATCGATCCTACCCTCCCCTCTCGACACCACCACATCATTTACATCAACCAATCTTGGTATTTTGCCTTACCAGCTCACTCCTGACACGAACCTCCGTATACCACCACAATTATCATATGAAGGCAGGCAGACCCATCAAACTGAATTTAAAACACACATTCGTTCCATGTACAAAATAACACTCTGCGCTTCAAAAATAAGGAGATACTTAGTATAAACTCAGGATGTATATACTAGAAAACAATCTCCCGAACATCGATTGTAAGCATAAACGTGGCACATCTTTTCGCAGCACCCAGCACTCTCCTCAACCACTCAATCCATCAACTTGTTCCAACTTGAGAAACTGGATATAACCGTCTTGTGCGATAGCTGGATCGATATTAGCTGACTCCCTAGTGATCACCGCCAAGCTCCGCAACCTATGCGGGCCGAGCAAATATTTAGTTACTTTTATTTTCACCCCGTCCGCGGCTGCCCCACATTACTGTTTCATTTAGGTTTACTGTTCCTCAACAACTAGCCCGGCTAGCTCAATCGGCAGAGCGTGAGACTCTTAATCTCAAGGTTGCGGGTTCAACCCCCGCGTTGGGCTTTCTTTTTTGTTTTTTCTTTTTTTGGTTGTTGACATTGATTGATTGTTGTTGTTTGTTTGATTTTTCTATTTTTGGTTTCTTTCTTTCTATCATTCATTTTTTCATTTTTTCTGTATGGATATCTTCCTGGGGTTGGATTTTGGTTTTCTTTTCACATTGTTCATTAAGGGTAATGGATTCTCTAGGTTGAGTGAGGATCCCGGTATGGTTAGTGGTCGTTGAGGTGTATTCTATTTTTTCCCCCTTACATTGATTGGGTTATTATAGGTGAGTGAAGAGTAAAGGTTAGGCAGAGAGTAATGTTTATTAATCCATTCCATATTAATCACACATCTAAAGTAAAAAAAAACTAAGCTAAACAAATATCAATCGGTATCTATCATCGCATCACACATGATCGGGAGTACACATGACGGGGAGTATCAGTATCTATCAAAACAACATGTATTGTGTAAGTGTAAGTAAGCTCTTCCTTCCCCTTCTTCTAACAAGACCGATCCAATCCAGTCCAATGCAGTCTAGCCCAATTCAACCCGTTGCGAGATGGATTCCAAGTGGGCTGGCAAATGGATAAAAATGGATGGATGTAGGAAGGTGGATGGAGAGAGTATGCAAGATGCAAGCAAGAAAGTAATAAATGCAGGTGAGGCGGGTAGGCAGGCACGTTGTTCTCGTGGGCGAAAACAACTGACTGGGCCGCCGTATTAACAGGTTTGTAGTAATGGTGCAACACGAAGAAATGGGTTTGGGTTCTGTCCGGGGGAGCAGAGGGAGGGGAGAACTGCGGGGTTTATCGTGTCTATATGCAAGTAAGGGGTAGGTATGTATGTATCAAAGTGAAAGTGATTTGACGGGGAAGAGTGAGAGCGAGGAAGAGGAGTTGGATGCCCGAGAACGAGACAGCTTACTCCGCCTGCTTCGACGCCTTGGTCCTCAGCTTCATGAGCCCGTAAACGAGAGCATAAGAGCTGATAGCGAACAGGGCCACGATACCGGCATCGCGCCATCCATAATAGTACTCGAGGAGATTGATCGACTTCAGATAGTCGCTGCCCTGGGAGTATTCACAGACACGGCATTCCGAGGTAGCGTCGGGGTTAGCCAGGGTCATGAAGACGCCAGTCGTCTCGAGATAATTAGCCAGGTACTTCTGACAGGTGGTACCGTTGGGAGGGTTGAAAATGGCGAATTCGGATTCCCGACAGTGGACGGGGGAGTCCCATGTCGTGAAGACCAACAGACTACCCATCAGGTAGTTGAAGGGGTCCATGTAGTAGATCCAGTAGCGCCAGAATTCTTGGATTTGAGCGTAGGGCACCAGGACACCGCAGAAGGAGGCGAGGGTTCCGATGATGACGGGGTTGATCAGGGAGGCGAAGATGGCATTGGGGGCGTAGGCCGACACGAACTGGCCAATACCGGTGTACACGAACTCGTACATCAACATGACGAAGAAGACGGCGCCGGACTTGTTGCTGTCAGAGGGGAAACCGACGGTGTAGTACCAGCAAGCGAAGTAGAGGACGGCGCAGATGCAGAGGTAGGGGATTTCGGAGACGATAAGGCCCGTCACGAAGGCGATCCAGGAGTACATCTTCGATTTCTTTTCACGGGCATCGTAGATATCACGGCGTTCCAGGAAGAGGGGTTGCAGTTGATTGATCACACCCGGGGCCACGAAGATGAAGTTGAAGATGGTGAAGAGACGGAGCTGGAGCGCGTTGACACTATCGGAGATCATCCAGAAGGAGAAGCCGTTGAAGAGACCGGAGCCAACGTGGAGAGCGAGCTTGTTATTGACATAGTCGGTGTTGCGGAAAACGGCGACGCAGGAGCGCTTGGTCACGATAAGAGTCTGTTGCCAGAGGGGCATGGCGAATTCGTGGCCGTCGTCTTCGGTGCCGGGGGGCTTGGAAGCGGCCTCAGAGACGATATTGTCGAGTTCCTTGACAGCGGCAGAGTGCTCGGGAGAGTCCTTCCAGACCTGGTGCCAGTCGCGGCCTTGGGAGAGGGCGCCGGACACGACATCGATCATGTGTTCCGCAGGGTTGGTACCGCTGGGGCAAGGGGCGTCGTAACGGGCAAAGTAGTCCTTGACAGTTTGGCCGTTGTCACCGATGTCGCCGAAGTAGACCATCTTTCCGCCCTTAGCGAGGAGAAGAAGGGTGTCAAATTCGGCAAAGAGCTGGGCGGAGGGCTGGTGAATCGTGACCAGGACGGCTTGGCCGACGTCGGCGAGCTTGCGCAGGAAACGGACGGTGTTGTATGCGGATTGACCGTCAAGACCGGAGGTGGGTTCGTCGAGGAAGATAAGGATGCTAGGCTTGGAGACTAATTCAACACCGATGGTGACACGCTTGCGCTGTTCGACACTCAATCCGTTGCCAACGCGGCCGATAAGAGTATCAGCGATGTCGTGCAGTTCCAGAAGTTCGATTATCGTGTCGACGTATTTCAGCTTCTCTTCGGTAGGGACGTCGCGGGATTGGCGGAGGAGGGCAGAGAATTCCAAGGCCTCGCGGACAGTGGCGAAGGCCTCGTGGACATCAAGTTGTTCACAGTAACCAGCGGAACGTTGGAAGGAGACGGGCAGGGGGCGACCGTCGACGAGAACAGAGCCGTTGATAGTACCTTCGGTCTTTCGTTGGGCCAGCACGTCGAGCAGGGTGGTTTTTCCAGCACCGGAGGAACCCATTAGGGCGCCGAGCATGCCGGGCTTCACCCATCCGTAGACGTTATCGAGGAGAACACGGTCGCCGGTGGGCGTCTTGACCGTGTAGGTGAGACCCTTCCAGGTGAAAACGGAGGTGTTCCGGACGAGCTGCTGGTCGAGGTCGGTCTCGCTCTGAGAGCTCTCGTCGTGGGGCTTCTTGGACTTCTCGTCGACCTGGGATTCCTCGTCGGGGCGGGCGACTTGGCGATGGGCGTCGACGCACTCGCGGGGGATGAGGAGAGACGAGCCGGTCTCACTAGGGGACTTCCAGCGGGAGGTAGCGATGATGGTCGCGACAGCGAACAGCACCCACCAGGCCCAGAGGATACCGAAGTTGCGCCATACATGGCTGTGACTGTAGGACAGAGAAGCCAGGTAGGCATCTCCAGTAACGTAGGTCTGTCCAGCGACGGCACCGCCGACACCGGCACACGATTGGTGGCCGTCTCCGCTGTAGCCCTCTCCACTAGGGATGAGATTATTGCCGATGCAGGGGATAATCTTGCCGTGGAACTCGTTGGACAGAAGTGCATCGAAGCCGTATGCCAGGGGGTTGATCCAGTAGATCCAGCCGAACCACGGGTGCATCTGGGGCTTCTTGATCATGTAACCGGTGTACATGATCAAGGCGGAAATGAGGAAACCAGAGACCTTGGAGGCGCCGTCGAACGTGCTGAAAAGGGCTCCGACCGCGCGGAACAGTGCTGTCATAACCTGGGACTTGTTTAATACTTATATTCTTATAAGAGAGGGCAGTTGACTCACCATGGTTGCAGTGAAGACCAAAATCCAGTATGTGAAGAACGCACTGGCCGTCATGGTAAGGCCCACCATGAAGTAAACGACAAGCGAGAAGACGCTGACTTGAAACAAGAGGACGGGGATATCGGCGGTAATCTGGGCGATACAGAAGGCGGCAGGGTGGAAGTAGGCGAAGCTCTTATGCTTGACCAACACTGGGCGACCGCTGAAAGAGTCGGTCACCTCGGACATGGCCAGCAGGCTGTTGTAGAGTAGCGAGAAGAAGAGAGCTCCGGATTTGACGAACAAACCACCGGAGTTGTTGGGGGCGGCGTAGAAAAGAGAACCCGCAATCAATGCCTGGACTAAGGTGGAGACCTGCTTGATGAAAAACGTCGCCTTGTCACCCCAAATGATCTGGTATTGCCGGGCAACACAGGTTTTGACCTGGGAGATGAAGTCGACTGTCAAGGGGCTCGACTTGGGCAGGTTCTTGTTCTTCTCTTGGGCCACGGATTCTCGAAACTCCGCGGTACGCTCGCGAGCCACGTCGGTGTCGGGGTAGTTGTATTCGGAGGTTGCTTGGGTATATATGGGTGACTTCTGGTATTCGGCGAGAATCGCGTCCGGAGTTCGAGGGAAGCGATTTTCGTACCCGGGCTTGATCTTGCGCTCAGTAGGGACCGTGATACCGGTCAGGTAGTCGGCCACGTTCGAGCCCTCCCGGCAGATGAAGCCAAGGTCCTCCATAAAAGGCCGTGCCTGGGCCATCGGGCCGTAGTAAATCTCCTTTCCTTCGTCCAGAACCAGCACCTTGTCGAACAGGTCGTAGATACCGTTACCGGCTTGGTAAAGGGTGACGATCGAAGAGAGACCCAAGACGTCAGTCATGGCACGAACGGATTTGGTCCATTCAAGAGCCGTGCTGGCGTCCAAACCACGCGTGCTGTTATCCCAGCAGAACACCGAGCCACGGGTGGCAAGACATTCGATGATAGAAACACGCTTCCGCTCACCACCAGAAACACCCCGAACGTATTCGTTGCCAACCTTAGTGTCGTTGGTATGGGTAATCCCCATGGATTCAAGAAGGAACTTCTTGGTTTCCAGACGGTAAGCTTCGGCAGACTCGACTCCGTTGGGCAGGTTGAAGGGGACCTTCAGGCGGGTCGCGAAGTCCATTGTTTGGCCCACCGTGAGAGTCGGGAAGAAGATCTCCTCCTCTGTGTTCATGACGATCTGGCCACGGTACTGGGAAGCCTCATCCGATGTCAACGATCCATAACGAACCTCACCTTCCACCGACTTGTAACCGAGGCGGCGATTGGCCAGCATCTTCAAAAGCGTCGTACAACCAGAGCCGGGTCGACCCAGGACCAACAGCATCTCCCCAGGTTTCACGCAGCCATGGCTGTTGTGGAGGATAGATCGGAGAGGGGGCTTGTTGCGGCCCTCCTTGATGTGCTGAGGGATGTTGAATTGCGACAGGAAGTTTTCGTTGACGGCGGCGTCAGCGCTGACGACTTCGACGGACAGGTTCTGCCAGGTGACACCAAGTTCACGACGTTTGAGACCGGAATCCATATCGCGCTGGTTCTGCATTTTGACCTGGGACATCAAGGCCCAGTTCTCGGCGCGGCTGGCGTTGGGGTCGTGGCGAGTGGGCGGGTCGTCATCCAGGACGGTAGCTGTGCTGTCGGTATCATCCTTGTTTTCCGGCACCGCGAGGGCGTGCGGAATCTGCTCCTTGTCGTCCTCCATGGTTGAGACAGGGACTCGACGAAGCTGGAAACGTCAAAATCACCCTTCAGATTCAGACTGGAAGACACGCGGAGGTCTGCAGCATGGGGGGCGAGGGGGCCATCAACAACATCGGGGGCGGTGGTCGGGCTCAGGGCCATCTCCGAGATCCCACGGGCATTTCGGCTGAGCAAAAGCTCCGCTGAGTCAGGTGCTTCTAGCCACAATTAGTGAATGGGGTTGTTGCTGGCTAGTTGCAGGCCAACGGCAGAGCTCCCAGCTCTGGTTCTCGGCTTTTGGAAGGAATTCGATGGCGCCGCGCAGCCAGTCCCGCCCGCTCGGCCTGGGCGGCGGTGGGTCTCCAACGAGCTCGCCCTCCTGACTGGCTGCCTAGCTGCCTGCCCCTGTCAGAGTTTGAGACGGGCCAATCAGGCACCGTTATCCATCGGCCGCTGACTGGACCGAACCCCCGATCGGAAATGGAGATTCTCCTTGTTCCTCTGAGTCAGCAGAAAGCCAGTGACTTCGCCGCGCTCGGATTGGCTCTTGCCCAAGGTAGAGCCCTCTTGGCACGGGTCCCGCGGGCCCCAGGGATGACTCAGCGGATGTCTGCCTTCCTAACCGCGACAACCTTTTCGCTCCGCCACTAAACTCACGCGCACCGGGGATCCAGCGATGACTCCCTCGGGGAATTGGTAATAATATCTCGGATCCTGTCACTATTTCCCGAGGGCCAAGAAATAGGATTGGTTCCAGAACACCACTTGGCATTTAAACTGACTGACTAGAATTTCAGGGTCGAGAACCGTTGCACCCGCACGTCCCCTTGCGCCTGCTCTCGATATCAACTGTCAGTGCATGCAGCATGCCGACCGGGGAGATGCAGTATATCGATTTCCAGGCTGACCAGGATATCAGTTTCCGCCTGGGTCATCGCTCCGACTTGCGCCATAGCCGCATTCGCTTCAAAACTGAGCTTATATTGCTCATAAGATGGGATTCCGTCTTACACGGCTGATCCTGGTGCATGTCGATCCTCAGACGTCAGTACGACGCAGGCCAGGCAGCCAGCCGTACTCAGTCGCCCACGTAAATTGCAAACACGAGGACCCCTCACCTGCCTGACCAACGATGCCTGGCTGACTCTTTATTTCCCGACCCCATTCTTCGTAATTCTAGCATTAATAATAGTATCCGCGATTAATACCCCTCGAATTTCCGACTGACGATGGTGTTGTGAGCTGTGAGCTGCGAGTTGCGAGTTGCGAGTTCGCGGACCCGCAGGCGCCTTCCCGCATTGGGCCATTCTTGCGACGCCGGGCCGCGTCCGGGTATTCTTTAATCAGCCCTACCGGAGTCGACGGGGTGCGTTTTAGATTGTAGGTCGGCATGTTATGCCTATCTTTCCGTCAAATAACGGAGGGCGTCGTTCGAAAACCTTCCGATGAGACAATCTCGGGTTGCTGACTCATTGCACGGAACAATGGCCGAGGGGTTTTACTCTTTTATCTCCGCATCGAGACGGGGCATTTTGTGACGAGGTGATGAGATACTTAGATGTCTCAGGTGTTGGTCTTACTCAGCGGCTTAGGAGGTTGCTGCTGTTCCGGCTGACGTGATACAAGGCTCTCTCTCACTTAGGCTCTCACCGGTGCTGTCATCTTGGGGCGAGGCGACCGTTGGGTATGATCTACTATGTATTTTCGCGTGGACTCCCTTGTGTCATTATCAATCATAAGTATGTCTTGATTTCATGTGCTAGTTGGTCTTTGTTTCTGTTGATAGATAGTACAATGACACATTGCTCGTTCACCATAACTCCATCCTAAACCACATGCAAAATGTATATACAAAATTTCCATCGCGACCCCCTACTATCATAATAGATCCTGCTCGACAATCCGGCGGGGGTTTGGATGGCAGTCAGAGATGTGCAGTTTGCCAACTCATCTTGATCCTTGTTGGGTGACCGTCAAGGTCCAGCAACTATTCGGCTGAGTGGGAATTGAAACCAGGGGGGAAACAGAGTAGCGCAGCAAGGTCCCGCGACCTTTTAATACCGAGGCACACCCTGCTCTTGGGCGAGATATTGGCTGGGATCAGTCAGCGAGCAATTCCCCTCATGCCCAATCCTAACCAGAAAGAACTTACATATGCCTCTCCAGCTCGTCGAGGTGGCGACGTTGCTCGTACATCTTCTGGCGCACGAGCTTGAGCTTCTCCGCGTCCTGGGTCTTGCTGAAGTAGCTGTCATTGACCGCTGGGCGGCGAATGAAGGGGTCCATCCTGGGACGCGAGTGACCGTTAGTGCTGGTTGCGGCCATGACTGATGACTGGAGGAGCGCTGTGGCCCGGCCGGTCCGTGACGTCATCGGGCCAGGGCCCGGAACTCTTTCCTCCTTCAACAACACACGGAGGCGACTTACTCGGCTAGGAATCCACATGGCTTGGAAGAGATGATTTCTCCTTCGCGTCGCGCAGGGACGGTGATCGAGAATGGACGGACGACACGAGCAGTGCTACTGGCGCGGATGAGATGCGACATGGTGGTGGTGATGGTTGTATACGGTAAGGGTGGGGTTAGGTCTAGTATCAGGGGACGTGGATCCGATGGATTCAAGCTCTAGCGTATAGACGGCTCAAAAGCGGTCAATATGGGATAGGCACAGATTTTCCAAATCAGTTCAATTCAATTCAAGTTAACACTGACGGTAGCACCCGAGAGTGACGGCGGATGGAGGGGATGCTGGCGGGCTTATATGCAACGGGCTGCCGGTCCCGTGGCCGTCAGGTGACTGGCCCCTCGCTCTGATCCGGCGACGCTGAACCCATTCTGATTGATGCATCCATCTCCCTGTCCCAGGCGAACCATGTCCTCCTCGGTCCTGGACGCGTTGGACGAGCTCCGGCGGACTAGAGTCCTCCGCCACCGCCACGATCGAGGACTCCCCGGATCGCCATCATTGTCAGCTTCGGCTGACGTCTCCGCACCAAGGATTGCAGGCCCCCGGTAATGCACCGGTCGCCAGAAGGGGGATCGCTCCACGCAAGGGATGCCCCAGGCCGGGGCTGGTCCGTTCCCTCCACCATGTGGGATGATATCATCCGCGGAGGGGGTTTGGAATGCCAGCGCTGGCAAACCTACGGGCGAAGTGCGGCGAGGTACGTCAACAGCGCGTACCCCCCTCTGCCAGTACGGAGTACCCCAATGACACCCCGCATTGCCCCTGCGGTTGGCTTCGGGCATTGGTCAATTATTTGTACTGTGTCCGGGCGGCAATCCTGCTTGCTAACCTGCAACATGCTGTTATGCCAGTACTATCTTACCAGAAATTCGGACGGCCGATCCCTCGCATCCACTCAGAACGCGCTCGCATTACCGTCACACGATCTTCTCAAAATGCCTCGCCTATATCTGCACCCCGGCTGTGATTATCGCCTGTTTTGCGGTTCATACCAATCCTGGGGTGACCGGGGCTCGATCGCAACACGTCATTCTGCTGATCCGAGGAACTTTCACCATATGGCTTTACAAAAATGGGATGAGGAAGGTATTGCGACAACGCAGCTGGGCCTTCATACTATTATTGCGAAAGGTGCCCAAATTTGGGGTCTCAAAAGTTCTAGCGAGAGACTCTGTCCGCTGCTCTACACAGGGCTTACTTTATTCTCCGAGTTCAACTTTTGTGGTTGGCCTGTTTTCTGTTCTTGCGCACATTTGACACGTACTTCGCTCGACCTACCGTCCCCGGTCGCTTCTCACTCAAGCTTTACAGGATCAAATTTAGGTTTGAAAGGGCCAAAAGGTACTAGATCAGGAGTTGACTGAGGTAGCTCCAGCAAGCACAATCCCGACCGTGACACAAGCGGAACTGTCTAATTGTCTCTTGCACGCCATCACAGACCATGGGGTGGCTTTATCCCTGGCTCCGATCGAGACATTTAGCATGCTCACCAAGTCCTGTCTGCTCAGGCTTTATATTGGTCTCCAAAAACTGAGGCCGTTTCTAAGCTTCTAAAGTCTACAGGAAAGATCCGTTGTGGGGCGAAGCGGACCAAATTGAAGGAGGCACTAGCCCCCCATAATAGGGGCGCTACTCCGTACTGAGTATAGGCTGTATAGCAGACATCGCAGAACGCTAATTCAACACCAAGAAAACAAACTAATTACTTAATAGCCCCTGGATCTACTCCGTCCAGGCAGATTAGGTCACATATCGGAATCCCTTTTGCAGCCGACGCGCTGCCGCAATGTCGATTCCCTCCATGTCCGCCGTCTGCTGTAAGCGTCGAAGCTCTTTGTCCGTCAAAATCGTGTCCTCATTCTCCAGTCGCTCCAGTCGCTTATTCTGAAAACGCAGATGAAGATACAGGAATGTGGCCGTTACGCCGCCAAGCACTTGCATCCCGATGCATACCCCCATGGCAAGCCGGTAATAAGGCGCATCAGTGTAGGTGTACGGGGTCCAAATGCTGGCTGAGTTGCCCACCGAGTTAATGAGCCCGTATGCGGCGGCTCGCTTTGCTGGCGGTCGGGGAATAGCGTTGGCGATCCAAGAGTACAGGGTGCCGTTCTGCGCGAATACAAAAATCATCAGGAAGAAAGAAAAATACCGGGGCCCAAAGGAGTCAGTGGTCATGAAGATGATGAAGCCCACAATTGTCAACGGGATCGGAGCGATGAAAAACCAGAATCGATAGCCAAAGCGATCGGACAGGTACGAGTGGAGCAAACTATAGAAGACCATGAAAATATATGGAGGAGCCACCAAGAGTAGGGAGATGGTGTGGCTATACCCCAGCGTCTCCGTCAAGGTCGGGAAAAAGTTCTGGAACCCGCTGGCGGCCGCGATGGACATGTACGCGATCGCGAGCGCATACGTCTTGACGTCAGCAAAAGCCATCTTCATGCCCTTGATCTGGGTCTGCGTGCCTCCCTCGTCGATATCCGCCTCGGCAGCCTCTATGGCGAGACGACGGTTTGCCACGTGCTTCATCTCTGGTGACAGGAGCTTCCACGTTTCTGGGAAGTCGGGCAGAATGACGCAGATTGCCAGACCGATCGCCACGGTGATGGAACCTTCGATAATATACAACCATTGCCAAGCCGACATGCCTTGCTTGCCGGCCAATCCATTGAGGATCCCGGCCGCGATCAAGTTGCCAAAGGCCCCGCTGAGCAACGAGCCCGAGTAGAAGATACTCATGCGCAGGGCCAACTCCTTCTTGGTGTACCACTTGGAGAGATAGAAGAGCACGCCGGCAAAGAACGGCGCCTCGACTAGCCCGAGGATAAACCGACAGGCCACGATGCCCCCATAGTTTGTGGCCTGGCTGGTCAGGGCCGACACCAGACCCCAGGCGGCGGTGAAAAAGCCGAGATAGAGCGAAGGGCGACCCATGTAATTGAGCAGCATGTTGGACGGAACCTGCATCAGGATGTACCCAACGAACAGGATGGAAAGCCCTGTTTCGTAGTCGGATCCGACCAGGTTCAGGTCCTGTTGCAGGCCCTGCAGTTTGGCAGCGGCGTAGTTGTTTCTATCACACGGTCAGAGTCAGCATGTCCAACTATGGCGGCCTGGTGAAGAGAAGACCATACCGGTCAATGTAGTTCATCAGATAGACGAGGATCACCAGCGGCATGACCAGGGTGTCAATCTGTCGACGCAGCTTCTTCTCAACCATCTTCTCTTCCTCCGTCAGCTGGGCAATCTGGACGACCTCCTCGTGGGCGATCTCGGCCTTTTCGCCCATGGCGTCCCGGTCGGTGATGAATTTCTCTGCCATGGCGGTCGCGAGAAGGGGTCACCCTCAATGGATTCCCGAATATCAGAGAAAAGAAAGGGTCAATGGATCTGCCCCGTCTGGAGATAGGAATGGAACAAGCAGACCGATTGGAATATATAGTACAGGTTCCGTGGCAGGTCAGATGGCCGCGATGCAATCCGGGGAAGAGCGTGGGGGAAGGCCCTTCTGGCCCGCTGGTTGGGGGATTCCTTCGCCCAAATGCGGGGGATAAGCTGCTCGGCTGATCCTCACCCCCACACCAGCTGCTGCACTCCGCGTCGTCCTTCTTCATCCTCCGGGTGACAGCTACGAGACGGTGATGACGCGATGGGCGCTGACTGGCGATGACTGGACTATTGCTCCCCACTTCCCCGGACAACGGTCAGTGACGGTGCGGGATGGAGGAACCTTATCCAGAAGCCCAGCGAATGGCCGCCCGCTTGGCGGTGTCCGTGAGGCGCGAGCCACCGTCCATCATTCGGGACCTGTCTGCTTGACTGGGTGATGAAAGTACTACTCGATGTCCGGTCACTTCCTGCCTCAGACTCTCCTGCAGTCTCCCATGCTTGGTTCGCAGTATCTCCGGTGGTGAGACATGCATATGACCGTACTTCGTGGGCAGGTACTCCGTAGGTAGGTACAGATTGTCAGCTCAAACCTCGGCCTGGTGCCGCACAGGAGATGCCCCTATCCATGGGGTGACCAGGTGCGGTGGAAATGCTCACTCCTCCATCGGAGTACAGAGGAGGCGTTGCAGGTTCTTTTGCAATAGCAGGGGACAGTTGGTCGATCATACATTCCCTGCATTGCCATCGTTCTTTCTGCCATCAAGACAAGTGCGTGGGGGTTGACATCTTTGTCATCTGATGTCAGAGGATAACTGACAACACTGCATGGAGTCTCTTAGGCAGAAGCAAGGTGTAGAATGTAGTGGATTGGTGGTGGTGAGGTGAAGCTATTTAAGCTAGTTACACACAGGGAGATGACAAACACCGGCGAGGCCTACCACCTGCAGATCTGAACCCTCGGCCATACTAACCAGTAGTTATTCCTGTCCTTGACTTGTAGAGCCATGTTTGGGGGTTTTTCGGATAGCAAAATTGTCACCAGAAAGACGCCGACCATGATGTGTGACACACCGAGAATATACATGAAAAATATATATATCCGAAGGTGAAATGCAATGTCCTTGCATGATGGTTGGAATGAATTACTGTTTTCGTATCGATGACGGACATGATCGATTATGGGATCACGCTGCTATCCTGAAGTATAGAAAAAACCTAGGCCAGTCCTCCTCGACACCCTTGGGTAAGTAAGTAGGCAGGCAGGCAGACTGACAGTTGCTGCCTTTGTACCTGATTCCTGTGGCATCCACGGAAGATGCACAACGGGATGCACGCACGGGCAGTATGCAGGTTACCTAATCATGCACGGCACTAATCCCAACAGGGGACCAGCGGCGACGGCGCTGATTGGCCTTGCCCGGTGTGCCCCCGCCGGCCGCCGTCCTTCCGGCCGCCGTCCGTTCCAAGTTTTGCCTTCTTTGTTCCCCTCATCAACCTCGCACATTGCCCGTCTGTTGCAGCTCGTCCAGCTCGTCGAGTCCTATCGCTTCCATTATCCGTCTCAGGAACCAGGTTCTGCCCGTTTTCTGGGCCCGTTTGGGAAAACCCACCGCCCATTGGAGTCTCACGTCATGCCGCAGCCACCATACCTCGATCAGGCCTGTCCACGACCGCCTCGCTGAGTCCGTGTCAGATGGCGAGTCCACCGAACCCACTCCCGACGACGCCGTCGCCGTAAGTGCAACGTGTCATTGGTCTCTCCCGAGCCACCACCCACGACCGCGCTGGGCCGGCCCAAGTGTAAGCGAAAGTGATTTTCGGGGTAATTCGGTCTTGTTCGCGCAGATCGGGCGGGCTGCGATCCTGCCGTACCGTTGGCCCCGGGTCACGCTGAAGCTCGACCTCCCCTAGACCGTTGTTGCTTCGTGAACTGATACGGCTGGAGCGCTCCGCGTACACCTCACTCGCCGCTCATGGGGAACCCCTATCCGCAGGCCGTTCTGGTCCCCGATCAGCTCCGGAAAAAGACTGCCCTTACCTCGAGTCAACTAGTCCGTCAGTTGCGGTCCTGCAAGGTCTGCCGGTTCCGCAAGGTCAAGGTACGTTCCGTCCCGATCAGATTACTGTGTGCGGGCATGTGGTGCATGGTGGTATTTTCCTCCCCCGAACGAGAACCCCAGCCAGCCAAGTCAAAAATAATTAAGAGGCCCAATGGGGTTCACCAGAGCCTGGTCGCTGGGGGGCCCGTGCAACGCACTTCTGCTGCTCACTTGCATGCGTGATCTTAATTGACGATCGTGGATGCCAGTGTGATCGCGTTAAACCCTGCCACGCATGCTGTGCCCACGGATATCCGTCCAAGTGCGCCTACGATACCGACCCCGAGGATACCCTCCAGCCCATCAGCCAAGTCGACGAGATCCGCAATCTCCGGGACGAAATCTGTGAGCTAACGGCAACAATTAATTCCCGTGGTGCGTTGATTGTTCCACCCTGGGATAAGATGGCTTCGGCCACATCCGACGTGCTTGTCACTGACTGGGTAATTTTGTCTTCTAGAACACCAAACCCGGAATCCTCGCCGTCTAGCGCAGCTGCAAAACCTGTTCGATGTGATTCGCTCCGCTCCCCTTGACGTGACCAACCGTATTGTCGCAGACGTCCGCAGATCTCGCTGGGGAAAACACGAAGAGGCTATCTCGGTGGAACCGGCAAATGGAGCCGAAGGTGGGTGTCCGCCGGAGTGGGGAGGAAGGTGCTGTCAGAAGCTAAAAGTGTTGGCATAACAGGGGCCAAACATCGTGCTGTGGCGCTTCGCTCATTCAGCTCCCATGGCCACGACGACACCATAGACACGGAGGACGAGGCCGACTATCGGTCGGGTCACCATGATTTCAGTCGAAGTTCGTCGGAAGACAGCGAGGACTCGAGCTATGGATCGATATGTCACATGGGATCGTCGAAGCCAATGCTGGAGGTGTTCATCGAGCGCTTTGTTGATGCGTTCAGCCCGGAAGTCCATACCAAGGCAGGCCGCGCAGGTGCGCTGCGGCGGGCTGCTGGAATCCGCATGTTTTCACCAATCCTCATGGATGCGTTCGAATCCGTCGCGACAGCTTATTTTGGCCGAAGCATCCAAGACCCGAACCTCGAGGCGTCTGGGTTCCGTCTTTATCCCCGAGTACTGCGGGGTTTGCAGCAAGCCTTGCAAGATCCGGAGCGCAGCAAAGCTGAGTCGACATTGGTTACGGTCATCCTTCTGATGGCATTTGAGGTACGTTTGCTGGATCTCAGTCGGCTGTGAGGTACTAATGGTTATTAGAGTGTCGAAAGAACTGCTTCGGGGTCGCTCCTTGCCCATGTTCATGGTGCCCTGCGTTTAATTGAGCATCGGGGCCCAGAAAATCATATCCATGGCGTAGAGCATCTGCTGTATACAGAACTCCGACCGTTTTGGGTGCGTTTTTTTTCCTTTTTGTTAGGGTTTTATGCAAGTTGTGCTAACATCCAAGCAGGTATCCGCTGCGTTTATCACTCGTAGACCCTGCTTTCTGGCAAGCGAGGAATGGATCAACCTCCCTTGGTCAGCGAACACAAGCAATAGAGACATACTCCATTACCTACTAGATCTTGCGGTCGAGGTCCCGGCTTTACTCGGACAATTCGACGACCTCCAAATGACAGCCGACTCCATCGTGTACAGCGTCCACGAGATGACCGTGAAGCAGACATCTCTCTGGGACGCGGTGGCCGACCTTACAGAGCGCTTCTGTCAGTGGAAAACCCAGTGGGTGGACACTTATCCTGACGGGCCCCCGCGGGAAGTCGAGGCCTTACCCAGCGAGGAATTTCCATTGTTCCAGTGTCGAGACTTTCGCACCGGCGGCGGTTTGATGACCCCTACCAAGTTTGTCTACCCGGATTTGCGTCTTGCTCAAACCATGTGCCTTTATTACGCCGTACGATTGGTTCTTTCATCCACGGATACACGACCAGCAGGTCGGATTGGCCCTCTGGACCAGTATGCTTTGGGTTGCGGGATCTGCCGGACCCTGGAATGGTACATCCAAAACGCGGCCGGGAATATGATCAACCGGCTGGCGTTCCCAGTGCGAGTGGCCTGGGAGGTGTTTCCGGAAGGGGGACCGGAACGGAGATTCATGCTGGATGTGTTCAAGTTGGTGGAAAAACGACATGCTCTTGGTCTTTGGGGGAGCGGAATGTCCGAGCTCTCCCCCCGGGCCGGGTCCCCTCAGGCGGAGCCCCCGGAGGTGGTTCAGAATGGGTGAATTGTTGAGGGATGGCAATCGCTGGACGAAGCCAAACCGCGTATGTTTGATGAATTATGACTTTTATTCTGGCGGGCGAATGGTCTGTTTGGCGAATGATATGCATAGGGACATAGCGAGCAAAGCCTGTTATCTTGATTTGTTATTGACCAACTGTCCGTCAGGCATGTCCGGCAATGGACGGGGGTTCTTCGGCGATCCTACCAATAAGCCAAAGGCTCATACCCCTTGATGAATTTCGTTCATCGTCGACCCGCAATACGAATACGTGGCACTGTACCTAGGAGAGTTGAGTAATAGCGCTACACCTGCGGATGAAGACAGAAAGTCAAGATGTCATTTGGCCCAGGCCCAAGTTTTCAATGATTTAATCAAGGCCAAAGCCAATTATTACGCACCACAGCAATAATATAAGGTTTTATAGGTCTGTCAAGTTCGGATGGCGTGACCCGAACCCAACCCTTTAGGCTTTTAGTTGGGGGTTGGGGAAGGCAGAACCGTTATAACCCCCGTCACTACTACTATTCTGGGACAGGGTTTGGATTGCTCCTGGCCAAGCATTGGCGCGGGCGGAGTCCACCTGGGAAACTTGAGGCTTTATGGAAAGATCTCCGACGACCTCGGTAGGAGAGTGGGGGGAGAGCTGCGGATTTTCATTTTGGAAACCCAGGCTTATTGCCCTAAATGAACTACATATTAAGGGTGTGACCAACAGCTGAAGCGAGAGCCTAGAAGCCAAGTCAGGGGCAGCCGGGCCGTGCGGCAGAGATGAATGTTTTCGCGCGAACCACCCTGTCTGGGCGAGACTCGTTGCGAGTCGCAGTCCCTCCTCGTTCGAGAAGATACGAAACAAGCTTGAACGGTGTGCCAGTGGGCCCTCAGTCCGGCAGGGCTCCACTGTGCTCCTGACACAATCTTCGTGCCAGAATGCCGGCCGGGCACATAGCCGGCAGAAGGCTACTGCGGTACTACCTGCTAGGACCCTTTTATATCTTGGCCGGCAGCCCCAGTTCCCTCTGGTCTTGGCTACTACTCACTCACTCACTCACTCGATCACTCACTCTTTTCTTATTCGTTCTTTTCTTCGCGGCCGGTTCGCCCAAACACTCTTTACCAACCCCCAATCCACCATCAACATGCGCTACTCCTCCGTCGCTGTCCCCTTGGCCTTTGCCGCCCGTGCCGCTGCCGTCGCTAGCGACGCCTGGGCTTTTGGAAATGGCTTCTACACCGGTCCTCCCTCCAGCGGTTACATCACCAAGGCCACTTGGTCCCTTGTCCCCCCTGCCGTCCCCTCGGGCGTCACTGTCTCGAACGACGATGACGAGGTCTGGGTTTCCCTCTGGATCGGTCTCTCCTCGAGCGCCGGCTCCTACGACGACGACCTGTACCAGCCTCTGCTGAACTGGTCTCCCGACAACGAGTCCCAGTATGTTTCCGTGAATCCGAGACTGCCCAAGTGACGATAAGCTGACAAGCCCAGGGGCTGCCCTGCCCCCGATGACCAGTGGTGTGTCGCTGGTAGCACTTACACCCCTAGTATGTCCTTATTTTCCAAATCTCCCAATTGGTGTACTGATATCTCGCAGGCGCCCAGAACGGCCAGGCCTACGTGACCGTGCCCACCGACACCCAGGTTGACTTCGAGGGTATGTCTTGACACTGCAGCCGCCCATTTTAACAATGGCTAATAGAGAACAGTCTACGTCGAGGACTCCAAGGTCATCCAGGTTGTGACCATCAACGGCAAGACTGTCTCCAAGGAGACCGACGGTAAGTCCGCCCCTCGACTCCATTCGCAACCGCACTGACAATAGAACAGCCCTTGACCACCCCCTCCAGTACCTCTACTCCGGTGACGAGTGCTACACCGGCTCCGGTGACTGCGGTACCCTCCAGTCCTACAGTAAGCCCCCCTCCCTCCGTCTCTACCACTGGCCTAGCGAAATCCCTAACCCCGCCCAGGCTGGAACAACATCACCATCACCCTCAGCGAGAAGGATGAGAGCTTCGGCAACACCCTCAGCCTCTACAGCGGCTCCAGCTCCAACGGATTCACCACCGCCGACAGCGGTCTCACCTGGGTTCTTGACGCCGTCAAGATCGACAAGGACACCTTCGCTGACGTCGAGGCCTAAGCGCTTTCATACCATGCTTGATGGATGGGATGGCTGCTAGTCAGCCTTAGCTTAATTTAAGACTTGCCTTCCTGCTACGTATTTAGGATGCCACTTGTGGTTTTAGATAGAGCAGCGGTCTGTAATATATTGATCTGTATTTTACAGTCTTGAGATGCTTTCCTGAATAGGTAGTGTCATATCTCGGGACATTGTTACAGGTGTATTATTAAATCTGGAAGGGTGGTAGAGCTATGCTGCTGTAGGTGCAGCTGTAATGAGAAGGATTCATATCCGGAAATGAGGGGATTGGGGCATGCAGTGCCGTGGATGACGTTGATCAGCTGGGGTCAGGTGATCGCAGCCCTGGTTTCAGCTTGATTGAGTGGCAATTTATCTTCGTCTCCCTCATTTGTTTCCCTTCCTGTTTCCCTCTCTCGTCTCCTATCCCATCTCATTCTGCTCACTTCCACCAACTGCTCATCCCCCCAAGCTACCACGCCAACATGTAACGCCAACAAGCCCCAAGTTACACTCGCCAGCAAGCGCTCTTCAAAATCATCGATGATATACCATTCTCTAGATATGACTCTCAACCTCAAAACCTGCATTCTCATAAGACTATCAAACCAGAGTGAAGATTGCCATAAAAAGCACGAACACCTAAATCCTAATAATCAAGATCCATCCTAATCAGCGGCTTATCCGACGCCATCATCCTCATAAACCCCTTCGGACTATCCCACTCAAAGAACAGCTCTCCCGCAGCCACACTCCTCTCAATAACATCACTCGCGTATGGAAACATATCCTGCTCATACATTTGCACGGCCTTCTCAGTGACCCCGTACTCCTTCAACATCCTCGCCAGGACCAATGAATCGTGCATCGCACAGTTCACCCCATCCTCCACAAACGGCGTCGTGACGTGCGCGGCATCCCCAATCAACGTCACCCCCGGCACGGACTTCCAGTTCAGATGCTCCGGGGGAAAGTGCCGTAGGGGCCAGGTGCGGTACGGGCCCGTTGCGGCGCGGATCATATCTTTCACCTCGGGCATGAAACCCCCGAACTGGCCATCATGGAGCATGAACTGTTTCACAGCGTCTTCGTCCGACAGATCCAAATCAAGGCCGGTGGGGAAATCCACGGGCCCCTTCCACCCAAAATCCATTCGGTAGTGCCCGTCGCCTTGCCGCTGGATCCAGATCTTCTTGCCCCGACCCAGGACGACCATGGGGCCCTGACCGGCCAGTTGTTCCAGGGTGGGATGGTAAGGGTTCGACGGACGGATGAAGAGCGTGAGAAAGAGGATATCGGAGTATACTGGCTCGATGGAGGTTACCTATAACCGTCAGCATCCACCCCCCGCCTCCCTTCTCAATCAACCCTTAAAGACATGCAAGCAACTCACCAAATGCCTCACCCGACTCCAAACCCCATCCTCCCCAACCACCAGCCCAAACCCGCCCACCTCCGACCCATCCTCCAGCGTCAAAACCACCTCCCCATCCCCATTCCTCCTCGTATCCTTCACCCCCGTCGACCACCGCACCGTCCCCTCCGGCACCCCCGACAACAGCACCCTGCGCAACTGGGCCCGATCAATCTCCGGCGAATCCCTCCCCTCGCCAAACGCAAACAACTTATTGCCCGTGTGCTCCCACAGCCCGTGGATAGTCGCGTACCCGCCCCGCGCATATTTCTTGAACTCCTCGAAACACCCCGCCTCTTTGAGCACTTCCTGCCCGCTGCTGCGGTGGATGTCCAGACAGCCGCCCCGCGGCGGGGTGTCTTTGGCGCTGCGCTCGTAGACGATGTAGTCCAGGCCGTATTGCTCGAGGATGGCGGCGAGGGCGAGACCCGAGGGCCCGCCGCCGATGATGGCGATTTGGGGGGACATTGTTTTTTTTTTTTTTTGTTTGGTTTTGTTTGTTCCGAAGAAAGCCTTGGATGAGGGCTAGTTGGATAAGTTAGGTGGGATGAAGACAGAGATGCAGAAGATAATTCTCTGAGATGGACATTCGAGACATCATCTCGCCCTTTTGTATCATGAATCTGTTGGATGTAGCGTACGTAGGTGGTATGTGTGTGTGTGTATCTCGATGAGTTAA